>JABWTJ010000260.1:600000-1155610 GCA_016801875.1 Solanum sitiens
AATGAACGCCTCTAAGTTGGAATGTGGGGCTAGAAGAGATGCATTCTGCTACCATACACTTGTCGACAAGTAATAGAGGGATCTAGCCTCCAAAGACATGTGTCATTGTCTAAGTCGTCGTGATAAAAGTATCACGATGATCGCCTTGAAGTATACATGAAAAATTATTGGTGCTCCAGGCGTCAGATCTATGATCTAATACACACGAAAAATAGAGAAATTTATGTGATTCCTATAAAAGGGCCTGTAGATGCGGAAATGAGCGTGAAAAAATAGTGTGAGTATATGTGACTTGTTTCCCAATTTAATACAGAGATCCTCATAAAGTTTTTTGAAATTTTTTTTTTGAGTGCTCCCGGCGCCAGAATCATGGGCTAATACACACGAAAAGTAGAGGAATTCGGCAATTCCTAAAAGAAAGTCATGTAAATGCGGAAATGGGCGTGAAAAAATAGTGTGAGTACACGTGACCATTCTCCAACTCAATATAGAGGTCCTCATATAGTTTTTGAGAAATTGTTTTTGGTGCTCTGGCGCCAGAACCATGGGCTAATACACACCAAAAAAATGAGGAATTTGCGCGATTCCTAAAAAAGGTTTTGTTGATGCAGAAATGAGTGTGAAAGAAAATGATATATGTATATGTAATGGTTCCCCAAATCAATATGGAGGTCCTCATAGAGTTTTTTGAGAAAAAATTTTTTTGGTGCTCCGGGCGCCAGATCAATGAGCTAATACACAATATATTGATGAACTTACACAATTCCTAAAAAAGGACTGTAGATGCAGAAATGGACGTAAAAAAATGGTGTGAGTATACATGACGGTTCCCAATTCAATATGGATTTCCTCATAAAAATTTTGAGAAAATAATTTTGGGTGCTCGCTAGATCCATGTGGTAATACACACGAAAAATTAAAGAATTTGCGCGATTCCTTAAAAAGGGCTTGTAGATGTGGAAATGAGCGTGAAAAAATGATATGAGTATACGTGACGGTTCCCCAACTCAATACAGAGGTCCTCATAAAGTGTTTTGAGAAAAAAAATTGGGTGCTCCGAGCACGAGATCCATGGGCTAATACACACAAAAAATTAAGGAATTTGCAAAATTCCTAAAAAGGGCTTATAGATGCGAAAATGATAGTGAAAAAAAGACGTGATTGTACGTGATGATTCCCCGACTTACTGGCGTGATGTTGCTATCTTAAGCCTTGTAAGAGTAATCTCATTCGAGGACGAATGTTCCCAAGGGGGAGATATTGTAACATCTCGCAACTAAAAAGAACTAGAAAGGAGCAAACTCCGGAAATAGTTACTTTTCAAAAGTATAAGGAAATTTGGAAATTTTTAAGTAAGTTAAAAGTGAGTTTTGGTCAACTTCAAACGACCATAACTCGTAGCTTAGGATTAGTTATGTGTAGTTCTAGATATTGTTGGAAATCTCTTGGAATGATCTTTCCAACATCGCCAAGTTTACATGATTCAGAGTTCGCATAAATGAGTTATGTCTTTCGAAAGTTGGGTTGTTGGATTAGGGAAAGCCTAATCCCAATATGGAAAGGGCAGTTTAGTATTTTTCTTACCTAATTATATTAATTATTTTTTAGGAATTTATTGGGGTAAAACCAGACTTTGTTCAGTTTAGAAAAATTAAAATCACGCTAGGGCTTGGAAAAGTGAGAAAAGAAGAGAAAATAAAAGAGAAATCAAGATTTACCAAGAACGTTCGAGCTTTGCGTGTGGATTTCGTCGGGGATGATCACTACAGGGTATGTGAGATCAAATAGTGTTGGGTCAGTTCAGCCACGCACCAACCATGTTTCACTTCAATGAATTTAAATTTTTTTGAATGTTAAGAATGTGAATTCTAGAGGAACGTCGTTGAAAATTTCGTTGAGTTCTTAATGGTTGTGTTGTTTAAGTTTCTTGATAATTTAATTCATTTTTTCGGGTGAATATTTGAGTTAAATATATAGTATGTTGAGGGTACTAATGATTTTAAGTGTTAGGGGAAAGAACCATGGAAGTTTAGAGGATTTAGAGATGAAAAACAAAGAAGAAACAGGGGTTTTCTGGGCAAGGCATAGGGCGCCGCGCCTTCCAGAGCGCTACAAAAGTTTCTCTTAACTTTGACCTCTGGCGCGTCACACCAGCCAGAGCGCCTCAACTTTCTCTCTGAAGTCTGAGGGCTGGCACCCGCGCATCTAAGAGCGCCAGGGACGCCAGTTCTCCCCATTCTTGTCCAATCTTTTCGTACTAGTTGTTTAGTGAACTACCTATGTTTCCTAATTGACTTCAATACTCTAAGGTACATCTAAACATCATGAAATCATCCATCAACATGAGATCATTAACCATGAATCCATAATCCAATTCAAAGAAAGTTAAGATCAAAATCAAAGAAGTTAAGAGTCAAGTTTAGAAGTTAAGAAGCAAGTCAAAGCAAAGTTCTTAAAGTTTTCAAGAGTCTTTAGCAATGTTTTAGTTTTGTTTTTAAGACTCAAGTTTCAAGTTAAGTAAAGATTAAAGAGTAAAGAGTTCAGTTCATTTCTCAAAAAGTTATAAAGGAACTAAGTATTCCCTAAGAGATTATAAATGTTTTCACATTTGACCAAGAAAGGGAACATCGATTCCAAGAGAGCCTTTGAGATAAGATTTGAGTAATTATCTCAAACCAAAGAAAGAAGTTGTTGTAAAAACACACGAGCTAAGTATATTTTTGGGAGTAGTATTGAGCACCGATATGGAGATGCGAGTTCATATTAACTCAAGTTTCTATAAACCATGTAGCCATCATGGGTATCAAATGGTCATACTTTTTTAATGATCACTTAAGTTAAGTTAGTGGATCCACTAAGTTAAGTTGTTCTATATGAAGGCAAAGTATAGGACAGTTCTGGCAGCGTGAGCAAGATGTTGTATCACCACTTAGGCTCATTGTGGTGATTGTCGGTTAGAGAATCTCCCATAGAAACTATGTTACTTCATTATATAAGTAAAGTTGAGTTATATATATATATATATATATATATATTGTATGTGTCTTATTGCTTTATATTGAGTTAAGTTATTCATTGAGTTGAGGAGAGTCAAGGTAAGTGTTCCCTTCAAATCTTTTCAAGCATAAGTTGTGTTTAGCATTCCTACTCGGATACTCGTACATTCAATGTATTGGTGCTAGTTGGTCTGCATCGTCTTATGATGTAGACACAGGTAACTAGGATAGACATCTGGCGCACCGTTGGTCCAGTGAGCAACTCAAAGTCCGTTGGTGAGCCTCCTTACATTCCGGATGAAATCTTTTATCTCTTGCTTTCTAGTTTTCAGTTGTTAGGATGATTGAGGTCCTGTCCCAGCATCCCTCTTTGTTTAGAAGCTTCATAAACAAATAGTATTAGTTCTTTAGTCTTATTCATTTCAGTTGTAAACGTTTAAGACATGAGTTGCCACTTTGGCTAGTTATTAATTTCAAGTTATTTTCATGAGTTATCTCTTGTGTTTAAGTCTTCCGTTGAGTAAGTAATCCAGACCAAGGGTCTGCTCGAGGTCAACAATGATCTTAGAGTGCCAGTCCCACCCAGGATGTAGGCTTGGGACGTGACAATGGAACCCACTTACTATAGCAAATACCCTTGCCCAAGTTACTAATTCTGGTGATAGCAATAGTAATAACCAAGTAATTGGCTTATAGATAGCCACTTTAATGTATTGAGAAAGACATGAACACAAAGTCAAAATGAAGTTATGTTACTACTATTCTCTCTTCTTGTCATTTTATTTTATTATAGGGAAAAGGCTCAAAAATACCCCTGAACTATCAGAAATAGCTCAAATTTGCCCTTAAACTATACTCTAGCTCAAAAATACCCTTCCGTTAAAGTATTGGGTCACTTTTACCCTTATTTTTAACAGAGGTGTGTTAAGTGCCACGTGGACGCCACATAAGCACCAAACAACCTCACCTCCACATAGACTCATAAAATCTTAATTACTAATTTTATCCTCATTTTTCTAATAGATACAATTTCACCCATTCTTATTTCTCTAAAACATAATACATTCCCCTTTCTTTCTCTTAACATTTTCTTTTTCCCAATACACTTTAATACAATCTTTTTAAAGGAGTAGCTCTTAAAACAAAATCTGAAAGTAAATGTAATGCCCAAAGAAGTCCTCATTTTAGTGAACTCTGGCATCTACCTAAAAAGCACTAAAGAATAACACAACATTGATCAAACAATATCAAAAGGGACTACACAGATGACTATACTAGTCACTATGCTACTACTGTAATAGCAAATGAAAATATTTTCTCCAGCTATTAATTAAGGGCATATAGAAGAACTACTAAACATTGAAAATGCTATAATAGAGCACTGAATATATGTTCACCAACACTAATTAAAACTTGAACCATAATGCATTACCAACATAATAATCAGCAGTAATAAAAATCTTACTGGAAATAACTAAAGAACCTTATTGTCTTTGCCAAAATTTGGACAGTAAGCAGTAACACAAGTCTTCACCAAACTCAGCCCAAAATAATACGAAATGCATTACTAATCATATATAAAGACTGGAAATAAACATCACAAAAATCAAGACAAAAACAAAACATCAATGCTTCACCAAACTTCATAACTTAATACCAACTTCAATGCAAAAATAAAAATAAGCATTCATTGTTTTGTATCTACCAAATTTTAATCCAAAATAAAACATAAGCATTCACTGTTTTGCATCTACCAACTTCAACCCAAAATCATTGCTTTGCATCCACCAACTTCAACCAAAAATAAATAAAACATAAGCATTGTAGATAACTTTTTGCACTATCCAGAACACTTCAAATCTGAAATTTCCCATTAGCTTTTTTTGTCTTCAACTTGCCCACCTTTTCCTGTATGTCTCTTTCCAGCCGATTGCCAGTTACAACTTCTTTTCCTTTCCAAGTGAGCTTAGTAGGTGAGTAAGGCAAATCTGTAGGCTCACTAATTCCAGCATGATCACCTCTAAAAGATATAACTCTATTTCCAGTTGCTCTTTGTTGATTTATCCTCATCTTCAATTTTGTGCGATTTTCAGATATGACTTGAGGCCTTATTTCTGGATCACTTTCAGGCTCTCTAGTAGGTCCAAATGGTTCATACTGTTGTTGTGACAGTCCAGGTGTAGACATGAAATGATATTCTTCATCTTGTGTTGGTGTAGGGGCTGAGCTATCAACATCATAATCTTCTCTATGGGATTCTTCAACTTGTTCTTCAGGTTCTTCTTCACACTCTTCCTCAGTTGTGTCCCTTTTTCTCTTCAATGTTGTCTCCTGTTCTCCTTCAACAAACTGAAAATACAATGTTTATGTGCAGTTAATTACATAGTACTAATAACAATGAGATATGTAAATGAGTAATGTTCTTACATTGCATGTTCTTGCATTGTGAGTTGTTTCACCACACGTACTACATCTCATTTTAGTTCCTTTTCTTGAGTGAGCCCACTCTCCAGCTCTTTTAGTTGCTGCATCATTTTCACAAGCACAAATCCTAAGTTTTTTATGTACTATCTTATCATAGTCTAATTAGTGTTTCTCCTATTAGCAACATACTTCTTGTCATATACTAATAGTGGGTTTGTAATCCATTTACCCCCATAATGCAACATAAGGTCAACCAAAAGATCTGTCATATTGAACTGAGAAAGAAAAAAAGACATAAATGAATAAGAAACACAAACACACAAGTGAAAATAACTCAACAAACATACATGATTGGCTTGTTTAAGTGTAATTTGTTTTGTTATTTTGCCCTCTTTAGAGAAATTTTTATTCTTCAGTAAACTTTGAAGGCAACAATTTCTGATGTTTAGAAGTTATTTATAGTTTTGTTTATGGTTCATTGCACATAGTTTAATGTTTAGACAATGGTATCCGAAAGTAGTACCTATCTAATGTTGTATCTTCACTTCATAAACACTTTTATTACTTTTCACTTAAAATAAAAACTTTAAGAATCAAAACTAAAAGAAAGAAAAACATGCAGTGAAACAATAAGACTATAACATATAAGACAACATTCTCAAAAGATTACAAAAGACCATAATAAACAATGAAAAGAGACATTTGGGACCACACACATCAAATTCAAACTAGGACTAAACAATATATATTTGTACACAATTCCATTAAATATTACTATTTTAACTCAAGTATTTCCTAAACCTAATCTTAACAGAGTAGGACCACAACACACGAGATTCTCAAAAGATTACAAAAACTTTAACTATTGGACCATCTTCTTAAATATCCTTACACTGTATTCTGAAAAAGGATCAAAACTTATAGCAATAGTTTAAACTATTCGGAATAAACAAAAGATTCTTTGCTTAACTCAAATAAACAAATAATTTTCCTAAATCTAACCTACCATAATATTATAAACAAAGTCACAAATCCTAACTATCCCACAACTTTGAAATCGTAAATATAATAAAATAAGAACAAAGATTAACTAACCTACAACTGCAAATATCACTTTGAAAATCAGTGGCGAAATCAACTGCGAAATAAGGAAAATCTTTGAACCTTAGAGAGGAATCAACAAAAGATTCTTACGTGAATCAAATAAACAAAAAAGATCCCTAAATCTAACATACCAGAATATATACATAAAGTCGCAAACCCCACTATCCACAGCTTTGAAATCGCAAAACATAATGAGATATAAACAAAGATTTACCAACCTTAAAGACGCGAAAATCCACTTCGTAACCTAGAACCACCGCGAAATCAACTCTGAAATCAGTGAAACCCTAGGGATATCGTTAAGGGAAAGGGAAAATGTTAAGAGAAAGAAAGGGGAATGTATTATGTTTTAGAGAAATAAGAATGGGTGAAATTGTATCTATTAGAAAAATGAGGGTAAAATTAGTAATTAAGATTTTATGAGTCTATGTGGAGGTGAGGTTGTTTGGTGCTTATGTGGCGTCCATGTGGCGTCCACGTGGCACTTAACACACCTCTGTTAAAAATAAGGGTAAAAGTGACCCAATACTTTAACGGAAGGGTATTTTTGAGCCAGAGTATAGTTTAAGGGCAAATTTGAGCTATTTCTGATAGTTCAGGAGTATTTTTGAGCCTTTTCCCTTTTATTATATAATCTTTACTTTATAACAAGGTTAAACTTTTACTAAATATAAAAAAATGTCATTAACCCTCAATATCAGCTTTAGTAAGACTATGCTTTATCACTAAGCTATTTCAGCCAAATAGAGGTGAAGCATTCCTTTTTTTTTTATTGAAAAATAAATAAATTGAAGTGTCACATGAATTTTCAAATTCCCCAAGTGAACTTATTCCCAACTTGCTAATATGTTAAAAGATTAAAGATGTTTTGAGCTAGGTAGGAGGTTGGTGAATTAAATGTTTGTGAGCTGCTGGATAAAAGGAACATAACATAAAGAATCAATTCTTCAAAAAGTTTTGTTTTTAGGAACAAAGTGGAAATCCAATTCATCAGTATACTTCACTTTTTGCATGATTGATTTTTAAGATTATGGATATTACTAGATATGCTTTTGCCACATTAAAAATTAAAATAAATAAGTTTCATACGTGGGCTAATAGAATAAAAGATTCTTAGCAATATGACCACCTGTATAGGAATCCAGCAAAAAATAGACAAATCATCAAAAGGTCTATTTTACCAAGTCAAGCAATAATTTAATTTGAAATTCTTGCTTCACTATCTTATTGGGTAGCGTTGGAAATGTAATCAAAGTGGATAATAAAGGTACGTGGTTTTGTTCGTCTATAAAATTATTTTAAAATTTTATTTTTTAAATTAATTTATTTTATTTAAAGATGAGAGAATATAATATAAAGTTATAAGGAATGAGATGGAATATCAAGGATTTATAATCGAGGATAAAATATATGTGTTTAATTGCTAATATGAATTTGTTCACAATTAAATATAAGATAAATTTAATTTTAGGATATTTCACTTTATTTCAGAATTTAAGATTGACATGACACTTTTAGTGTTCAATAAAACACAAAATTCTTCCTTAATTAAATCCAAGAAAAAAAAGTATTCATACTATCTTGTAAAACAGTTGAGTTATCGACAACTGAAGTACATTAATAGTGTCACTGGGGTGCCAAAAAATAATACGTTTTCTCTTGTTTTATTAGGTTTGACATTTTCAGTCTTTTGATGGTCAAATTTGATGAGTTTTATTTATTTTTGGTTAGTTACTACGTATTTACTATTCCTTCTACTCACTTTTATTTGTCATTTTATGTTTTTCGAAAGTTAAATTGACTAATTTTCAAAGTAAAATTAAATTATATTAATTCAATATTTTAAACAAAAAATTTTAATTTAAAAAATCTATACGAAAAATACTGTAAATTGCGATTTTTTGCACATTAATACGATGAAACTATATATCATAAAATGTTAGTCAAAATATTATCATTTGACTCTAAAAAGAAAATAATAACAATTATAAATAAACGACAACAATGTTATTTATCTCAAAATGTTAAGTGAAAATCCACTTATTTAAATATATTCTACGTTTGAACTTGTGGCACATTGAGCAACGTGTTTAAGAAGGAAAAAAAAACTTGTCGTATTATAAATATTTTAAGTATGTCGTGATATTTTTATTTATAAATATAGAAGATGTAAGGGAAGGTTTACAATTAAATTATGGGATAATAGCATTTTTGATCTCATAGTTACTGATAAATTCTAAGTTTAGTCAATGGGTTATTGGATTTAAGCACATTTAACCTTTAACTATTTGAAATGTGCAATTTTGATCCATTTATTAACTACTAATCATAAATTTTCATTTTCTTTAATGATTTCACAATTTAATTATTCATGTGTTATGTAAAATTATAATGTTATTTCACATTTGAGGGTAATATAGTCATTAAAAGTAAATCATTATAACATATTTCTTACGTAAAATCAGAAGTTACTTATTAATAAATGACAGATCAATAATACTATAACATACTTAATTAGCCTAATATAATTCCACAAGTAACGGAGCTAAAGATATTGTTCTCTCTTAAATTATATTTGATATAAATAGTTATTATAGTACATCTTGTCTTTGCGATATATGATCTATTTATCACATAAAAATAGATCTATCTAGTGCGCACCCGCAACGGAAGGAGTATTTGAAGACCAAACTTATTACTAATATGGACACTGAGGATAAAAACTAACAGTGACACAAACTTCCACACTAAAAACTTAAAAGTAAAAGTGTGTACAAGTAGGTATGTAAACAAGTACTTTAATTTCCTAGTGTAACATACTACATACATATCTAATATTAAGATAACATAAACTAGTCCTAGTCTATATTGTTCAGACTCTTCAAAAATGTAATCAGTTTTCAGGTCTGTGTCAGATCTTCCAAAAGTAGACATTTTTAAGGATCGACACGAATATGGCAATATTTATGGAGAGTTGTAGCAACTTATTAATATTAGAAAGCCACAGTTGGTGCCTTTCTGTCTGGTAATTGAGTAAAAACAACTCTAGCTTCAGTAGTAGCAGAAGGTGGAATAAGCTGAACAAGATCAGAATGTGGATAATATCTATAAACACAAACTTGTTTTTGTCCCTCATTTGTAGACTGTCTAACCTTATTATTTCTTCCTTCTAAAATGGAAAATCCAAGAATTTTCCCAATCTTTCCAAGCTCTTCCATTGATGAATGATGAGATATACTTAAATTGCTCTTTATGTATTGTACTTATTGCACATGGATTCATAGATTAATTGTAACGTCCTCTTTATATAGCCATATATTTAAAGGAATACATTTTTTAGAATCTTCCTATGCCATTATTTACCCTTTTTTATTATTCATGTACGACTATGATGGGATGATTAAGATTTTTTTGTCGTTATCAAAAATTGTTGATCATGTTCTTGAAAAAATGAAAAAAAGTTACTCTTCTTGTTTCTATTTATATGTCACCATTTTAGATTTGACATAATACATAAATGTGCCCTTTAACTTTATCTTATTTTACATTTATGTCCTCCAACTCTTTATATGCACAAGTAGACACTTAAACTTGTATAAAATTGAATAAATAGACACACACGTCTTATGTGGCATCCTACATGACAATTGCATTCTACGTGGTGTCCTATGTGTATCGTGCCACATAAGACTAATATGTCTATTTGTTCAATTTTATACAAGTTAAGTGTTTATTTGTGCATACCCAAAGTTTGAGAATATAAATGTGAAATGAGGTCAAGTTAAAGGGCATATATATATATATATATATATATATATATATATATATATATATATATATATATATTATGCCTTTTAGATTTCACATCCCTTAATAAACTATATAAGTTTACTTATTTATTTGGTATTCTCTTGAATTCAAGTTTTTAATAAATGAACAAAGATTAGTTTATTTTGATTAATTAAATTGATCCATGAACATGAAATAATCATTTAATTTTTCAATATTGATCAAATTTATATTTTCAAAATTAATAATTCTCAAGGTTAAAATAAAAAGAATAGTATCATTTATATATAGATTTTGTGAAATGACAAATATTAAAGATAATCTATTTTTAATAAAGACGATATATAAATAGAAACAAATGAAATATGTTAGAAGTGATGATCCAGAAAATGAATTATTAATACAGATAATTTAGTCAATCTTCAATACAGATAATAGACACTCATCGGAATTAAAAAGTAAAAGGAACTTGTGATTCCTATAAGATTATGTAAATATTCGGATATGGTTAAAGATAAAGAAAAAAGACGGTGTATGACTTGTCAGATATTTGCATTTTTTGTAAATAATTTGATTCGATCGATCCTTAAAATTGTGAGTATAAGTGAGACAACAAGTCAATCAAATACAAGTGTGTAATTAACTGAGGAAATGTATATATGTTTGATGTCTCTATACATACAAACTGGAATATTGCTTGCAAGTTGACATTTGTTATTTTTTAAAATTAAGAGGATGATAGCATAACTAACAAATGCAATATGTCATGGAAGTTGAAATTGTAATATTGACTTTTATGTTATGTGTTCAGATCAAGCACTTAATTAACATCACATATCAAAAGTTATAGCTGACTTGTAATAAAGACATATTTATTACTCAATCAAATCTTTCAAACAAACTATGTTCGGTGATTACTCCTATCTGAACCAGCCCCAACTATATCACCCCAACAATAAACACCAAAAATATCCATTTGTGAAAGATCAAGTTGACGCTATAAGTATTGCAATGTGAAAGCTCTATTTGGAGAAGTAGAAGGAATATATATCATACGTGTAAAATTCAAGAAAGTCCTACATGAATATTTCTATCATAATGGACATTCCGAAAGTGGTACATGACCTTGAAAAAGAAAATTGTATTAAGAAATAATATATATAAAATTTTTGACACATCTATTTGTATCAAGATATCATTTATGATTTCATTATATAGAAACTGATAATAATACACCATACATAACTAATTAATGGAATCAGTTTGATTTTTGTATTGACTTAACAATTTGATAAATCACGAGTATCTTATAAAAGGCCACATAACTTCCATCATCAGCATTATTGTGTCATCAATTTTTGCCATAAGATCTCAAATATTACCAAAAACATCAATCAAATAATCTTATGGTAGGTAGGGACATGTTACCAACTAGGCTCTAGAATAATAGCATACTAAATAGCATATATATGCAGAGGTCAAAATCTAGTATTCACCTTCAAGGAAACGCTAACTATGAATCTATCGCCATAAAAGAATTATGCAAAGTGGCCGGTAAAAGTGGAAATCGAAATTCCAATATAACCTATAGTTTGGCTCCACGTACACTAGAAATATTCCAAGAGTAACCTTCATGCTCAAGTTAAAAAAAAAAAAAAAAAAAGATCAATTTCTTAAATAGTCGCTGATCAATTAATATTTATTATCATATCAGAAAGTTATTCTTTTTTTATTTTGATTTATTTGGATAAAAAAGTTATTTTTTAAAGATAATTACTATTGATCAAGTGATAAACTCCGACATGAATGAAGTTGGGAGCATCGAACTTGAGATTAATGATTGCTAAGTTGCCATTCAACGTTGTTTGTCAAAATTATATTCCGATTCTTTCTTCTTTTTCCTATTTTTGGTACCTTATTCTTATATTTCATCTCTTTTAAAGTGGTAAATCTAATTTCATTTATCCTATAGATTAATAAAATTAATTTATAAAATTCTTTATAAACTTTAACATCTAAGACTTTTAATTCGATGTTATCGGCCAAAGTATATATCCTACAGTCTACACAATAAGCCTGATTTCTTGCCCCCTTCCTTATCCTCTATGCATTAAAAAAATATTAAACTTTATACTTATTTTAAAAAATATATATATTTACAAAATACTTAGCATGTGTGTATCTTATATACCTTAGAGATATAGTTTACGTGTTGTATAGTATTATAATTATAATAATTAACAATGTGATTTAACTATTTTTATTGTTGTGAATAGCACCATTTAATTTTTTAAATGGATTACTATTAACATTTCAAGAAATTTTTCATCAGTGATACTTGTGAATTAATTAAAAAAAATCATTTCTTTTGACCTTGTTACCTTACTTTCTTTTCTATATTTCAATAACTCAATCAAAATGTAATTTATCTTTGGAGAATAAAAGAAATTCTTATGCTTAATTCTGATCGATGTCTATCTTAATTTGATCATTATTATTTTTTAATACTTGGTTTATGAACAAAATATCATATATTCTAATTAGATTAGATTAATAGTAACGAATATTATGATGTATTTTTTAAAGAGACAAATCTTTTTTTACATATAGATGGATAAATTTCAATTTCCATTTGGGATAATCATGAAAAATAGAGCTCAAAAGAATAAGGTTGAGCCATCAGCAGCCACCTAAAGTTGACACAAATTTTCACGTAGACACCTTAAGTAGGTTTTGTTCATTTCAATCCCTTATGCCAGGTTATACTATGTCATTTTAACATTTTTTTTACTAATCTGATAAAGTAAGTGTAACACACTCGTTAATAACGCGTGAAAGGCTTATTTAGCCTATTTCTTCCCCATTTTCCAGCCAAACATCATTCCTTCCCCAAACTTAAAATCATTCAATGGACGTCAAAATTTTGTATTTAAATTTTTCTTTAGTTGCAATAGTTCAATTGAAAGAATATGATCCATTTTAAAGTTAAAAATATAATTATATATCAATATATTAACTTCGTTTTTTAAAAGAATGAAGATTGAAATTAAGTAAAAAAAAAAAAGAAAGAAAAACCTGACTCTCTTTTATTCAAATTTCATCTTTACACTTTTAAACAACAAATAAAACCAAGAAATGGGTGCGGCGAAAAAGACGATGAAAACGGAGTGACTATTATGACAACGACCATGAAAATGGAGGAACGAACAAGATAAATGTGTAGAATGAGAGTGGTGGAAAAGACGCAAAAAAAATTGTAAAAAAAATAACTATGGTGGTAGAGATGATGAAAGAGAAAATGAAAATGGAAAAATTTGATGGAAAATATGACCGGGGTTGAGGGGTGGAAGGGAATCATTTTTCTTTTAACTCAGAATATCCCTTCAATTTATTTTGACTTTTAATTTATTTGTGTGTATAATGATATGATTTTAAAATGAGTTGGCATGATATAATTGACCATTTAATCCAGTTGGACACGTTTGTTCAGCATGCACATAGAGTGAATAGAAAATTGTGAAAAAATATCAAAATAACATAATAGGCCTTGACATAAGATGTCTAAAATGAATAAAGCTTAATTAAAATATCTAAGTGAAAATTAACGTCAACTTTAAGTGGTCACTGATAGATTAGGCTAAAAAATAAAGAGTCCATATTTGGCCCAATCCTATTCCAATAATGGGCCTAAATCCTCGTCGGAGCCCATGTCCATAAAAGGGTAAGAATTTCACGGGCAGCCAGTTTTAACAAAATTATTTAATTTGTATCCAATTGTTTCAAATTTCAGCATATATATACCTACTTTAGGCTTGAGAAAATCAACTATGAACTTAGAAATTTAGTCATTTTCTTATCGGATTTCTTTTTAAAATTTATATATATTAGTAAAGTTCAAGAAAAGCTGATTGAACTTCAATTATATATGTTTAACTTTAATTATGTATGATTGAATTTAATTTATAAATGATTAAAATATATCTATGTATGATAAAAGTTTAATAAAAAAAAATGGGTAAAGCAAGACATTGTGATTGAACTTCAACTATATATAATTGAACTTCAATAATGTACAATTGAAAATTAAGCAAAAATAATTGAAATTCCACAATAGATAATTGAAGATGGAGTGAAATTGACTGAAGTGATCAACAAGGATTGTGGTGGAGTAGTAAATACTCTTTCTAATATGAAATGACCTTTATTACGAAGCATTTTACCAACTTTACAAAAAATAATGAAATTCAACCACTACAATGCAACCCTTTTTGCTAATATAAATTAGGGTTCAATTAATTGGCTTACAATTCACCTAAATGGGATGGAACTTGGTAATCATTGTAAACTTAGTATATTTTATCCAATTGCTACTTCCATGCCATTATCTCTAACAAAACAAAGCTTGTAACAAAATTGGGGAAAAACTCTCACTCCAACACTGACCTGTGGAGAAGTGAGAAACACTAATCTGAACAAGTAAGAATTCTTTAGCTACTGAATTTATGGGCTTTAAACTCTCAAATCTTTTTCTTTTTTTTCAGCTATGCCTAAAACTATTTGTGCTTTTTATATTTTGTTGTGCATTTGCTTCTTGTTTTCTATTTAAATTAGGATTAAAGCTAAGCTTTTTTTTTCAGCTATGCCTAAAACTACTACAAAATCTCCAAGTATGGAGATAAGAATGATGAAAAGTTTACTGTGGGAACAAAGTTAAAGTTAATATAGTCCAAGGGTGACAAGTTGGTGTATTGTTTTCATCGCAAACTATAGGCGAGTAATTGGTGAGTGTAACTGGAAATGGATGAGAGCAATAACCTTAGATTTGTTTATCTAGTTAGTAATAGTAAATTAGTGGATTTCCTCATAGGTTAGGGCTTATTGTTGTACCCTCATTAAGATTGAAATATTAGCACTTCAAATAGGGATTTTGAGGAATGGTTGATTATCAAGTATGTGAATTGATTATTGTTTTCTATGGTTGTTGATGCGCACAAAAAGTTGCTTAATGTTATATAATAGGTGTAGTTAAGTTACGTCAGTAGGCTCATGTGGGCAGGATTTGCGAGTAATACTAGGATAGGTTCCGGTCAGCAAATGCTAGGTATAAGTCCTGTACGCGGCTGAGTGCTGCATCGGGATATGTCCTTGGGCCGTCTCTAGTGCAACATGAAAACGAGTTGGATTAATCAGATTCAGATACTAACAAACAGATCCAGTGCTATTTCCTTGTCTACGATGTGGAATCAAGTCATTTTGCAAATACATTAAAAAGATTCTTAAGATACTTGTTTTAATATCTAGGAGTTGTAAGATAGGTTCTTAAAGGTTGGTAAGACTTCTACAAGACGTTCTATTTTTCCATAGAAACGTATTCGTTCTAGAAAGACCCCAAAAGAAGAAAGTGGCGGACATATTAAGAAATTGATTCATCATCTATAACATGTATCAATCTTGTGCTGGGTAATATCTATGATACTGTGCAATTTGTGCGACTAGATGTCAATCAAATATGCATGGGATTAGCCGCTTCGATGGGATCTTTTATCCTAGTAGGAGGAGAAGCAACATTTCCCAAAATCTCACTCAAAAGGTGCTAAGTTGGTGTCCCATTTCAACTAAGGATTCTTGTGGTTCTAGAGGATCCAACTATAGGAGAATCAGGAATTGAGGTCTTTGCCGGAGACATGTCACGTGGGCGTATCATGTCCAAATCATGATGGACAGACTAGTGAAAGACTACATAGGGAATAGGTTCTTTTGTGATGTTGAGAAAAAACTCAATTCTTGATAAAAATGAAGTTCCCATTTCTGATACAGTTGAGACACATCTCAATTTCAAACACTGGTGCACTTTGCTTGGGTGGCAGCTATACGGCCTATTCTTCAGTTGTACCAACTATTTGACACTGCACTTCTTTCCCTTTAGGTATTATTTGTGATCTTAGAGATGCTATTTGCAGTTTGTGTTGTGCCTGTTGAGGAAATGAAGTCAACTGTTCCTCATATACTAATACCTGAGGAATGACAAGGAAATCAAAGAAAATGCATAATCATTCCAAGCCTCATTCTAGAAATATATTTTCTTATGTTTGACCTTGAAACCAAGTGTTATTTGTCCTGCATAGGGTACATGATGAGTAAACACTGATAAAAAGTCAGAAAAAAGTGGGAAAAAAGTAGAAGAGCTCATGCCATAACTATGTTTTCTCTTCATTATCTTGTCTAGCTATTACATGGAGTTTCTCTTATGTTAAGTTACAATACTTTTGATCTTTAGAACAATGGAATTACAACACAGCCTAAGGCTGCAGCTTTTGGCCCCACCTTTACAAGAGAAATGCTTGAGAAGCTTCCCTTCAGTGTTTTGTATTGTCCCACAGAGGAGAAACAAACTGAGAAGTTCTACTCTCTGCTCCTTGAAATTGAATAATTTTGGTCCATCAGTACCAAACTTTTGGAGGTCCCAATTGATGGTATGCACATTTCTCCACTTCTATTCTTATTGTCTGAACATCACCATTGCCGTTAATCTGTGACATGTTCATGTTCTTCAAGATACCTGTTTATGACAATGGACTATTGAAACAGGTTCATGGTCTCAGACAAAAGGGATCAAAAGCTTCGAAGCTAGAAGAGTTGCTCAAATTTGGCAATGGAGAGGACGATGATGGAGATGAATCTGAATCTGATTCTGATGGAGGTCATAAGAGGGACGATTACTTTCATATGGATGAGGATGAAAGGCGGGAATGGAGGAGGAAGATAAGAGATGTCATTAAAATGTCTCCTGATGTTGAGGAAGAGGTGGATCCTGTTGAGAGAAGACAAAAGATGCAAAAGCTTTTGGCTGATTACCCTCTTGTTGTTGATGAGGAAGACCCTGATTGGCCAGAAGATGCTGATGGGCGAGGTTTTAACTTGGATCAATTCTTCAATAAGATCAGTATCAAGAATGTTAAGAAAGATGACGATGAAAATGATGACGACAATGAATTAGTATGGCAAGATGATGATTATATTCGTCCAGTTAAGGACTTGACCACTGCAGAGTGGGAGGAGGCTGTCTATAAGGACATCAGTCCTCTTATTGTTCTTGTTCATAATCGCTACAAAAGGTGATCTCGCCACCCCTTTACATCTCTCATTAATGATGTAGCCTTTGACTAGATATGAAATGCAGTTCTATCAGTTGTTAGTTAGGGGCACTTGCTTTCGCTGCTACCTTTGTCATGTTTCTGTTTTATTTCTTGTCCATGTGCGTGAAAGTTAGAATCTACTTACTTCTCTGAGAGTCTAGGTTATCTGCTGGCTGCGTTTATGTGTCTTGCTTCTCGCCTTCTATCAGACAATAAAATGCTTATACTAAATGGCAGTTTGCATATGCCCATCATTCACTAGGTTTCTTTAGTTTTCTCGGTACTAATATATACCTTATGGAAATCTCTCCACCTATTCACAATTAAGCCAGGGAAATGTCATATGTGCAATAAACTAAATTTAATTGGTGAGTTCTGTTAAATTTAGAGTGCTGAAACAGTCCTTAAAAGCTTAGCAAAGAATGACACTGAGTTTGCTTTCACTCTAATATTAGCTTCATAAATATCAATTATTTTGTGGAAGTGACGTGGTAAAACTTATTTTTTAAAAGTTTTTCCTCAAATTATTGAAAGACTTGGGATTCTAGAAACAACGTTTCTTGAAGAGAGCAGCATAACTAGGTTCACAAAACGACCATACATTTTTAATGATGGCAAAATCTTTCACGTATACTTCCTTCTCTTCCTTGAGAATTGAGATCGTGTTCATTTGACAAAAAACAACTCTTTTCCTTTCTTTGACAGAATTTTCCTATCATAAAATTGGTTACTGGCTGAGCCTTAAAAACAGAGGCCTAAAGTAAGTTTTCGAGAAAGATTATATGAAGGGTTGCAGTTATCTTATGAAAGCCGTGTGTTACATGCAGGCCTAAGGAAAATGAAATGGTACGGGATGAATTGGAGAAGGCTATCCACATCATCTGGAATTGCAGGCTACCATCGCCAAGGGTTAGTTAAACCGTTCAACTTTAACCAATTATATATTCCAAACACTCTATTGATAGTCTTTTTCCCTTTAGTGTGTAGCAATTGATGCTGTTGTTGAAGTTGACTTGGTGTCTGCTTTGAAAGTCTCTGTTTTTCCCGAGCTCATCTTCACTAAAGCAGGGAAAATCTTGTACCGTGAGAAAGGTTATAGTCCATCTAATGAAACATTGCTTTTGACTTTTGTGGCTTGTCTCAAATCCTCATTCTATATCTAACTTTATCCACTGTTATCCTCGAGCAGTGAGCCGAACAGCAGATGAGCTGTCCAAAATGATGGCATTCTTCTACTATGGAGCTGCCAAGCCACCTTGTCTCAGTAGCATCGAGAATTCTCAAGAACTAATACCTACAATCTGAGAAAGAAATTATCATGGTAGATGAGTCTTGAGATCTATTCAAACTATGTTTTGATAGCTTCACCGAGTTCTGAATTGTCATGAACGTAAAACATTTCTACAGGCGCAACAATAAGTGTTGGCTGTACAACCGGTCACTAAGATGGCACCGGTGCTCTTGGTGGTGTTTTACCAGGTGAGAAGATGGGGTTCATTTTGCTCTCTTCAACATTTCAATGGGTGCATTGCTCGTTCCTTCGGTTCTTATGCTAGCGCAGCACCCTTATTCGGTATCAATACAGCACACACTTATAATTGCAAGCAGCTTCAAATTGAAAATAGTAGCTACTGAAATGTCATGCTAGTCTATTGTTTGTTCAAGTATAATAGCTACATGGCATGCCATTTGTGTAAATTCCCCCAACTTTTCAAATACATAACTAGTCTAGGAAGTAAGGGGTTGTTTGGTTGCAGCTGGTTAGAGTTATATATGAGTAATGTACGCACTAGTTGTGCAGGATTTAGTTATGTTATCTCCTTCCCTATATAAAATAATACATAGATTGCTAGGTAACTTATATATGTATTAGTTCTGCAAGATTTTTAATTTGGTAACCAAACAACATATTTGGTGTACTAAATTTTATACATAGCAACTATAATGCTACTAAACATAATATTAGTTTTAATACATGAATAATTCACTTCCAAATCGACAATAAAACGACCCCTAAAAGTTAGAATGAAATTTCTATGTGCTGTGGATGTCTAATGTCATTCATATTAATCAAGACCACTTGTACGTATATATGTTTTATTTATCTTTTTCCACTTTAATAAAACTAAAGTAGTACTTGTCTGAAATTAAGAAATAAAATATCAAAGCATATTCAGTGTCTCGACAAGATATTAGGGCCTTTAAATACCTAAAAGAATCATATCCATACCAAAAAGTTTGTCTCCAAACTAGACTTATATGAAATCAACTTTACAACTAATTAAGATATGTAGTCACTAAATCCATGCCACTCAATTGTGGCAAAGAATCAAATTTATGTATTTCACTTCAATTACTACATTAATAACTAACTAAATCACCAAGAATGATTTAGAACATTGAGAGAAAAATTACTAAGAATCAAGAATCTAAATTTTGCTTCAAATGTTAAGACATATTCTCTTCACTCTCATCCTCTTCGAGTCGTTATTAAAGATTGTAAATATTTGTTAGAAGTGGACAAAGACGATATTAAACATATTTGGAAACGAGGCAAACCATTATGCTGATGTTGATTTTATAAAAAGATATAAAAAAAAATTGGTTAATTTGTGAAATCTTAACATTTTCCAATGTATCCAAAAAAAAATCCATTACATTTTTGTCAAATCTTAAAAATACCCATTTTTTTCCAAGTCTAAAATTGCACCCCATGTGGTTACCTTTTTATATGTGAACTCTAACAGTTCACCCTATCTTAGACCTTAAATACAGATACCATATATAGAAGGATGTACATATAGAGAGAGAAAATAATTATTTTTTCCACGCCGTATTAATAGAAAAATTATGTTCTTAGTGAATAAGCTATTAGAGAAAAGGGAAACTTTCACCTATAGGCACTTAAAAATCATTAATTTTTTCATAGCTATAGTTTGATAATTACAATTTGTAGCTACGTGTTATATGGAGGAGAGAGACGAGCGAGACTGGGAAAGAGAGGCGGAAAAGAGTGGGAGAAAGGTGAATTGTATATGTATATTGGTTAGATAATTGTATATTATACATATGTAATTGTATATATGGCAAGAGAGATTGGGAGAGGGAGGAGAGAGGCGAGCGAGACTGGGAGAGAGAGGCGAGCGAGAGAGGGCAGAGAGTGGGAGAGAGGTGAATTGTATATGTATATAATTGTATATAACTGTATATTATACATATATATTTGTATAAATGGCAAACGAGATTGGGAGAGGAAGGAGAGAGGCGAGCGAGATTGAGAGAGGGAGGAGAGAAGTGAATTGTATATATATATATATATATATGCTAAAAATTGTATAATATATACATATTTATTTGTATATCCTGGTGAATTATACATATACAAACAGGTGACTAATTATACAAACTCGAAGTCAGCCCATGTAATGTATAATGTTAGTCACGAGTGATAATTATAGCAAACTATAGCTATGATGAGTAATATAGTATAAGTTTGCCTCTGTGGTCAATGGGAGCAGCAAAAGATCAAACCCCATCCCACTCGGCTCAAGCCGAGGATATCCGCGTAATTTTTCCTAGAGAAAATGTTGAACACAATTAATTAATTCTTACTAAAATAGTGAAATACTTTTTAATTTTTTTGTATGAAAGTATTATTATTTGTTCACTATATTTATTAAAATATCTGTGGAAATAGTCATATTTAAACATTTTTCAGAGAGAATTTAGTGGAAAACTAGTGATTTTCTTAGTAGTGATATATGTTATTATGCTTACTGATTTTCCATGATATGAAAATAAAGTGAATAAGACGTCCATACCTTTCTTTTATTTTTGTCCTTTAAAGTGTTTTAACATATATTTTAGTAAATCTATTGGAAGAAGGTTAGTATAGTTGTTATCCAATGTGGCATACTAGACTAGCAACTAGTTACTTATGGCACATTTGATTTACTTAGAACATATTTGAATTAGCTTAAAAGCTGTTAAATTAATTTAAAAGTTATTTTTTTGACTTATTTAAATATGTGATAATTTTCAAAGTGATTTATTTTAAGCTAAAAGTTAAAAGCTAGGGAAGGTATTTTTTTTTTAAACTTAAAAAGCTCTTTTAAGTTGACCAAATATTTTATCATTTTGCCCTTATTTTTTTTATTTTATTTTTATTTTTATTATTATTACTATTATTATTATTTATTATTATTATTATTATTATTATTATTAGTATTATTAATATTTTATTATTTTATTATTATTACTCTTTATTATTATTATTATTATATATTATTATTAATAATAATATTTTATTCTTTTTATTATTTTATTATTTATTTTATTATTCTTTATTATTATTATTATTATATATTATGTATTATTATATAATATTATTATTATTATATTATTATTATTATTTTCATATTTTTTTTTATTATTATTTGTTGTTATTATTATTATTATTTATTATTATTAATATTTCATATATTATTATTTATTATTATTATATTATTATTATTATTTTCATATTGTTATATTATTATATTATTTATTATTATTATTTATATTTAATTATTTTTATTATTATTATTATTATTTTATTATTATTTATTATTATTATTATATATTATTATTATTATATTATTAATAATAATAATAATTTTATTATTTTATTATTATTATTATTATTTATTTTATTATATATTATTATTATTATATATTATATATTATTATTTATTTTATTATTCTTTATTATTATTTTATATTATTATTATTATATATTATATATTATATATTATTATTATTATTATTATTCTTTTCATATTACTTTATTATTATTATTATTCTATTTATTATTATTATTATTATTAAATTAATCAACTTTTATCATGTTAACAACTTTTATGGGTATTTCAGACATTTTGATTTAAAAAAATGTTTACCAGCACTTATTTGCCACATCAACAATTTTTTTTTAACTTCAGCACTTTTATCCAAACAAATAACTACTTATTTTAAAAATAAGTTCCATCACTTTCAAAAGTACTTTTTAAAAGCTGCTTTTTTAAGCCCATCCAAACGGGCTCTTAATTTTCTTTAAAAAAATAGCTTTTAAGTCAGAACTAAAACGTTAAATTAAAATGACTTTTAATCAAATAATAAAAAATAAGAGTAGATTTACTTTTGATTTTTAACTTATTTTAAGTCATTCTAAAGTTATTTTAAATTACTTTTAATATTGGCAAACATTTTCTACCTTATTTTAAGTAATTTATGACTTATTTAAAGTTATTTTTTATATTTGTCAAACATTCCAAAAATTAAAAATCTAATCAAATTTATTTTCAATTCAATTCAAATACCCTCTTAGTAAACTAATTGTTCAAAGAGATTGTACTTATAAAGCCTTAAAAAGTTCCATAGAACCTTTTATTTTGAGATTTAAAAAAATGCAATTAAGCACGTTTATATAGTTTATAAAATATGTACAAGATAGATGGATAATATATATATATATATATGACAAAAGACTTAAATATATTATCGAATTTTAAAAAAAAAGTTTATTTATATCATTTTCGTATAAAAAAAAATTTGTCCATATCATTAATTATTTATCAATTTTATTAAAAATGGCCCCTCCTAGAAACGCGTTTCTTTGAGTTGACGTGTTGTAGCAAAATATATTTCCCTCATTATGAGTCTCAATCGCTTATGTACGTAACAGTTTAATCAATCCTCTAATGATAACAAAGGTATAATGATGAGTTAAATAATTAATTTAATGGAGTGAATACATACATTTTTATTGAGTATTCTTACTGTATATTCACTCATTTAATATAGATAAATTTTTAGCGACAACAAATATGTATATTAGCAAAGAATGTTTAAGCATTAATGCATTACTGATATTAATTTATAATTGTGATTAAATTCAATGTTGTTATAAGCTTTAATGACATTTATAAAGAATTTTAAAATATAATTATCATTAGTAATTGTCTCTAAAAAGATATATTTAACGACAATTAAGTTGTAGCTTTGGTGCGATGCACTCTCAACATGTTAAATCAGTACACATTGCTAGCTTTTATGATGACTTCACTCAAATGTATTAAAGTATATTTCAACCGAAGTATTATGGTTGGGGAGAAATGATTTTCTAGCTTTTTTATATTTTTTTAAAAAAAGGTTTTATGGCTTTATTACAAAAGATCTTTAATTTTTATATATACATACGAGATGTAAAAACTATATTCTTTGTTTCAAATTATATAAAGGCAAGATATCTTTGACATATGATATTATTTACTTAACCAAGTACATGACTAAAGTTCATGTCAGGTATAATATGTGATGTGGTCTTAAGCTCACACAAATTTATCTTTGGGCTATGTTATATTGAGCCTCAAAATGCATGAATTACGTGAATTTGAGTTAAGTTATAGAAAATTCTTTACTTTTTTCATTTAAAATTTACTTTAGATATAATATGAATTAAATATTCAAACAGTTATTAATCTAAAAAATCTATCAATCCTACTCGATCCACCGTGCAAACCACATCTTCAGGAGACAGCCAGCGTGCAAATCACTGATAAAGATTTGATTGATTTGCAAATATATGAGAATTCAAGTATTACTGTGGAAGATATTGCTGTTGAAAAATAGTGTCATGTCATGGGGGTGGAAATCAAACATAGGCAACTATTTTCTTCCCCTTTTAAATAGTGGACTTATATATATATATATATATATATATATAATATACACACTCCCTTCATTTAGTCACAAAAGAAGCATTTATGTGAAAAATATAATTAGTGATTTATGAGCTTTCACTAAGGACAATTTAAATAACAATAAAATATTTAATGTAATTTTCAAAGCGGAATATATGAAACATATAATTATAAGCCGATCTTATTATTTTTACTTAATACGTGAAGCATGTAATTATAAGCCGATCTTATTATTTTTACTTAATATGTGAAACATGTAATTATAAACCGATCTTATTATTTTTACTTAATATGTGAAGCATGTAATTATAAGTCGATCTTATTATTTTTACTTAATATGTGAAGCATGTAATTGTAAGCCGGTGTTATTATCTCTACCTTTTGAAAGTCAAAAGGATGTTTTCTAATTTATATAATTCATCGGCTCTAATAGAGCATTTAAATATAAAAGAACAACATTATAAGGACACTTATTTAAAATGAGTGATATTATATTGTGCTTTACATATTGTAAAATATAATACTCCTACACATAACTTAATACTAAAAACTAGTTCATAAAAATTGTCCAAGAGTTCAAATTCACACCTTATTATCCTAAACACATATTTTTTAGTGTTTTTTTTTCATGTAATGCCAAAATGATAGAAGTTAGTGATAAATTAGTGTACCTTGCAATATGATTACATTTTTTACCCAAAAAATTTCAACTTTTGTAAGAGGTTGAACAATTTTATGTCTAGCATTCTTCTATAAAGATAGATATTATAAAAGGTTCTCAACCGTACTATATCCACAACAAAGTTAAAGAAAACTTTAGTCCTCATGTTTTTGAGAAATGTCCAATCTTGAAAGAGAATATGTATGTGAACCACACACTTGTACATATTTTTATAATAAAAGGAGATTAGAAGCATAAGAAATATTGACAAGAATTGTATTATCAACAAGAGTTAAATTATACTAGGCAAAAAACAAAAAACTATGGTTTTGAAGAAATATCAACCCTACTTGGCAATGCTTTTTACACAAATATTATACGGAGGCATGGCTTTGTTCTCTAAAGCTTCTATCTCCAATGGCATGAACCCTTACATATTTGTTGTTTATCGACAAGCATTTGCAACCCTATCCTTGGCTCCCTTCGCGATTTTCCTCGAAAGGTCTTCAAATTTTCATCTTCTATGTGCATATATATAGCTTATTTATATATATATACATTTGAATCTTAGCCTAATATGTTTGTTATGTTCTTTGATTTGCAGTAGCAAGACAACTTCTCTTTCATTCACCTTACTAGTGAAGATATTCTTTACATCCTTATTTGGGTATGGATCCATCCCTTTTCTTATTGTCTATATATATATATATATATATGCATGCATGATGAGGTATAAATATGAAGTAAAAAGTGTAGCATACACAAGAGTTGTGTAAAATTAAGTTATGAGTTGATTCAGAATGAACGTTATCTTAATTATTATATGTATATATTTCAAATATTCTTTATATATATAGTTCATGTTGAAAGTAATGGATTCAGTTGAACTCACAGGATCAGAAGGATCAGATGTACGTATATTCTCCTCTAAGTGTTCTATGTATAGAAGTTATAATACTTGCACTAATAGTATTAAAACTTTATAATATGGTTGTTGGGACTAGACTTTTTGTTGACCAAGTTGTGTTATAATTAATATGTGAAATTAATTTTCAGGATTACCTTGAGCTTGAATCTATGCTATATTTCATTAAGTTACATATCGGCAACATTTGCATCTGCAAGCACAAACACAATTCCTGTTATTACCTTCGTTTTGGCTTTATGCTTCGGGTACGTACGTAATTTTTTAGAAAATTTATTAATCTATGGAGCGACTTAAACAGTGAGGATTCATATGACCGACAGAGTTTGTGTTGCTGTTGTTATGAAATATTAATTGTGTACTCTTTTTTTTTGTATGATATTTAAGGATGGAGAGCATTTGTTACAAGCAAAGGCATGGAATAGCTAAGATTATGGGTGCAATTGTGTGTGTTGGTGGGGCTTTAATGTATGCTTTTGTAAATGGACCTCCTATATATCCAAAAAGCCACAAAAAAGTAGATTATCAAACTTCAATTGGCACCTCTAAAGAGGAATGGATTAAAGGTTCTCTCATCATGTTTTTAGCCAACACAATGTGGTCATTGTGGCTTATTCTCCAGGTTTTTTCTACACTTATCTACCACCCAAGAGAAAAGTTCCTAAATAAGGATAATTTATGTAAAGTATTTAAGTTGCTTTTAGCCTAACACCATAAATTTCAAAAGTTTTTTTTTCTTTTTAAAAACTTTATGTCTGATCAAATACCGATATATATAAATTGAGACAAAGTGAATAATTAAACACATAAATTGGGACCATAAACGTGTTCGTTAATTTGACCTCAACTAACATCTATGTCTTTCAACTTTAGATGTGCATGAGTAAACACTTAAACTTGTATAAAATTAAACAAGTAGATCGACACACACGCACATGCACCCAATGTGGTGTCTCACAAGAATTGTCACATAGGACGTGACGTGTATGTTTACTTGTTTTTCTAGTACACATCTAAAATTGGAGGACATAGATATATATGAATTGGGTCAAAGTTAAAGTGCATGTTTATGTGTTATGCCTGGTAGAAAATTGTGGTTTAAAATATAACAAAAGAAAATGACATATTTATGTAGTTAACTTAACTACTTAATAGACAAACGAGAAATTATACAAAAAAAATGAAATAAAAAGTATCTAATTGGAATACTTCATTAGCAATTGAAGCGTTCTAGTGAAATCAAACATAATTCGAGTGTCTGAATAAAATAGAGATATCCTAACAAGTTTAACAGACTTTGGTTATGTAATAATAAGACTATAATCAATTCATAGAACTTAAAACTAGCTATTATGAAGTATGTGTCATATATTGTGACACCTTATGCTAAAACTAAAGGCTTATTATTTTTTAATTAAAATATAGATCAATTTATTTTGTAACAGGGTCCAATTATGAAAGAATATCCAGCAAAATTAAGGCTTACAACTCTTCAATGCTTCTTTAGCTTTATTCAATCAGCAATTTGGGCTATTTCAGTAAAGAGGGACATTGATGCATGGAAATTAGGTTTCAATTTCAATCTTCTCTCTGTGGCTTATTGTGTAAGAACATTTAATTAATTTAAATCCAATTTTTCTTTAAAACTAATAATATTTTTTATATGATTTTTACTCAATTTTATTAAAAATTGACAGGGTGTGATGGTCACTGGGGTGTCATATTGGCTAATAGCATGGGTAATTGACATAAAAGGACCAGTTTTTACTGCTATATTTACTCCAGTATCTCTAATATTTACTGCCTTCTTTTCATCTATCTTTTGGAAGGAGACTCCTCATTTGGGAAGGTATTATCCACGTCTTTTATTGTTTAACTACAAAATTAATCTTAACGTAAATTCCTATTTCTTTGAGTAGTGTTTTACCAACCAAACGTTAATTATTTTCTTTTTATTTTTTATATAATTTGAGAAAGTTTTCTAAAGTGATATTTCAGTTGATCGAAAAAAAAGATCGATTCTTCACACGTACGATTGAAAAAAAAAGGGTCCATTATAAGAGAATTCACATTTTTCGTCCTTTCTTTAGACAAATGTCATTATTGAGTTATAGAAATTTTGATGAATTCCTCTATTTAAGTCATTATAAGAGAATTCACATTTTGGGAAAGAAATAGCTACTCTACAAATTACAATATTTTATCCCCTATACTATAAGTAGCACTATTATTATTATTTAATTATGAAGTGGGTAATTAGCTAATTAATGGTTTGCTAATATTGACAGTGTTTGTGGAGCAATATTGCTAGTGATGGGACTTTATGGTGTTTTGTGGGGTAAACAAAAAGAAGCAAAATGCAAAAAGACAAGTCAATACAATGGAGAAATTACCAACATATAGCAAAGGGAAATGAATGGATATGCATATTAGTAAGATAATAATAAATAATAATTAATAATTGTAGAAATTAAAGTTCTCTTTTATGTTATATTTTTGCTAGTGGTAATTGTTGAGTCATATTATGTGTCATATTTTTAGGAATAGGAAGTCAATTTAAGTTTTGGTTTGGTTAATGTATGAGTGGTTGGTTTGAGTTCTATTAAGTAAAAAGTTTTGGTTTAAAATTTTAATTATTTTTATATTACTCATAGTCTAGCTAATAAATACATTGTTAGAAGTTCTATTATTGGTGAATAATAGATTAAAATGAGATAATCTTTTTTATTCAACACTTCACTAAAAAGTAAAAATATATAAGGAAAGTTACGCTTGCGGCATATTGAGTGAAAATATTTACGTCAAGTAATCCAATATAAAATATTATACAATATTATATCTAGTTTAGTCCATATTTGTACCTAAGCACCTCTTATCACTATTAAAAAAATACTATTTTTCCTTTGAATTTACGGTTGAAAAATGTTCAATGGCTATATTTGACTGAATTGGTGTGAAAAGAATAAAATAGTATAGTAAATATTTTATATGAAAAAATTAGAAAGCGTCTCAATACTTCATAGAGAATCTGTTTTCCATCATGCATTTTCCCAGTGAATTTGTTGGAAAATAAATGGAAAAACACAAATTTCTCTGTGATTCACAAGTGGATTAAATCTTTATTTATAGTAGTGTATATTTCTATACAAGGTATATTGACGCATTATGTATAATAATCCCCCTCCCCCCTCCCAATATAACAGTATACTCGTATAGTATAAATGTATAATAATCAATATTAAACTACATGGTGTAATATTTTATGTTAGAAGGTATATTTTTGAAATTTTCCCTAAAACTATACATGCATGATATACTTTGGGATAAAATAAAGAAGAAGAATCACAAAGAAGGAAATAAGTTGGACCAAAGTGTAAACAAAATAAAATTTTATAAAATAAATTGGAAGTGGAAATTTTGAAAATCAATTTGATTTCTATTTGGGTCAAAAAAACACGAGTAATTTTTACATATAGCAAATATAAAAATCATATTTGTATGTTATAGCCACACTTTGCATAGTGCGCTCCATGACAAATATAACTATGTATATTTCGCTATACATATACAAAAAAACAACTATATAATTCGCTATACATATACAAAGAAACCAGTTGTATAATTCGCTATACATATACGAAAGAAAGCAGTTGTATACAATAGATCAATTGTATAATTTGTATATGTATAAAACTAGAAAGAGAGAAAGGCAACAGAAAACTGGCAGGGAAATATTTGTATTATATAATCATACGTATATAGGATGAAGATATATGTATTTCCATATGTATATACAATTTTCTCTCGTTTTATACAAACAAAAATGCAATTTATACATTTTGTTTCTGTTTGTATAAACGAGAGAGGCGAGGGGGGCGAGCGATATGTGGGACAGTGGTGAGCGAGATCTGGGAGAGAGGCGAGGGGGCGAGCGATATGTGGGACAGTGGTGAGCGAGATCTGGGAGAGAGGAGAGAGGGGAACAAAAATATATGTATATATACAATTTCCTCTTGCTTTATACAAACACAAACGCATGTTATATATTTGTGTTTGTATAAAAACAAGAGAGGCGATCGAGACTGACACCAAACAAGAGTGGCGAGCGAGATTCCACCAGGAAGAGAGGCGAAAATATCAATAATTTACTCTAAGGTAAAATTATATCAAAATATATTTATACTATTTTATTTGAATAGTTTATTATTATATATAATTTTCCAAAAAAAACATTTGCATTGTGTTCCAATTAAGGACCAGCCCAATTGCCTTATATCGGAGGGGGAGAATCATCTATATATATACCATACAAAATTAGACTCATATTTATGGGGAAAAAAATATAACAATAATTTTAAGCTTTCAAAAGATACAGGATGGCTTTTTTTTATAAAGAAAACATATACAAAATTTTGGTCAAGGCTGGCATTCACTTAAAATTTCGTGTATGAAAGCTATATAAAATTGATATTAAATATGTATATCTCTACCAAATCTAGATTTTTGTCCCACCTAAAAAAAACAAGAAAAAAAGGTGAAAATTATAAACAATATATATTCAAATTTGTTTGTTATAAAAAAGAAAGAAGAAATGAGTAATTAGTAGATCTTCTCTAGTTCATATTAAGTAAATTGTTGAAATATAAAATATTTTTTTAAAAAAAATTATTTAAAGACATAAATTAAAGGTTACTATCCATTATTATACTTTTGATTATTTCCAAACTGGTCTCTTAGAAAATATAAATTAATTAAGAATCTCATTAAATAAAGGTAATAAATATATATATGAAAAATAAGTTCAATAATTCTCTTCAACTTTAAATAATTTATTTTGGTTTGAACTAAATCCAAATCCAACTTAGCAAATTAGAGCTCAAGTAGAATGGGGTTAAAACATTCTGATTGTTCATACACATTATCTATGAACCATCTTGCCTCTAGTCTCTGCACCTTCCAATGTGGTGCATTTCCAAAGCATGGCTCACTTGTTTAACTAGAATATTATTCTCTGTTTGTCAATAAATTTCATTTAAATATTTGAATTATAGTTTGTATAAAGTAAGCATCTAAACATATGATAAAGTGTTCAAATTAAATATTTCCTTATTAAATTCTCAAAAATATATGCAGGTATTTTCAAGCTCCATTATGTAAATAAGTTAATCACTTAAAATATGTCCCATGTAAATATTTAAATTATACGCATTATCCTCAATAAGCCATAAAATCTAAGGCTTGTTCCGATCGAGGTTGGGGTGCATGACTAAAAGATATGTCATATTTTATGTGGTTAACTTATCTATGTAATAGACGCATGAGAATAGGCACAAAAACATTCAAATTGTGACCTTAGAATGTTTGATAGAAATACTTTATTAAGTGTTAATGTATTTATAGAATCATATTATAATTTGAGCGTCTATAAAGAGATTATTAGGATTTAGGAGTAATCTATGTTGTCTGCCTTTTCTCTATAAGACCTTGTTGAGATTATATTTCTTAATGGATCAAAGGCCAGTACAATTAATTGGGCTAACATAACTATCTAATTGGGTTGACCAGCAAATGAATTGCCCTTTTACATTTATTCTCTCTTTTACTTTCTTTTTTATCAGAGGACTGGTGGAGTTATCCCACTATTTAAGAATTTTAATTTGCATGCACCATATTTGTAATGAGATACACTGATATACCATAGTTGAGTTGTGTATATGAAAATTGGTGTTAATTTTAGAGGAGCATCGATAGATTCAGTTCAAACAGCCAACCAACTGAACTATTAGGATTTTCCACGACTCCATATATTTTAATAAGTCCTAAAGATGTGTATATTTAAGTGGAAGAGACAGCCCCCTAGTATATTGAAGGGAGAACAAGTGGGAAAATCATGCCTTTTTTGAATGAGTTGTAGGCTTCTAGCCATTTGAATGGATCAAGTTGACTTTTGATTTATGTTTTGAGGCAATCTTTTAGTTTTGTTGTTATATTTTGGTGTACTACTATAGGATAAGGTATATCTAATTACTATTTATATAAATCAGGTCAACTGAGATTATAATTTTTAATTAATACAACAAGTGTGTACCTGAAATAAAAAATAAAGATACTCATAAAACAGATCCAATGTGACATTTTATTTTGTTTGATGAGTGGGGTAAGGTAAACAAACCAGAATTTTTTTTTTAAATTATTTGTTATGATATTAATTTTTTTCTTGTTTTTTTTTCCTGATGGTACAACTTTAAATTTTTGATATTTTTGTTGATCAATATTACTTTGATCAAAATGTGTTTCTTGGACAATGCATGCGATTTTTGAAGAAATTAAATTACGAACATATAACTATTAATTACTATATGTTTTCTTCTTTGTATAAAAAGTACAAATTGATTTGGTAGATTTTATTCTAGAATATTCTTAACCTGACATGTAATTGGAAGTATATAGTAAAACAAAACCAACAAAAATCAAAGCGATAAAAAATAAACTCTATTGGTTTTGTTTGATTTCAACCCTCAAAAAATTAAATTAATTAGTTTGATTTTATTTATGAAAAAACGAACCATCAACATCCCTAGTTATCAATTTAGTGTTGAGCATCTTTTAATAAAATGGATTGAAGAGATCAATTAGTGTGCTTTTAAACTATTATCATCAATTTCACAACTAAATATTTAATCACACATGGAGAAATAAATTCTATTTAAATTATTAAATCAACTTGAGTGGCCATAAGTTTATTTGATAACCACAGGAAACAAAAATTTAAACTAAAGTTAGGTAGTTCAAGTGTAACAAATTAAAAACACCACATCACAAGTTGACGACCAGAATTAATAAATTGATGATCATAGTATAATATTATGAATTCAAACAACTAAATTGATGTTTATTTATTTTTATTTGCAAGTATTAATATTAAATAATATTGCAATATTGTGATGACATTGTTATTGGATTATCTTGCAGATTCTTACACATACTATAATGTTATTTAGCGAAAAAGAAATACAAGTTGTAGCTATGAAGAGGATTGTTATTTCAAAATGTATATTTTAAAAAGTTTGATATTAAATAAGAAGTACTTGTAACAATATTGATATAATTTAAGGTAAACATAACTAATATCAGTATTATTAATACAATATGTATTTCACGTTATATAAAAGACAAGTGGAGTGTCTTTATAAGGCCATGTATGTTGTGTAACCTTGACCCATGCCTGGATTTTGTTTTTAATTAATTAGTAGATCTTCTAAATCTCCAAACTAACCTAATGGTACTAATTAATAAAAAGAAATAATCACTAATGACTCGGGGGGGGGGGGGGGGGGGGGGAATAAAATTTTTATTTTGGAACCGCTAAATTATATTAAAATAATGAAGCCAAAATCAAAAATAAATCATATATAATTAAGTAAGTACTGAAAAGAAGAGGTTCTTTCTTTGCAAATGTCTATATTAATGGTAGTTTAATATAATCAAAGTATTTTAATCATGAGCCCTAAACCCAAAAAAAAAATAAAAAAAATATTGAAACTCAATGAAAAAGTGATTTCTTTTGTAGGGGTATATATAAAGATTAATGAAAAGTGATTCTTTTTCTTGAAGGGATCACTAATATGAATCTCCAACCTAACATCATCGACGATAGTTGATTTAATCAATGCTAATATTGTGGATTATTTAGCACTTTATTGATTTCTTTTAATCTTTTGAAGTTGGCAATCATTTTTAGTTAACTTGTATGTGTCCAATCTATAAACTAGCTACAACAAAGTCATGTTAAATTTATGCTTGAAGCAAAATATTCTCCACCTGATTTATGATTTGGAAAAGATAACAATAAGAAAAACAACTCATAAAAAGGCTAAAAGAAATGAAGAGAATTCATTAAGATTTGAATCATCAACAATATACAAAATTATTATCTTCAATCATGTTACTAAAAAAATTACATTTATTGTTGCTCAGACGATTCAATGATCTAAAAGATATCTGAATTATCTTTTCATGAGCCTCACATTCCTTTCATTATAAGTTGTTTTATTTACTTATCGTATTCATTGATCATTTTTCTACTTATAAGATGGTGATAGTTCATATAGGAAAATGAATCATATGATAGGTATGGTATGAAATTCGGAAAAAAAAACAATATTTTAAGTGTATTGTTGATAATTTACTCCAAAATGAATTAATTCTCTATCTTACCAATTTCAAGTTGTTGGTTCGAAATAAATAAATTTTGTTATGAAACACGTTTTTCTTAAATAGATTTTATACGACGTAAATTTAAATTAGTTCGCTCCAATGAATATACCATACATTAAATAGAAACTAATGAAATCTTTATTCAAACTGAATATAAGATTTAAATCCTCAACTACTATTTTTCCTAATATTATATTTTCTTGTAAACATAGTGCGCCAATTGATTCAGCACTAAATCTTGTGATGTCATTGTGATCGTTGTTGTAACTTATTAATTTACCATACCATATGACATAAAAGAAAGTTCATTTGAACATATTTTTTAACCATATAAAAGAAAGAAAATCACTATTCATGCAAACGTTGGTTTAATAATTTTAATAAGTGGTGGGGCATATATATATAATAATCTGGTCAGCTAATGCCACTGAGATTTGGTGAAAAAACAAAGAAAAAACCCACCAACTTTTGTAACAAAAAAGGCATAACCCTTGCTTTTGAACAGTAAAAAACTGTTTGTTTTTGTTTGTTTGTTTGTTTGTTTATTTAACAAAGTGACCAACTCTAAGAAATGTGCATTTGAAACTTTGAATTCAATCAACCAATAAAGGTCAAATTTTGACCTGGTCAAGCCATGTTCTGTTTTGACTAAAATATTTTTACATTGGAGTCTCACACAACTAATATTATGTGACATTATGACACTGATAAATCTGAGCGTTCTACTTAATCCAGACGACATGTAATTTAATTGTGTATTAAAATGAGCCATATGTGAACGATGAATGATTTACTAATATATTACAATAGTGTATTATCTTATCAAGAAATAGTTCACAAAAATTAAGCAAAAAAGTAAATTACACTACCCATGAGATCACAAAATAGTTGCAATATAGGATTGTGATAGGGAATTGAAAATTATAGTTCTCATAATTTTCCAAATGGAGTACGTCTTTGAAGATTGTTACCGGTATTTTAAAAGGCGGAGCGTGAGACGATGCGTTTTATACAGTACGGGGCGAGGCGTAAGCTTCAAGACACGGGGCGTAAGTCCTATGGATCTACGGACGTAGTCTTATGTATATTCAATTTTATAGTTTTATTACTAATTAAATTCCTTTCAATGATTTTACAAATAATTTTTTATGAAAAATCTTTAATATATAGAAATATTTTATGATTTTTATTTGAGATAAGTATTAATAATGTATAATAAAGAAAAAAAGTATTATAATTACTATTTGAGAAATATCATTACACCAATAATAATAAAACATGACTATACAAGTATAAATAATCTAATATCATAACTTTCTAATAATAAAATAATGATTATTTCTAAATATATATACATACTATACAATTTACCCCATCCCCCAACCCTAAAAGAAAATAATCAATAAACTTACAAGTATTATAGTATAAACATCACTCTTTCATGAATACAAATAAAATTACTTTCAAATAGTTAAATAAAATATGATAATTTTGAGACATATGATAAAACCATGAAGACCAATGATAAGTGAAAAAGTAAAATTCCGCTACATATTTTTAAGAAAAATGTTATGTAATATATAATTACCTTCATAGTGTTACCAAATAATAAATATGTGATACTACATTTGTTGTTTGAGTTACTCTCAATCTTGTTATCTTTATAGATTAAAAAGTTACGTATCATTCATTTATTCAAGAATTATGAGGGTCAACAATTTTTATTAGAGATTTTAACACATAATTTGTGTAAGATCTATTAGGCAATTCCGAGCATTGGGCGTTGGACGTGCTTAGAGCGTACAGTCGGATGCTTAGGGCGTAAGTCTTGTAGAACTAAGTCTCACACTTGAGTTCCGAGGCGTTTTGCTAGAAATCCGCCCCAGGGCGAACCCCAAGGCGAGTCTTTTAAAACACTGATTGTTACTAATAAATTTGGCATTAAAGATCATGATTCAAGCGAAATTATCAAAAGATAAAGTGCGATAATACTGATAAAAAAAAAAAATTATTGGAGTATATTATAAATAGAGCACTTCATTATGTCATATACATCACATATTCCAAATCTAAAATTCCAACCTAGGTTGTTTTTAGTCAATTTAATTTAATTAATATGGAGCAAAAGTAAAATCTATATACTACCATGTGAAATTTCATAGTAGTCCTTTTATTCCATTTTGCATGAAGAAAAAGAAACGCAACAAAATGATTTAGCAATCATGTGTTATTTCACCTGTTTTGTGAAAACAAAGTATAATTCGGTTTCTTCAATGCCATACCAAAAACAGGCCCCCACTCCCCATTTCATGTTAACACTTGTCGTTATGCTAATTTTTGGGGAATAAAATTGACATTTGAACAAACGTTGTGGCATTTACGTAATTGTCGTGTTTAGATAATATCCTACACAAGTTCAATTGAATATTTATATTCTAATGGTTTGATTTATCGATTTGTAAATATATTAAATTATAATGGTTAAAGCACCAAATATTGGAACTGAATCTTGAGTCTAGTATTAGGATCGAGTCCCGAGTCTGTGTCGAGGGTGAATTAGAGGTCATGTTGGGTCTCTGGGTCAATTTCGAGTCTCGTGTTGAGGTCCAATCTAGTGGGTGGAGGGGAAAGGGTTAGGTTGGGGTCAGGTTTCATGCCCTGAATGATCCGAAGTCCAATGTTGAGGTTCGATTCGGGGGGGGAGGGGGGGGTTGGTTTGGAGTTAGGTTTCGTGCTTAGGACGATCTCGAGTCTGATGTTGAGGTTGGATCATGTGTCTGGGGAGGGCGGCTAAGGTCAGGTTTATGCTCGCGACGATCTCGAGTCCAATGTGGAGGTTTGGGGGGGGGGGGATGAAGGTTAGGGTTAGGTCGAGGGTGGGTCTTGGGGCGAGGTTAGTGCTCATCTTTTGGTCAATGTTTAGGTTTGGGTCGAAGTCAGATATTGAATCGAGGTTAGAGTTAAATCTCAAATCGAAGTCAGAGTTAAAAGTTAACTTTAACTAGCTCAAATCAATCTATTTTCAGAAATTATCATACTCATTAAAACTAGAGCAGGTTAAATGAATTTAGGTCACCACCCCTACACCTAATTAATTAATGTAGCAAAGCATTTATTAGTTAAGAACTTTTAGAATAAATAATTGAGATATAATCCAAGTGATTTGATTGGTTTGTTCCAGAGCACTTGCATGGCCACTTGTAGCAAAACATTTTGACATAAATTATGTATGAGATAAAAGTATTTCATCTTTGTTTGATCTAGCTTCGCATTATTAATTTTGAACTTTGGATAAATGAAAAAGATTTTTGCAAGTTGACAATATTAAACTAGCCAATTATGAAGTTTGACATTTTTCATTTTCCCCAAAATTTCAGAGGATTTAAAGTCCAATCTCCATGGTTTTTCAAGCTCTAAACTACTAGTTTTTGTTAGTTCAATTGGCTTATGTTTTCTTTATAAATTACTGGTATTTTAGTGAGTCCGGAGCGTAAAGGGTATAATATATTAATAAAATTTTCAAAACGGTATATGAATTTTTATTTTAACCAAAAGGGAAAAATCGCTGCAATAGCAGCGATTTGCAAAATTTGATTTTAAAAAAAAATAAAATTTTTTAAAGAAATCGTTGCCTTGGCAGCGATTTCCAAAATAAATTTTTTTTAATGATTTTTTAATAAATCGCTGCCTAAGCAGCGATTTCTTTAATTTTTTTAAAATTATTTATTTGAAATTTTTTAAAAAAAAATAAGAGCAAATCGCTGCAAGGGCACCGATTTGTCTCCAAAGTTTTTTTATTTATTTTTTTAAATCAAATTTTATTTTTTAAAATTTTATTTTAAAATTTTTAAAATAAAATTTTAAAAATTTTTTACTACTTATTCCAAAATAAATTTTTTTTTAATGATTTTTTAAAATAAGTATTAATCAAAAAAATTTTAAAAAAATATATAAAAAATTTTTTGGAGACAGATCGCTGCACTTGCAGCGATTTGCTCTTAATTTTTTATTTTATTTTTAATTTAAAATAAATAATTAAATTTTTTTTAAAGAAATCGCTGCTTAGGCAGCGATTTATTAAAAAATCATTTAAAAAAAAAATTTGGAAATCGCTGCCTTTAAAAAAAAAAAATTAAAAAAAAATCAAATTTTGCAAATCGCTTTTTTTCGGCGAGCAAAAACGCTGCTCTTCTAGCGATTTTGCCCTTTTGGTTAAAATAAAAATTCATATACCATTTGGGAATTTTTGTTAACATTTTATACCATTTAGGCTCTGGACTCGTATTTTAGTCATTTTTGTACAAATAACTTTATTGTTGTAATTTATTAGGAAATGAAGTAAGCCATGGTTTTCTAGTTTTTTTTGGGTGCTCCGGAGTTTTTCTTTTATCATAGACGAATCCAAAATTTGAAGATGACGGAGCATTACTAAAAAAACATGGATACGGATAAGTGGAAGTAGCAATATCTTATTAAAAAAATTGTTCAAAAATAATAAAAATCGAGAGTATATATAAATTGAATGAAATATAACATAGTTATTCAACATTAAGAATCAATCGGGATACACAAGTTGCAAAAAGCACAACAAACAATTTTGAACAACTACACCAGCTCAATTTATTTGTTATAGTGTGCACATTCAATTATGATCCTTATATATATATATATATATATATATATATATATATATATATTTGATTACGTACCAAATAAAAAAACCAATATGTTAAAAAACTTATATTTGAATAACATCTTCCTTCCCAACATACCCTTGATCTCTCGTGAGATTTTTCATCACTAGAAGAACATTTTTTAAATTAAAAGTATGTTCAAATTATGATTTTTCAATTTTTTTAATAAAAAAATCAAAAAAAAATTAATTCAATTTTAATTCAGAATTTTGTTTTTTTTTATTTTAAAAAAATTGATGACGTTGCCAATTATAATTCGGCCACGTCATCAATTTTCTAATTAAAAAATCAAAAAAAAAATTGATTCAAATTTTGTTCAGAATTATGATTTTTTTATTAAAAAATTAATAACGTGACCGAATTATAATTGGTCACATATCAAAAATTGTTTTGCCAAACCACTATTAAGAAATAATGGTATGAATGAACATTTTCTTGATCGGTAATGGCATAGATGAGCCAAACTTTTAACGAATAACATAAATGAACCTTTTCTAAAAGCTTGATGGCATATTTGAGCTTTTTCCCTTTTTTAAATTATCGCCTTAAATTGTTTAAAGGAGGTTTTGCGTCTATGAAATCGAATTTGTTTTCTTGTTGTTTGAATATGCTTGTATCCAATCTTTACGATGATGCTAAATAGAATTGAAAATAATATTCTGAATAATATTCTTTAATAAATACCATTCAAAGGTCAAACAAGTTTTCGTAAGTAATTGTCCATTAAGTAAACACTAAAGTAGGGTTTGGTCATAAATTAAATAAATTTCATTTTATTTGAGATGTATGAAATTCGATTGGAAGATAAAATTATGTTTGATTATACTTTGTAAAGAATTTTTAAATAATGTTTCTATTTATAAGTAGTTTTCCAAAAATAAATAAATATATAAATATGATTTACTTATAATATCTAAAAACTAGCAAAACAATTCAATTTGATTAATTTTGGTGAAACAAACAACCAAATCTTCTCTAAAAAGTAATATTATGTAATGAATAGTCGCATAATATCACTATTCAATTCACAAAATTACAAAAATTAAAACGTTAGTTGATTAAGCATTTGAATCTCATATACAAGTTACTACGTGTTATTACACTTTGTAACATTTTTAAATATATTATAAAAACGGAAAAAGGTCTAAAATATCCTCGAAGTATTGAAAATGGTTTAAAATTACTGTCCATCCACCTATTGGCTCCAAAATACCCTTTTCATTCACGTATTGGCTCCAAAATACCCTTGTCATCCACCTTTGGATTCAAAATTGATCACTAATTTAACGGTTTTAAATTTAAACTATTTAAATATTTTTTAAATGCGTGGCGCTCAACTGTTTGTTATAATTTAACTTATTAGCATAATTTATAAATCAATCCACTACCCACCAATTACTAATTAAAACCCACCAAATTAATAAACCAGTCACACTATTAATGCAACAACAGGAAAGTTACAACCAATGAGTATTTTTAAAAATTTGAGGCGAAAATCTATAGAAGTAAATTATCATACATTCAACTGTCTAAATAAAAATTATCGATAAACCTAAAAGTCTGACTATGTTCATCTTAATTATTCTTTCGTCTCAATTATGTTATGTTACTTCATAGATAACTTTTCTTAAAAAAAATATTATATTAAAGGTTTTAAAACAAATCATAAATATTTATAAAATTATATTAAAAAAAAGTGCATGAATCAATTCGGGATGTACTACTTCTTTACCTTTAATCATAAATTTTGAATTCAAGCTTGAAAGAGAATCCTATTGAAAGTGTCCTCCTAAATAAGCGGCTCAACCTAAACTTAATTGAGGCTTCGATTCGGACTCAAATAATTTTGTCATTTTCAGAAATCTATAATTTAATCATGTTTAAATAGTGTTTATGGCGATTTTGATATTATAATTGGTTTATTAATTGAGGGTTTAGTTAGTAATGAGTGAGTGGGTAGTCGGTTGATTTATAAATTACATTAATAAATTAAATTATAATCAATAGTTGAGCGCCAAGTATTTTAAAAAATATTTAAACAGTTTAATTTTAAAACAGTTAAATAAATAATCAATTTTAAATCAAAGATAGATGACAAGGATATTTTGAAGTCAATAGGTGGATGAGAAGAGCATTTTGGAGCCAATAGATGTTTCCGTTATAAAATTAAGTTATTTCTATAAAAAAAAAATATGGAACAAACTTTGAGAAAATAAATAAATCAACATTAAAAAAGTGAGTTTATAGAGAAACAACATCTACAATTACATAGATGCCACTGACAGAACCTTAAACCTAATGTCTAACTCTTTTTCCCCCATCAAATACCTATATTTGAATTCAATTTTACTTAAAGAAAAAATACTTTTTGACAAAGATATCATATTTAAAAAAGCTCAAATTTAAAATTTCTAATTAAAAGTAAAAAAAATACTCATTACTAAATCGCGAATCCAGACCCTTATTGATACTAATGTCAAACTCCTTTGGTGAGAAATGTGTATTCCTGATAATATACCGTTTCAGCATTTTGCACTCCAACTTATTTATTTTTATTTTTTAAAAATGGGAGGAATTATTTATTGATATTTTCAACGCCACAATCAAATCAAAATGTCACATATTCTCCCATAAAATATTAAACTTCGTTTTCATTCTCTTTTCAAATTCTATTAAAAAAGAAGAAGAAAATAAATTCATAGCTTATCATTCTTACATCATTTTTACCCATCTTCATCATTAAAAATCATATCCAAATTGTTCTTATTATTTCTTGTCGGTCTTGACCACAAATTTGCTTAAAGTGTAATAACAAAAAACAAACTACTTGCATCAAAACATTTAAGAGGAAACAAAAATAAATAAATAAATAAGTATATATATATATATATATATATATATATAAAATCTTTTTTTTTCTTTTTATTAGTCCCTCAGTGTTTCTTTCCTTATAAAATTCTGATTCTAGAATAAAAAAGATGATTATAACGTAAAAAATTGAACTCTTAATAATAAGACAAAAATTCAGATAGCTAACTAATTATGTTATTGAGATTTCTTCAATATATCTATCTTATTTTACTTATCTATTTAAGCATATATATATATATATATATATATATATATATATATATAACTCTTTAATTCTAACTTTTTACTTGACATGCTTAAATCAGAAAACGAAAAGATATTTTATATTGATATAAAACCACATAATAGAGAAAAGGGAAAGTGTTATGTCGTAAATTGGTTTCTATTTCATTACTCTAACTTTATGTTCCACAACCATCAACAACCAATTTACAGAGGTTATGACTTAATCTGATACGTCTATCAAGTAATGAATGTACGGACGAGAATTATTTCTTATTAAATATTATTTATGGGATTACTTGGATTACAAGTAAACTTTGGTCATAAGTAAGAAATAATTAATACTCCCTCCGTCCTATTTTATGTAGCAACATTTGCCGGGCACATAATTTAAAAAATAAATGAAGATTTTGAAATGTTTACCAAATTGTCCTTTAAAAGTAGACTTACTTTTCTCTCTCCTCATAAATGTATTAAAATACTATTTTTAAAATTAAGTGAGATCAACAAGAGTAAAAGAGGAATTGTACCTTTAAATACTTATCATATAAGGAAATGTGACATTCTTTTTGGTACTGACCAAAAGTAGAAATGATGCCACATAAAATGAGATGAAGAAGATTAGAAGATAATAAATAATAATAATTCTTACACTTTTTACTTTCGTGTCTTTCGTATCAAATCAAAACTAATTTAAATATAGCGAATATTTTTTTTTTTCAAAATAAAAAAAAAGGCTCCATGATCAAGTTAAAAAAATGAAAATAATGGGGAAGGACATAAAGGTAATTTGAGAAGAAAGTTGAAAACCCCAGTTCCCCTGCCCCCACCAAATTGGCAGTTAATTCAACTCCACATTTTATTTTATTTTCTTAATTAAAAGCAAAAGTTTCGTGAAGAGGATTTAATAAAGTCTTTGGTATCCGCTGGGTAGGAATAGGAATGAGTTAAGAGAGAGAATCAACTATACTTTTTATTTTTTAGAGAGAGAAACAACAACAACAACATAGTTGTACAGAAACTCAAAAAAGAACAAGATTTAATTTTCACGGTATGTGTTAATACTTTGTTTCTTCTTACTTTAATTTTCCTTTATTAGTTGAAAATTTTCATGATTTTAATTTTTTTTCCTTTTCTTTTTTCTTGTGAAACCTTGAAGTTAATTAGTTTTTTTTTTTTTTTTAATTTGTTGGTACTAATAGGTTTTGCTTAAGAAATAATGTTAAGCATAATTTTGTATTGTGGAAGATGGTATTAGTTTAAGTGTGAGATTTGTTAACTATTTAGGAATTTTCATTGTTTGTCTACTTTTTCTTGTTGATAAGGCAAGAAAAAAATGAAATCTTTAAGCTTTTTTGTCATGGTTTCTTACCAGGTATCAAAAATTGAATTTTTCCTCTTTTTGGGGCCATTTTTCAGGTTAAGAATTGTTTTTTGCCCCTCATTTTGTCCCCTTGGTTTCCGAAGTGGAAATTTGTGTTTTTTTTTTGGGCCTGGGGCGGGGGAGGAGGAGGAGGATTTTGTGTATATCTCGGATTTTGTATTTGTATTGAAAAATCTAGTATATGTATAAGAAAATGTATTTGGGAACCCACTACAAGTGTGTGTTGTTGTTTTAGTGGAAGAAAAAGAACCTTTTTGTATTTTTTAATTTGAGATGTGTAGAAACTCATAAACTTCAAATCCTGGATCCGTCTACTCGCGGGATATAGTTTTTGTGAGATTGTTATGAGTGATGAAGATGGTGTTGTAGTTTTGCTTTGTAATTGTGGTTTTCTAGCAGGAAAGTGTTTTCTAGTAAAGTCTCTAGTTTTGGACTGCTTTGTGTGGCTTCTTTTTGCAGGAATCTTCTTTTCTTGCTTTGTACTTTTCCTTAAGTACCTCGGGCCAACTCTTCATTTTCTTTGTAGTTAAGGAATGCAGAATAGTTTGAATTGATACCCTACTCCTTCTTCAGGTATATTTAATGTGCACGGTTGTCGGGGATTCAAATCTGTCACTCCAAAAGATTCACATATAGAAAGTAGCCTGTGAAACCTTGCTATAGTCCAGTAAATGTCTTTTCGCAGTATAGCTCGTGATATCAGGGATAGTATTGGAAGCTTATCTAGGCGGAGTTTTGAGGTTAAGCTGTCCAGTCATAACAGAGGGAAGTCTCAGAGTGCTGTTCATGAGTTGCATGACCATGCTATTGTCATTCAAAGCAGTTGTTGGGCAAGCCTCCCACCAGAGTTGCTTCGTGATGTAATTAAAAGATTGGAGGCAAGTGAGAGTACGTGGCCTGCTCGTAAACATGTTGTCGCATGTGCAGCTGTTTGCCGCTCATGGAGGGAGATGTGCCAAGAAATTGTGCAGCGTCCGGAGTTCTCTGGAAAATTGACCTTTCCAATCTCTCTTAAGCAGGTGATTTGCTTTTTTCAGTTTCCTGCTTTCTTGCGTGGAGCATCTGTTGCTATTATATCTCTATTGTTTTTATAAGGTTAGAGTGGAAGATGAGAGCTATATCATTGTTGTGATGTTTGTTACCCAATTCCTTCTTGCAGCCTGGGTTTCGGGATGGAACCATCCAATGCTTCATCCGGAGGGACAAATCTAAATTAACTTACCAACTTTTCCTTTGCCTTAGCCCTGGTAAGTTCATCTTACTTGCTTTGTGCTGACTGACATGTAGTCTAATTTTCTGTGAGATTTAGGGTAGATGTTTTGCTCATCTGTAAGCTTCATAAGTCATCTGATGTCTTTGTTTGTTGCATTAGATCCTTTAGGTTTCAAAAAGATTTTTTTCTAAGTTCAATTTGTTTCTGAGGGTTGACCGAAGAATTATTTCTCTACAAGTAAGTCCTTGTTTTACAGAGTGGAAAGTGAAATCAAGAAGTTCTTGTTAAGGGGTTGATTTTAGTGCCTATATGTTTGTCTGCTTAGGAGAACTTCACAGCTAATTGAGGGAAAATTCAGACGCCGATTCACCAAAAGAATGTCTTTTTTTTCCTTCTTTTGTAGTCTGTTGAGCAGGAATTTTTTAATCATGGTTATGTAGGAGTTCCAGATTGTCACTGAACATGCTTTGTCAATGGTGTAAAAGGATATTTAGTTAATGGTTCAGAACCATTCCTGAAGCTTCTTGATATTTACATACTGTTTATACAAATATTACCTTGTTTTCATTAAAACCAGGCAGCCTGATGTTCTCTTTTTTCCTTTACTGTTTTCCATCAGCCTTGCTTGTAGAAAATGGCAAGTTTCTTCTTTCTGCAAAGCGTAATCGGAGAACCACATGTACAGAGTACATCATCTCTATGAATGCAGATAACATATCAAGGTCAAACAGCTCTTACATTGGAAAACTGAGGTAAGCATGCTTTAAGAGAGTTAAAATCTTTACATTTCTTAGCTTTGTCCTCAAAGAACATCGTGATTGTTTAAAGGATCGATATCACACATGATTCAAATGGCTCAAGAAATGTACAAAGAGCAAACGCGAGATGATGAATAGGATCTCCAAGGTTCTATCTGAGGGACGAGAATTAAATGGAGGGAGGAAACTAGTAAAATCTTCTGCCTGTATTATGCCTTTTCAGACTGTATTGAAAGGGAAATCAGGCTTATATACTTTCTAGTTGACAAAAGAAGTTACAGAAGAAACTAACAAGTTGTCAACTTGTATTTTATCCCTTTTGGTTGTGTAATGAGTCTTAGAATAATATTATGAGCTCATTGATGAATTGAGACTGTTTGCTCTTTTATATGTTTACCCCAAAAAATGCTTATAAAATCATTCTACAATGCTGTGGATTCTTATGGTGGGAATTTGACAGGTAATGGATATCACATTTCTCAGTTGTGTCTAATATTGATATTGAACCTGTCCTGATGACCTATTTGGTGATATTCCTAAATGTATTTGATTCTTTATGCCTTGTCTTGAAAAAAAGGTGAATAAATTGTTAAACATGTGAAGAATATCATGTGATGAAGTTTGTTAGTACGAATTCAGCTGTGTGCTTGAACTGGAAGTGAGTATTTTAATAGGTCATAGGCATAATAGTTATGATGCAAGTTTCCGGTTCAGACCAATTGTAAAAGGCTTCTAAACAGTTTTTATTTCTTCTTTTCAGGTCAAATTTTCTGGGCACGAAGTTCATAATTTATGATACCCAGCCACCATACAACAGTTCTAGTATTCCCCCACCTGGTGGAAGCCGGAGATTCTACTCCAAGAAAGTTTCTCCCAAAGTCCCTACAGGAACCTACAACATTGCACAGGTTAGCTACGAACTGAATGTACTCGGAACCAGGGGGCCTCGCAGGATGAATTGTGTCATGCACTCAATCCCTGTCTCGTCCCTTGAACCCGGGGGCACTGTCCCAGGCCAACCTGAACTTCTCCCTCCCAATCTTGAAGACTCATTTAGGAGCATGTCCTTTTCAAAATCAATTGATGCTTCAACAGAATTCAACAGTGCTCGGTTTTCAGATATTGGGGGTCCAAGTGAAGTAGATGAAGAAGGTAAGAGTAGTCTTTTGGTTCTTCGAAACAAGGCACCTAGGTGGCATGAACAGCTACAATGTTGGTGTCTGAATTTCAGAGGGAGGGTAACTGTCGCTTCTGTAAAGAATTTCCAGCTGATTGCTGCTACACAGCGCGCAGCCGGTGCTCCAACACCAGCACAACCGGCTCAGTCATCATCAGATCAAGACAAGATTATCTTGCAGTTTGGTAAGGTTGGCAAAGATATGTTTACAATGGATTATCGATATCCTTTATCTGCCTTTCAGGCTTTCGCCATCTGTTTAAGCAGCTTTGACACAAAGTTGGCATGTGAATAGAAAGGACAAATAGAAGATTTAGTTGATACTAGTTTTCTCTTCCCTAGAGTTGCTGAAAAGATCGAGTCTTTTGCAGAGTCATTGTGTTACTCTTCATCATAATCAAGAAGATGCAGGAAGCTCTTGCTCATTTGAAAGTTACCATTCTCTTCTTTCTTTTTTTACCTCCTCTTCGTCCTTGGTCGTTTCATCGTTCATTCATATAGTTTAAGATGCTTCTGTTGTAATTTTCGCTAAACTTGGTGAAAGGAACAATGTTATAATCATTGTACCATGTGTGATTTCCAGTTTTAACATCCATTTGTGTAATCATCCCAGTCCACATTGTTGTGTTGTTTTATAACTTTGGATTATGCTGGCTGGTGATCTTTATGTTGGTGTGGAGGCCATGACAGATATTTTTCCCCTGTCGAATTTCTGTACAGTTTCTAATAAATATTTTGAAATGATATATTCTATGCAAACGTTGCACGCACTTTTAAAGTTTGTTTGACTATGCTAATTAGAATGAGTTAATATCTTAAAAAGTCACTCAACTTTGAGAATTTATCTAATAAAGTCATTAAACTTTGATTTATATCACAAAAATCACTCAACTTAAATTTTTATATCAAAAAAATCACTCAATAAAATGTTTTCTCTAAAAAATATAAACACATGAAATAATTTTTTGTCCCATATAAATGTACACTCCACGAATAAATAAAATCAAATTCATATATATATATTTTTTTTAAATCTCGATTTTACTCAAACTGAAACTATGCCAACTTTGTTCACTGCAACTAATGCTCTATTAGTTAATATTAATTTGTTGATGAAATTAACTTTATCTACTTATTTTAGAAAGTTCTTTTTTAAATTGGATAATATTTGATCAAATAATTTATTTATTTATTTTGAAAAAATCTTGTCGATGTTAATATGATATGTTTGGCCAAAGTTTAAAAATACACAGTATTTTCTTTTTAAATTTTTGTCCAAATATTTCAATATTTCTCTACCGTAAGTTATTAATATAAACAAAAAATTAGAAATTGATTAAACAGAATATAATCTCCGCCCAACCAAACATTAATCTATACTGCCAAAAACACACACAAATTCGATTGTATTTATTTGTGATCAAGACGTAAAAATCGAGTGAAATTTAAAAATACGAATTCGATTATATTTATTTGTGGAGTCTATATATTTACATAACATAAAAGAAATTATTTCTCATATAAGAAATTTAGTTGAGTGATTTTATTAATATAAATATTTAATTTGAGTGATTTTATTGATATTAATATCTAAGTTTGAGTGATTGTATTGATAAAAACAAAATTTAATGACTTTACTAGATAAATTCTTAGAGTTGAGTGACCTTTTGAGATATTAACTCCTATATGAATTCGTGACACAAAGTTGAAGTATTGTTTAGACATGTAATTTGAACTTTTTATGTTGTATGTTTTCTCATAAGCATAAAAACACCATAAATTGTAAAACTATTAAAATTGTCCCAATTATACAATCTTACGAAATAAGAAAAAGTTCCTAAAATTTCATAATACATTTTAAACTTTAATTCAATAAAAAAAGTTAAATTAAAAATAAGTTATAGTGTACTAGTCTATAATATAATTCTTCCACATAGTATGAATAATTTTCTCACGTTGAACTTGCATTTCTCGACATATGACGGAGAAAAAAACAACCAATATTGTTACTTTGAATCATTTGTTGGTCAATCTGGTTGGTAAATAAATTTGATAAACAATAATGTATTTGGTGTATATAAATGGTAAAGTGGGAATTGATTTGAAGTAATAATAAATTCTATGTTGGTGAGAATAATCTTTATATGAGATATAAATTATTTCAAAAGTAATAATATGAATTATAATTTTTATTTACATATGAAGTAAATGGTTAGTAGATATAAATGTAGGATTGTGTTTATAAAACATAAACTTGTGAGTTAATTTTTGTATTTTTTTTAAAAAAATTCCAAGTCATGATTTGAAATATCCGAATCATGTTTTTTTCTTTTTTAAAAAAATATGATCATGAGATGAAATCAACATAAAATTGTAGGTCCTCAAACATTAATTTTTTTTTATAATTTCATATCACGAAATAACATGTCGAAACGCCTACTTAATATATTAGATGAACATCAAAAAATAATGCATGTTACAAACTAAGTCAAAATTTATGGGGGGTAATATCACTTGACTTTTACTTTATTGTTCTAAGGTTATTAAATTATTTTTTATAATGAAAAAATGCAGTTAATATTGCCTTATTATAGTGTAAAGTCACTATTTAAAAACTGTCATTTGACTTTTCTAAATATTTTGGTCTCAATATTTTTTTTTTGATGCAACATTAGGGTATGCATATGATTATTTGACGATTAGAAGGAATATGTGTTGTCTGTCCAATTATTTGTCATTTTCAGTTTGGTATGTTTTTGGTTAGAAAATCATAATGTAAAAAACAAAATGAACCCCTTTTCCGTTAAAATTATCTTCAATCAAATTATCTCACTCTATTTAAAGGTATATAAACAAGTGTATAGTAATTGTATAACTATAATATATGCACCTTGGTAATTGGTTATCTCCTAGAGTTTTTTTAGGAGAAAATTTCGAAGATAGCAATTATATTACCTATTTAGACATAATAAGATTTTATAACTATAGTTTTGCTAATTGCGCTCCATAGTTATATTTTTATTTGTTATGGAGGCTGCGGTTTATATATTTCTGTCTGTTTGTATATTTCACTTGCGAATATACAAATAAGATAAGTGTATATACAAATTCTATATTTATACATTTAGGAATTCTTAGGAACTTTGTTTGGATATATATTTCGCTTTCCAATATACAAATACGATAATTTTATTATGAATTTTTCATAAATCGTATTCAAATAGCAAAGGCAAGCATATACAAAATTCTGGATTTATACTATCAGAAATCGAATTATACAAATTAAACGAATCATACAAACCAGACCAATTATGCAAATCACGCAAATAGCAAATTAAGAAAATTATAGCCGCAAATTACAATTTATAAAATTATTAATACAATATCTAATATAGGCTAAATATTTGCTATTCTACATAATTTACTATATAGGGTAAAAATTCCTAAAATAAAAAGTTCTTGTTAGATTTTCGATAGTTAAACAAATTATAAAAGACCAAACTAATAAAAAAAATTGAGTTAATTATATGAATTATATTATAACCTATACTTTAAGTCTAACCGATTCGTGCTGATTAATTCAAAATCAAATTTTAGTAGGGTTCAATTTATTGATTCAAACAGTTTCTCCCACGAAAAAAAAAAAACAGTTTATTTGTTCAGTTAATTGGAGAGTTCGTCTACGTTAATTCATTATAATTAACTTATACGCATGATATACTGATTTATTTATTTTTACATCATAAACAATTACGTGTTCAAATAAAAAATACAAAAATACGAAGTTTACCGGCAATTGGGTGGTTTTTCATTGATGTCACTTAGGGGTGTCAAATGGGGCGGATTAAATTAAAATTAGAGATATTAAAATGAGTTGACATAGATTTCGGATTGGGTCTTAACCCACCCAAATTTACTTTGGGCTCTAATGGGTTGGATTCAACAGGGCTAAAAAACAGGTTCGATCTTGACCCACCCAATTTGATCGATTAATCTCAATAATTTTAAAATAATGATATTTAACTTTTATAATCACAATTTGAATTTCAGCTCAAGATTTTAAAAAAAAAATAGTAACAAATTGATAGATAAATCCTAAAAAAATGTTTAATAGATAATATAATTCATACCTTTAATATAGGAACATATCTCAGTAAAGAGTTTTAAAACGAGTTGAAATTGGAGATTGAATTGGGCTCAATTGAGGATTCCCTTAAAATGGGTTAGGCTCAAATGAGTTAAAATTGAACCCAATTCAAATTATTTTGAGCTCAACCCTTAAAATTCTGACGAATTGAGCGGGCTATCTATGTTTGAGTTCATTTTTTACACCGCTAGTATCACCACAAAGTGTGACTATCTAACTAGAGTTGCAGTTTCTAGAGAGACGAAAATGGTGATTATTATCTACGTACAATTTATTAGTATATTGATAGTGTGAATGTAGTTTCATATTGATAGCTGGAAAAAAAAAAAGAACTACTTATAAGGAATTGGAATTCTTAAGGTTGTTTGGATGATTGTTATGTATTGTATTATTTTTTTAGTTTAAATATAATATTTATCTTAATTGTTATTTAATTTTCATTATATCGAATGTTAAATTCATTTTTAATCCATATTATAACCTGTAGATTAATCAAGATGAAGTTGATCACTCACATGTTGGTATCACACATTAATTTATGGGATAATTGTATAGAATGACAAACTAATAATATAAAATAAATATAGTAGCTATCGTTTGATTTATTTGTGTTCTATAGCAAACTATTTGTCAGTCTCTCTCTCTAGGGGCGACTCAACATAATTCGAGGCCTAAAACAAATTTTAATTAGAGGCCTAAAAAATTTTAAAAAATTATTTGTATTTATTTATTTTTTAAAATTTTAGATGTAAATTATTACTTAATATCTTTTCTATAAATGATTTTTCAAATACTTTTTTAAAAATATTATTTTTTAAGAAACATTTTATCAATTCAAAATTAAAAACATCATTTTATTGAGAAAATTATTATATGAATCGAAAATATAGTTCTATAAGTAATAAGTTGATAAATTTTAAATAAAAATAAAAGTCAGAATTATAGAATCTGATCCAAAAAGTTGATAACTTGATTATCCTACTTTAATATAAAAATTACGAAGAAATAAAAGAATATTTGTAATTTACTTTGTTCAACCCTTATCAGCTATTGATTCATATTTATGACAGAATATTACTCTAACTATCAAAGATTTGAAGAAGTAGAGTGCATAAGGAGTTAAAAAAGATTTAAAAAAGTGTTATCAATAGAATATATATATATATATATATATATATATATATATATATATATATATATATACACGTACTTTTTATCATGAATAATTAAAAAAATTTAATGAAAAAAATTAACATAATTTTTTATTTTATAGAAATTTGAGGCCCTCGAAAATTGGGGGCCTAAGGCAATGGCCTAAAAAAATATATGGAAGAGCCGGCACTGCCTCTCTCCCTCATATTCTCGCTCGCTCACTTTCCCTCTCTCGCTCGCTTCCTGTCGCTCGCCTTTCTCGCTTTATGCAATAGAATTGTATAGATTGTGTTTCTGTTTGTATAAGCGAGAGAAAATTGTATATACACATGCAAATACGTATATCTCCGTCTTATACACTTATAATTATACAATACAAATATTTCCCTGCCCAAGTCTCTTTTGCCTTTCTCTCTTTCTTGTTTTATACAAATTCAAATCGTATATGATTTCTCTCTTTCTCGTTTTTATACAATTCGATTCAATTGTATATTCCCTGCCCAAGTCTCTTTTGACTTTCTCACTTTCTCGTTTTCTACAAATTCAAATTGTATATAATTTCTCTCTTTCTCGTTTTATACAATTCGATTCAATTGTATACAAATTCAAATTTTATACAGATATACAAACAAATACAATTGAATTAAGAGGCTAACAACGATTTATACAAATGAGAGACTAACAACAATTTATACAAATGACCTGCCAGCGAAATTATACAAATCTAAAGAGGAACCAACGAATTATACAATTGCTTCTTTGTATATATGTATAGCGGAATAGGCATATACTTTTAGGGCTCAGTTTGATTCACAAAAAAGGTTATTCATTGTGACATAAAGCCCCGAAATATTCTTCTTACTATTGATGGTGATGATGAGGTGACAAAGATAGTTGATTTCGGACTTTACATAACTTTGGAGCAGAACTGGAAAGAGAATGTGGGGCAAAGAGGAACTAATATATGACACCTGAAGCTCTACTTAAGGTGGAGTATTGCCCAGGATTTGATATTTGTCTCTTGAATGCACTGTTTATACATATATATCTTTGCTATGGAACGTAATTATGCAAACTTTGTTATAATATATAAATTTGAATTTTATATTTGATATATATTAAAGTTACCCAAAATTTATTCAGTTAATCTAACGGAATTATTATTCTCATTTGAAGATATGTTTGGTCTGATAATGACCCTTTTCAGTTGACTTTTCTCAAACAAGAAATTAGTTTAACAAATCAACCCTCTACTATACAGTATTATTTTAATTTAAAAAATTATAATATCAAAAAGGGTTGTAATGAAATACATCAATGTAGAGTCAAATACAAAGTGTGACGTAGCAAGTCGTGTTGTACACTAACTACTACTATGAAAATGAAAGAAAAACTTCCCTTTCATGATATGGGGAAAATTATTGTTTAAGGTGCGATTTATTATTTCTTAAATATCCTCTCTAATTGAGTTGGTTTAATATGTGCACACAAGAGTACTTCTTTCATTGTATAATGGCGGCTCAAACTAATTAGAAATCTAAAATCAAAATAAATTTAATATTTTTAAATAAATTAAAAAATATTTAAAAATATAATATTTTTAGTTAATAAAAGTTTATAATAATTTTATTATTACTAAAAAAATGGTCCCTTCAAATTTGAAAGCATAAGAAAGATGCCTCATTTTTAAAGACATTGAGCCGCCCCTACTCACATACAACTCTTGAATAATTTCACACTAATACTAGTATAATTAGCTTAAACAATTGAAGATTTGTTTGGGTGACCCCTACTCACCATCTATATATTTGACCTTTCGAAAGTTGTTTAAGGCATAGTCATTTAATTTCCTTAAACTACATGAAAAAATTTCGTCTTTTTCCTAAATCTTATTTCAATTTTTTGTTCATTCATTATGTTTAGGTTTTGGCATTTTTCTGGGGGGCGGCCATAGACTTCTAGTTATTGGCTCAACAAAACTTAGTAGCTTAATTAAGTGAAATATTTATATTTTGTATTGCAAAATCTACTTAATTATGTATAAGTAATTTATTTAGAGCGCAATTAACTATCTGATTTTCAGAACACAAAACTCATAATCTTGCACTTTAAACTTGAAACTCTTGTGAAACAAACATTCTATTAAGTACTTTGGATGGTAATAAGTCAACCAAAAAGCATAGAGAATGGTTGGTTAGCATTTTTTGGTTTCTAATCACCCGGTGTTCAATATCTTTTTTGGAATCTGACAAAATTTAGATTTGCACAATAAAGTCTAATATGGGAGAATAAAATGCTCCTTTACAAAGAAACTTTGTATATTCAACAAGTCTCAAACCCAAGATATTTGATTAAAAATAAAGAAGTACTTATCAAACGAAATTCTCTTTACAATTTGGAAAAAAGACCAATCATAAATACATGAAGCTGAAATATATTATATAAAATAGCTAGCTAACTTTCAATGATCACTTAATCACTACAAAAGGACCTACTAGTAACTGATAATGAAGTTTTACAACATGTATAAACAGACTTAATTTTGACAAATTAATTAATACTTCCTGGCCTCTAAATTTATATTCCAAAAAGCCTTTGATGAAGAATATTGACAGACATCTGAGAAGTGAGCACTTTATCCTTTAAGCATTTTGACTGAATTTCTAACCTGCAATACCAAAATATTACAACTTTTAATTTCATGACGTTGATATCTAAACATACTATTCTTTTCGTTTTATTTTATATAATATCATTTAATTTGATTGTGCACGGAGTTAAAAGAAAAAAAGAAAGATTTTGAACACAATCAAGAGGAAAATTATGTGCTCTTAGAATTTATTGTATTAAAAATAATCGATAATCACATTTTAATGGCTATAAGAGCATGTCGTTACGGGTAAAATATACAAAATAATAAGTATAGACTATGTACTTGTATATATGTATATGTATCAATATTGTACCTGTATCAAACACCGAGAGTAGTAATCCAAATAACATTGCTTTAATTAGTTCCCAAATAACTTTCTCCCTTCCTTGAGAAACCAAGAATATGCTAAATGTTTTGCCTAACATGTTTATATAGAGATAAAAATACCTAGACTAGCTCTTAAATAAATTAATATCATATGGCTGAGATCAGCATCCTCTTGACCACTTACCTAGAATATATTACATTTTGCTCAAATATTAAGCGGAGATTTTATTGCAAACAATCTGTTTACTCTTATAAAATAGGGGTAAGATCCATCCTTATAAAGTAAGGATAAGTTTTGTGTACGCTCGATTTTCTTCAGTCTCCATCTTGTGATTTATATTGAATATACTGTTGTTGCTTAAATATTAATAAATGTTGCAAAAATTAGAATTATGTAAAAAAGAAAAAATCAAATAAGGATCTCTCATTCCGCCCACAGTAATGGTGGACTAGTAATGTGAGAAGCTAGTAAGAGTTTAGGGATTCATCCAACTTCATTTGCTGAAGAATTACATTGTTTATATATGATAAAATTATTTTTTATATACACATAGTAGATATTATTGAATTCCTTCAACTTCATATTTTAAAACTGTTTAGCGAAAATCTTAGCTCCGCCACATAGTAATACCCTCGTACTTTTAAGGGTCCAACATCGGGAAAAAACAAGAATTGAGTAGATATTTGATAATTTTTCTCTCAAGTGCTAGAGACGGAAAGGAATCTAGAAAAGTAAAGATAAATTAAATTAAATACGTAATAGCAACAACTAACTACATTAATAAATTAAACAAAGTGGCAATCACTTTAATTTCCTAACAGAAAATATCTATCCAAAACATTTTTAATTCTGGTTAGTAATACCTAAACATTTAACTCCCATCCGATTTGCTAAATCACAAATCGGGACATGAGCATATATATAAGAATACTACAAATTATACCGAACTTTTTTATTACTAAGGCCAACAATGTTCTCTAACAAAATTAAATTATCCTTAATTGACCTAGAAATTGTTTAGAGTATCGAAAAGAAATTACCCCCAACATCATCCTTTTGGAGAGGAAAAAAAGTCAAATAGTAATTAAACTTATAAGTAACATAATTTGATTAGTTTTTGTTATTGTTTAATTTAGAATTAAATTATATGTGAATATGTGATCACGTTCATTTTATGAGAAGTAGTCAACCTCCCCAAAATATGAGTGTCGTTAAGGCCAAATTAGCTTTAATTTGGAGATATTAATGTTAACAATCCACATATGTGACCCTACTAGTTGCACAAATGCAGGTCCAATTATGTGTAATAAATAAGTTTCAGACTATGAACTCATATTTAAAATTTAGCTTTTAGATTTCATTATTGAATTGTGAGTATATTAAATGTCTGTGTTCTTCATTGTATTTTCATTATATTTAATTAGCCCATAAAAGTCTTAATAAATCATTACTTAAGAGATTTATTGGGTACTCGTTCTATTCTATAAAATTGATAAGTAGGCATGGGACACAATATTTACGGCCACGAAATTATATTTAATACTTTCACTATCGACTAATTAATTAGGAGAATTAATATTCTAGGTCACTTACCATTTTATTTTAGTTTATGTTCTTTTTACAAGAAAATTTCTTTTTTATATGCACGAACTTTTATTTGTATATTTATGTAAGGGATTTAATTTGAAAATGTTATTTTCTTCTGTAAGAGCGCAACAAATCTTATTTCCTCAAAGTTAGGTATACAGTATACACTTTACAAATTTATTTTAAGTTTTGTGGTTTCTCTTTAAAAAAATAATAGAAAATCGGCTAGTTTTTGTAGCTCCTTTTAAACTAAACATTAATTAATATCGATATTATAGTGAAGTATTCATATGAATCATTACTTTTAAGAGACATAAATATTAAGTGGATAAGTAAAAGCAAACGAACAATAATACTTCATAGACCAAATTATAGGCTCAATGAATTTCAATTTATTTATTTATTTTGTTAGTAAAAATGGATTCCAATTCTAAACCACGCCCACTACGTACATCTTCAATTTAAGTTTAATTTAATATCTTAACAGGTAAAAAATCGACAACACATCTTCTCAAAAGATTAGTTATTAGTAACAAAGCTGTATTTTAGTTACTAGAGTTTAGAATAATTACTTCTTGATATTAGCATTCTTGTTTTTAGTGTATAAAGCTACGAAGCACTATATATATAGTTGCACCTTCTTAAATAATTTTCGAGGATGATAAGGTTGTAGCGTGGAAAAATTTTAAATATTTTTTTATTAAGTATTCCTTTCATTTATTTTTACCATTTCAATATTACTTTATTATATCAATTTTAAATATTATATATTGTGAAATATGACTACAGTTAATATATTAAAGATAAAAATGAATTAATGTGATAAATTGTGTCTTTTTATTTATTTTTTCTAATACTTCTAGTTTTTTTTCTGGGTACTTTCTGTGCATGCACTAGAAACCCACTTTCTAATTTTCTACACTCTTTTTTTCTATAGGCTAAATTAAAAAGAATTAAGGTGATAAAAGCTGACATTATGGGAATATTCACAAACTAATACTATTACGCACGTGAAGATCACTTTAAGGCAATTTTGGTTCAAGGAATTAGGTAGGTTATGTTAATTTAAATTTTGAGATTAAGTTTATGAAAAAATAAGTTAGCAAAATTGTTTAGTAGGGTAATAGAACAGTCGCAAAGTTAAGGTGTCTTTATGAAAATTCGAGACAACTTCAATAATGACTTTATATCTTTTCTCGAAAAAAATAAAATATATATATATATATATATATATATATATATATATAGGGAGAAAGCCGAGCAAAAAAGGGGAGAGAGGCAAAAGAAAGATAGGGTAGACAAGCAAGATAGAAGGGAGGCGAGAGAGTATACATATCTCAGATATATGTGAATAACTCTAGATATATGTGTGTGAGATACTGAGTACCACTACTAAAAAAAGGCCAAAAAGAGACCTAGAAAAGAGACCTCATGAGGTCTCTTTTCAGGAAAAAGAGACCGAAAAAGAGACCTCAACGGTAGATCAGTAAAATGCAGGTCACTTTTTTAAAGACACCTCATGAGGTCGCCAAACGGAGACCTCACGAGGTCACCAACAAATTGTCAGATTTTTTTAAAATAAGAGACCTCATGATGTCACTATTGTATTATTTAATTTAATTTTATATTTTTTATATAGAGACCTCATGAGGTCACTATTTTATTATATTATTTAATTTTATATTTTAATAAAGAGACCTCATTAAGTCGCTAAGATATTATTTAATTTAATTTTATATTATTTTAAAGGAGAGACCTCATAAGGTCTCTTTTCTGCATTTATTTTTTAGCGACCTCGTGAGGTCTCTATAATGAAATTTACGGAAAATATAATGCAAAAAAGAGACCTCATGAGGTCTCTTTTCTGCATTTATAAAATATAAAATGTTAAATAGAGACCTTATGAGGTCTCTATAATGAAATATCTGGAAAAATTAATGCAAAAAAGAGACCTCATGAGGTCTCTTTTTTTGGAAAAAAACTGGCAGCTAATTATTATTTCTGCGGCTTCTCATCACCTGTCATTTTAATTCAGTACCCAAATCAAGCTCAAAGAGCTTCCAAAAATCAATTGAAGCAATACATTTACTAAATATTCTCTTATCAACTCAATTGCAACTCACTTCAACATAATTATATATTAAACAAAAACCATGATATCCATAAGTTATATAATACATTGCAATGTTATCATGTATTCACAAAACAAATAATTCCCATCACAAAATTATAAAGTTAACAAAATTATCCATAAGTTAACTTAGATTATCTATCACAAGTCTAAACTTCACTAATGTGGTAGTGTGTTTGCCACATAATCATCACTTTCTTCATCACTACTAGACTCATGTGTCATATTTCTTTGTTGACCATACATTGGATATTGAGTAGGTTGAGATTGAGGAGGTTGAGGAGGGAAAGTGACATCACCAGAACAAGGGGGAATCCCTCCTGAAGCAAGTAATGCATCGAATTGAGCCTTAAGACCCGCAAACTGTAATTCCAACCGCCTTTCCCTAGCCCGTGATTCTTCGGCTTGGCTAGATAGCTCAACAATCTTTTTCTCCATAGCCAAATTTTTCTTCATCGATTCATCATGATTTGAACTATTTAGGCCTTCAAACTCAGAAGAAAATTCACGAAAGGTTTTATGCGGCATTCCATATGCATACCCATATCTACTCGGCCCACAAGTCAAGTCTAACCAAACTCTCTCATCCTGTAAATTAAATTTGTCAAGCACGATCCATCTACATAATGGCATACTCGGCCCATTAGTCATATTATACATCCAACTACGATCCATCTACATAAGAATCATAAATTAAATTTGTCAAGCACTACATTATGTAACAATTTACTGAAAACAAATTGTAACAATACTAGTAGGGATTGGTTAACGAGCCTTGTGCAAATGAATTTAACTTATTAACCAACTTAACAAATTTCTAAGTCTAATTAGTTTAGTTTTAACTTAATTCTAACACTATAGTCACAAATTTAACTTATTAACCAACTTAACAACTTTCTAAGTCTAACTAGTTTATTTTTAACTTAATTTCTTATACTATAGTAACAAGTTTAACTTACCAAACAACTTAACAAATTTCTAAGTTTAATTAGCTTAGTTTTACCTTAATACTAACACGATAGTCACAAATTTAACTTATTAACCAGCTTAACAAATTTCTAAGTCTAATTAGTCTAGTTTTAACTAAATTCTAATACTATAGTAACAAGTTTAACTTATTAACCAACTTAACAAATTTCTAAATCTAATTAGTTTAGTTTTAACTTAATTCAAACACTATAGTCACAAATTTAACTTATTAACCAACTTAACAAATTTTTAAGTCTAATTAGTTTAGTTTTGACTTAATTCCAACACTATAGTAACCAATGTAACTTATTAACCAACTTAACAACTTTCTAAGTCTAACTAGTTTATTTTTAACTTAATTTCTTATACTATAGTAACAAGTTTAACTTACCAAACAACTTAACAAATTTCTAAGTTTAATTAGTTTAGTTTTACCTTAATACTAACACGATAGTCACAAATTTAACTTATTAACCAACTTAACAAATTTCTAAGTCTAATTAGTCTAGTTTTAACTAAATTCTAATACTATAGTAACAAGTTTAACTTATTAACCAACTTAACAAATTTCTAAATCTAATTAGTTTAGTTTTAACTTCATTCAAACACTATAGTCACAAATTTAACTTATTAACCAACTTAACAAATTTTTAAGTCTAATTAGTTTAGTTTTGACTTAATTCCAACACTATAGTAACCTATGTAACTTATTAACCAACTTAACAACTTTCTAATTCTAACTAGTTTATTTTTAACTTAATTTCTTATACTATTGTAACAAGTTTAACTTACCAAATAACTTAACAAATTTCTAAGTTTAATTAGTTTAGTTTTACCTTAATACTAACACGATAGTTACAAATTTAACAAATAATTATTTCTAAAATTTAAAGCTAAGTGTCAACACTAGATGGACACAAAATTGATTTTCAAAAGAAAATCAATTTTGTCATCAATAGGATCAACTAGTGTTGGTACTTATGCTTAACAAATAATTATTTCTAAAATTTAAAGCTAAGTGTCAACACTAGATGGACACAAATTGATTTTCAAAGAAAATCAATTTTGTCATCAATAGGATCAACTAGTGTTGGTTCTTAAGCTTAACAAATAATTATTTCTAAATTTAAAGCTAAGTGTCAACACTAGATGGACACAAATTGATTTTCAAAGAAAATCAATTTTGTCATCAATAGGATCAACTAGTGTTGGTACTTATGCTTAAACAATATATTATTTCTAAATTTAAAGATAAGTGTCAACACTAGATGGACACAAATTGATTTTCAAGGAAAATCAATTTTGTCATCAATAGGATCAACTAGTGTTGGTACTTAAGCTTAACAAATAATTATTTCTAAATTTAAAGCTAAGTGTCAACACATATTTAAAGCTAAGTATCAATATTAGATGGGTACAACACATATTATAGAAAACAATTGTACTTCAACTTTATTAAATTTAGAATTACCATACCTTATCTCCTACTTTGATTAAATTAAAGAAGTAGTATAATCTTGTATCAACTTTTTTAGATTTTGAGCTTCCTTAGTGGCCTAGCAAGAAAAAAGGGAAAAAAGTTAACACTAGAAAATAGAGTTTGAACTCCAATGGTGAAAATCAAGTATTTGATCCCATGTACTAACTTATTTTCAAAGAAAATCATGTACCCTATTAAGAGTTACGAAAACCAACTAGTTTTACAAATTATTATTGATTGGGAAACTTTTTCAATATCTATTTGACACAAATTCTTTTAAAAATTTCAAAGATAATCACATTGAGAATGATTAAATTACTAATATAACAGGGTAACATTCAATCTACTTGCTACTTTTTAATTATTTTAAGCACTTAGAATTACGAAAACCAACTAGTTTTTTGAAAAAATTCACCTGGAGTCAAAGGGTTGGGAACGCCGACCACTGCTGCTGCTGCACGACCCGGCGGAGATGGAGGCGACGCGACCTCCACCTGCTGAGGCCCGACTGCAAATGGCGCGCAGAGATGGCGGCGGCTGACTTTCTCGTCAGAAGAAGATGAAGGCGGAGATGGAGGCACGTCTGGAGATGGAGAAGATGACGGCGGAGAGAGGAGATGGAGAAGTCTGGCGGAGAGGACGATGAGAGAGAGAGAGAGGAACGATGAGAAAGAGAGAGGGAAGAAAGAGATAGATAAATTTGGCTAGGGTTTTCTTCTGTTTAAGAGACCTCATGAGGTCTCTCATTTTTTAAGTCTTTAATTAAATTAAATTATTATTTTTAATTTAACAAGTACAGACCTCGTGAGGTCTCTAATTTTATGAGAATTAGATTGAAAATTTGAAAATTTGAAATAAGTCAGGTATAGAAAAAAATAAATTCATTAAATTGACCTCACGAGGTCTCTCCTACATTAAAAAAAAATTTAAAAAATATTAATTCAAATAGCGACCTCATGAGGTCTCTTATTATAGACCTATTTTTGAGGTCTCCTTTTCTAGGTCTCTTTTTGGTCTTTTTTTAGTAGTGTACATTCTATATACATACATCATAGAGATCAAGCGAGATAGGAGGGACGCAAACTAGAGAGTCAAATACATGCAAATTCTGAGAAAATCAGTAGTCTATGATCACACAATTGAGTTCCTCCATTGATGAGCTTTGAGCTCATATGAAGAAGGGAGAAAAAGAAGAAGAAGATTCTAGAAAAAAATCTGTTTTCATTTAATGTGTATTAAGTACTAACTATTACATGAGAATCTATATAGATAGATAGACAAACTAAAGCTAGCTAGCTAACAAACTTCTGTAACTGACTCTAACTAACAATGTACAGTAATAACTAATTTTATGAAGCTTCAGTAATAACTAACTTATATAATTATCACACACACACACCCTCAAGTTGGAGGTAAGTGAGTTTACAGACAACTTGTTTAACAACGTAGCATGCTTAACTCCAGTTAGAGCCATGGTGAAAATGTCTGCCAGTTCAGAGTTTGTGCAAATGTGATGAAGTATGATCAAGCCCTGTTGAAGCTTATCCTTACACAATGGCAATCGATTTCTATATGTTTGGTCCTTTCGTGAAATACTGGATTCTTGGCAATGTGAACTGCAGCTTAGCTGTCACAAAAGACCTGTATCGGTAAGGAGAATTGTACAGACAACTCATTTAGCAACCTTTCAACCCATACCAATTCACCTACTACTTGCCTCACAGCTCTGTATTCTGCTTCTAAAAAGGACAATGAAACTGTGGCTTGTTTTCTTAGATTTCCAGCTAATAGGGCTGTCACCCATAAGCACCAAATAACCACTAATTGACTTCCTTGAATCAGGACAAGCAGCCCAGTCTGAGTCACAATATGCAGTGACAGTAAGGTCAGGTTTGTTTGAGATGAAGATTCTCATTATAGGTTCTTGTCTTAGGTACCTAAGAACATGATAAGCTGCCTGCAAATGTGGCTCCCTGGGTGTTTGCATAAATTGACTGAGGTGCTGCACACTGTAAGCTATATCCATTCTGGTATTTGTAAGAAAGTTTAGTTTTCCTACAAACTTCCTGTAATGAGTGGGATCTGAGAGTAGCTTCCTATCACTGGCCCTCAATTTCTCAGTGTAATCGAGAGGTGCTGCAGTAACCTTGCAGTTCAAAGAGCCAAATTCCTTTAACAGATCAGTAGTGAACTTTCTTTGTGAAATAAGCACACCATCAAGTCTGTACAAAATTTCTAACCCCAGGAAGTAGTACAGTTTACCAAGATCTTTTACTTTGAACTGATCATGTAAAAAAGATTTCAAAGAGTTGATTTCCTCCTGATCAGTTCCAGTTAGGATTACATCTTCTACATAAATGGCAACAAACACCAAAGAACTTCCCTTCCTCTTATAAAACAGTGAGTAATCACTATCTGAATGCTTCTAGCCAATTTGTCATACCATTGCCTACTAGCCTGTTTTAAACTATACGATGACTTCCTTAATTTGCACACCACATTTGGACTATCCACAGCAAGACCTTACGGCAATTTCATATACACTTCCTCATTCAAATCACCATGAAGGAAAGCATTATTGACATCTAGTTGATACAAACTCCACCCCCTCTTGACAGCCAAGGTGATGAGAGTCCTAACAGTAGTCATCTTCACCACAGGAGAGAAAGTTTCATTATAATCGATGCCAGCCTGCTGAGTATACCCCTTAACAACCAGCCTGGCCTTGAACCTTTCCACACTATCATATGCCTTATGCTTGATTTTGTACACCCATTTACAACCAATTGCATTCTTGCCTTGGGGTAAAGGAACCAGTTCCCAAGTATTTTTTGCATATAATGCTTCAAATTCTTGTGTCATTGCCTTTTGCCAAGCAGGATGCAGGACTTCCTCCTCATAAGTAGAAGGTTCACAATCATGTGAAATGTTTTCAATCAACTGCTGACTATTAGAACACAAGGAGGTGAAGTAAACACTATCATGGTTGGACATAAAAGAAGTGAGGGAGTGAGATTTAGAGGCATTTGAAGAAGAGTGTAGATTAGGTAAATTGTAATCATACTATTTCAGGTAGTTAGGGGTATGAAATGATCTAGTTGTTCTTCTAAGGATAGGTGCATTATCAAAAGATGATATAGATGCAGGTATGGGTTGTAAGGTGATTAATGTTTTGATGGGAGGTTGAATATCAGGAGCTGTAGGTGAGACTGTGTTGAAGTTAGTACTTATTTAATTTGTACTAAAGTCATAAGATGTGTTAATGTTCAGTGATTCATCATTAGAAAAAATGCTAACTAAATTAGGAATGCAAGCAAAATTGTTAGAGGAGTGAACTAAGAGTTTTAAAACTGAAGAAAAACTAGAACCATCAGAAGCTAGGAGAAAAAGAAACACAAACTCATGAAAAACAACATCTCTAGACACATGAACTCTCTTGGTGAATAAATCTAAAACCTTATATCCTTTTGTATTGAAGGAATATCCAACAAAAATGTGTGGTGTTGCCCTTGGTTCAAACTTATCTTTATGAGTTTTCAAAGTAGTAGAGAAGCATAGATAACCAAAACTCCTAAGGTGAGAATATGTAGGGTGTGTATGGTACAACAGTTCATAAGGTGTCTTATTTTGTAAAACTTTGGAAGGCAACCTATTAATGATGTATGTTGCTGTAAGTACACACTCTCCCTAGTATTGCATGAGCAATTTGGACTGAAATAAGAGTACTCTTGCTGTTTCAAGAAGGTACTTGTGTTTTCTTTCAACTACACCATTTTGTTGAGGTGTGTAAGGACAAGAATTTTGGTGTATTATTCCTTTCTCTTGGAAAATATGAGTGGCTTCAGTAGATGTGAATTCCAGACCATTATTAGATCTAAGAATCTTCAATTTTGTTTGAAATTGATTTTCCACAAGTGACACAAAAGTTGTGATTGTTTGTAGGGCATTACTTTTAGATCTTAATAATTGTGTCCAAGTTGATCTAGAAAAGTCATCTACCATGGTCAAAAAATAATGATAACCATCATGAGTGGGAATGTGGTATGGTCCCCATAGATCAACATGGAGCAACTCAAAAACTTTGGTTGTGTTGGTTGTACTTTCTGAAAATGGCATTCTAGTTTGCCTAGCCATGGACATATGGAACAAGTAAAAGGTTGTCTAGATGAGAAATAAATATGTATAGTTTGGATGGTTCTCATCTTTACAAAGGGTACATCGCCTAGTCTAGCATGCCACAAGAGTTCATCTCTATGAGAGTTATCATATTTAACAACAAAAGACGAACAATCAGTAATATGACATGGAGAATCAGAACTAGAACAACCATCTTCATTTACAAAAAAAAAGATTCTTTTACAATAGATGATGGTGATGAAACATCATTACATTTTATTAAAGAAGAAACTATATGGCTATGATTTGAAGAATCATGAGATTTCCTAATGCTATTAGGAAGTGGACAACATTTTTGACACTTTGAACACAAGAAGTACAAGCCATTCTTGGCTTTACCAAGTTCCAAAGGGCTCTTCACAGAAGGGCCCTGCAATAAACAAGAAACACTGTTAAAACTTGCCACACCTTTGAGTTGAAACACCAAATAATGAACTGAAATTAGATTGAACTTGAAACTAGGTACAAAAATCACTTTCTGCAGAGTTAAAACTGGACTTAAACAAACATCACCAACTTCAGTAACTTTAACCTTGTAACCATTTGGTAAACTGATAAGGAAGGGAGATGGCAGTGGTCTAATGTTTTTGAGTGTGGATTTATTGTATGTCATGTGATGTGATGCTCCTGAGTCTATAATCCAAGAATCAGCAGTTAACTTTGCACATTTACAAAAAAGATCACATATCTCAGTAATAGAGGAACAACAAACAAGTATATCTGCTAGGTTCACAACTCCACTCAATATATTTTCTGGAGTATTTGCAGTTCCATGTCCAACCTGCAGTGATCCTAAGTGGTTAAGCAGTTGTTCATACTGATTTTTAGACAAATTCAATGGCATTTGCCTCTTTAATCCAGGATCCTCTTCACATTTACTTCCATCACTTTCAGAAGTACATGCATTTGCTGCAGAAGCAACATTCTTTCACTTTGAGAATTTGAAATTGGGTGGATATCCATGTAGCTTATAGTATTTGTCTTTTGTGTGGCCTGTTCTTCTGCAAAAAATCACAATACAGAGAAGCTCTGCTAGTACTAGAGTTTCCTCTAAACACATTTGTGTTGCTTGAACTTTCAGATGCTCCTGTATTTTCTCTAGATGAATTATAGGTGGTTCTGGGTCCTCCTTTGGTACCTGCATTGTTGTAAGAAGAGGCAAAAACATTCAAAGAGGTCGAATCCAAGGCAGTATGATTATGAGGCTTCACTTCTCTTTATTTTTCTTCTTGCGATAATATGGCAAAAAATTGTGCCATGCTAGGTAGTGTGCTCATCATGAGAATGTTCCCCCTGATGGCAGTGTACATTTCATTTAGCCCCATCAAGAAATGGATAAGTCTTCTATCCTGTTCAGCCTTGACTAACTTTACCTTTACACCACAGGTGCACACACAATTGCATTGAGAACTTACATCAACAGTGTTCATTTCTTCCCAGAGTTTATTCATCCTCGTATAATAACCAGTGAAATCCAAGGTGCCTTGCGCAAGATCATTTATTCCTTTTTGAAGCTGATAGAGCTTACAATCATTTGTTTGGTCATATATTTTCTCCAATTCACCCAACAATTCATGTGCATTACTAACATATTGCAAGCTGTCTCTTAGATCTGGTGATAGTGAATTGAGAATCCAAGAGGTTACCATATCGTCACACCTTTTCCACTGTTGAAAACTAAGGATCAGCAGGATCAGGTCTTATAATTTTTCCATTGATGAATCCTGTTTTACTCTTAACAGACAAAGCTCTAAGAACAGCTCTCCTCCAAGATCTATAACCAGTACCATCGAAAACAACAGGCAACAAAGATGAACTTGCATTCTTAAATGGATGCAAGTAGAGAGGGCTAGAAATGTTCATCCTAACAGTGGATGTGGAACCAGTCTGAATTGGATCGACTTGAGTATCAACCATAGTGAATCTAGATCGTGATTGAATTCAAAAAACAAAATTGAATACAAGTTGAGCAACAATAGCTGAAACTAAGAATCGGAAAAAAAAAATTGAAAACAAAAACTCAAGGACAGAAGGAAGCAACAATATCGATTTGCTATCAACAATCTCAGAAAACTCAAAAATCAAACATGAACTCGATATAAAACTCACAGACTGATGTGGATGCGGAAAAGAAGCAGGATCTATTGCCGAAAACTCTGATACCATGAGAAAATCAGTAGTCTATGATCACACAATTGAGTTCCTCCATTCATGAGCTTTGAGCTCATATGAAAAAGGGAGAAGAAGAAGATGATGATTCTGAAAAAAAAAATATATTTTTATTTAATGTGTATTAAGTACTAACTATTACATGAGAATCTATATATATATATATATATACACAAACTGAAGCTAGCTAGCTAACAAACTTCTCTAACTGACTCTAACTAACAATGTACAGTAATAACTAATTTTGTGAAGCTACAGTAATAAGTAACTTATATTCTTATCAAATTCACTTATATGCACTGTATTTGCTACAAATTACTCTTGATTTGATCTTATATATATGAGATACATGTAGAACGCGCTAGATTTATATTTCGGGAGGCCAAAATCTAGTAAGAAAATAATTTCAAAAACTCACATGAAGACCTGTAATAATTTATAAACTAATGTAATTTGTGTTATTTGCCTTTTATTCTAAATATAATTAATAAAAATTCATCTTAAAAATATCTAATCTCTCTTATGAAAATTATTTAACCTATATTAAATGAGAATATCTAAGTTTTAGCAATATTTGGTGGGATTCTTATCATTCCTAAATTTAAGCCTAATCAATGACCACAAATCTATAGTTCAACCACGATCAATCATATATCCTAAGAAATTTCTAAATGCCTTGAATTTAGCCTGAACAAGTTGACTACATTTCAAATAAAATTAACCATTTCCTAAAGTCTCCTTCGACTATAATAGGTTAGATATTACACCATATATAATTTATATCTAATATACTATATACTATATAAATAAAGCATACATAAAATCTGTTGTTGCATAATATTCATTGTATATTAAAAAATTTAAATTGATGTACTATTGTGTAATGAGATATTGACAGATTAGCATAATAAGGACAAATCACATACTTAATCGATGGGTTAAAAATAATTGCATTCATTAGTCAAATTAGGGGTGGGCGCTCGGTTCTTCGGTTCGGTTTTATCAAATTTTGGTTCGGTTCTTCGGTATTCGGTTTTAGAAAAGTATGCACCATACTTATGCCAAACTAATATCGGTTCGGTTCGGTTTAAATCGATATTTTTGAATCGATTTTTCGGTGTAAATAAAAATAAAGTGGAAATATATTAAAGTGCTAAGAGTTTTATGTGCTTAATAAAAATAAAAATAAAATAAATATGCGACGATATTTTTTGTTTCTCCCATACCTAAATGAATAAAGAAGAGAGCAATATAAGGACTCATGTACATAAATAGAAGAGGAACTAAATTGTCATTATAATGCTTTATCAGTAAAACATTTTTTTGTCGTAATTGCTAGCTTAAGTAAAACATTTAAATAGGTCATGTAAATATTTTGAGTAAAAAATATATAAGTATTATTAACTAAGCAATATAATTAAATTTTTTAAAATTTATTTAATAAAACTTCGGTTCTTCGGTGCACCATAGTTTTGGGACCCTACACCGAACTCCGAACAAAGAACCGAAGTTCTGAAAATCAAAAACCGACACCGAACCGAAGAACCGAAGAATCGAAGAACCGACACCGAAAAACCGAAATAATTCGGTTCGGTTCGGTTTTTCGGTTTTTATGCCCACCCCTAAGTCAAATGCACACACAAAAAGGCCAAATGAATATATGTTCTTTAAATAAAAATATAACGTCAATTTAAAGGATTTATTTATGTATTTTGTTTATTTATATATATAAAATGTACTAATATGCAAAAGAAGGTATATCAAATATACTATAAACAACATATAAACTTGGGAAGTTAGTTAGATGAGAGAGAATGTGAGATTATTTTGATTGGCATAATCCATATTTTGAAGTTCAATGAAATATTTTAGGATTATGAATTTTTCTTTAAAAAATTAAAAAAAAATAATTTAAAGAGTTGTATTTTATTGATGTATAAATTCCTCAATTCAAATCACTTGTTCGATGGCAGCCCAATAAATACGAAACAGGGCTTAAAGCCCATTAATAGCCTCTATATAACAGAGAGTCACACACTAATAACGGAACCCTAATTTTACTTTCTCCTCCTCATTCTCGGCAGTTAACGCCGCCGGAGTGTAGGTTTGTTTGCTAAGTACTTTATGCTTATATTTTTCTCTAATTGTGTTTGATTTTCGTTTTCTACTTTGTTAATTTAAAAAAAAATTACGATTTTTGGTTTTGAAAAAGCCCAATGATGGAAAATCTATATATATTGAGCGGCTGTGATGGTTATAGATTCATCAGTTGCCTTTATGCATCACCTGAATATCAGCGGCATCCGCCATTCTTTCTCCCTTTCCTTGTCTCCCTCAACATCACACACAAAAGCACCACTTGCACTTTTGCCGCTGATGGTTGTGGTGATGTATGAAAGGCTTCTGATGAGTTCCATCACGATTAGCTGTCTGTGATTTTGAAGCTATGAGATCTGAGGGCTTTACAGTTTTTTTCCCTCAAATTTTCAGTACAGAAACAATCGCTTTTGTGGGATTGAAACTTCATTTTTAACTTGATAAATATGCATATCTACTAATTATGCAGTGTTTTTTTCGTATTATTAACGTAATTTGAAGAATTAGAATTTTAAAATTAGGTTAAACATTTCATATATAGTTAGAACTAATATTGTTTGAACTAATTGAATCAATTTTATCTGACATGTATTGCACAAACGATTAAAAATATTGTTCAATAATTAATATTTTTTAATTATAATCTTGTTATTTGATCACTCTTCCATAACGATGCTTAGAATAGCAAGATGGATGAAAGAAACATAAATAATAATATTATAATCGGAATTATTTTTTGTATAGTTGAGATATTTTCAAAATCATATATTGATCTGTAATAGGGTTGGGTTGGATTCATGATAAAATAACTGTGAGTACAAGGCTAATAAAAAAACTGATGATGATGATAAAAACAATATTTTATATATTGAATGATATAAATAATATTTGTTAATTTAAAGATTTCTCGACCTATTATGAAAATTATCAAATAATAAAAAATCGATGATCTGATATTTAGAAAAACTGAAATTATTAACTAAATTAGTGATTTATAAATGAAAAATCAATTACTTTTTCTAACTGTTTTATTTATAGGAGAAAAAAATATGCTTCAATTGTATATGGAGACAAAAAGGAAAACCTAATTTAGCAGTAATAATAGTAGTACTAATGACCATGGATTTGTGACAAATTAGTAATGCAAATATTATACTATTGAAAGACAAATTAATTCTTGCGTAATATTCTCTTACTTAATACTCCTTATGTTATTAATTAATTGTTCACATTTAAATTAACACATCTTTAAGAAAATAATTATTATATAAAATAATTATTGACATAGTAAGTTTATCAATTTATCATTATTAATTATGAAGTAAAAAAATTAAATTTGTTTTTTGAATAATTAATTGAAGATATATTTTAAAAAAAATATATTTTTTAATTTATTAAAATAAATAAGTAAATAAGAATAACTATAAAAGTAAATGTGAACGAGTAAGTAGGAAGAGAGAAAGTATGAGTAAGCCTTCATATATAACTTCTACAATATTAGTACAAGATTAAACTAGCATTTGATCATAGATTTTTAAATATTTTTAGCAAATATTATTGGAAAAATTAGGCGGATAAGCAAATTTATACTATTTAATTACGCATCATAGCTATAGTTTGCTATAAGTACCACTCACGACTAACATTATACATTAATTAAATGAGATGACTTCTAACTAACATTATACATTAATTAAATGAGATGACTTCTAGTTTGTATAATTAATCATATTTGTATATGTATAATTCGCCAGGATATACAAATAAATATGTACAATATATAATTTTTAGCCTATATACATATACAATTCACCTCTCTCTCACTCTCTGCCATATCTCGCTCGCCTCTCTCCTCCCTCTCTCAATCTCGCTCGCCTCTCTCCTCCCTCTCCCAATCTCGTTTGTCATTTAGACAAATGTATAGATATAATATACAATTATCTAACCAATATACATATACAATTCACCTTTCTTCCACTCTTTTCCCCCTCTCTCTCTCGCATCTCTCCTCTCTCTTCCAGTCTCGCTCGGCTCTCTCCTCCCTCTCTCGATCTTGATCTCGCTCACCTCTCTCCTCTGTCTCCCAGTCTCGTTCGCCTCTCTCCTCCCTCTCCCAATCTCTCTTGACATATATACAATTACATATGTATAATATACAATTATCTAACCAATATACATATACAATTCACCTTTCTCCCACTCTTTTTCCCCTCTCTCTCCCAGTCTCGCTCGCCTCTCTCCTCTAAATAACATGTAGCTACAAATTGTAATTATCAAACTATAGCTATGGAGAGTAATTAAATAATTTTAAGTGGCTATATATGAAAGTTTTCAATATTATTTGGGTGGAATTTCATCATGTTTTTTGCCATAGTATTTGAAAGATATATTTCATTTTTTTAAGAAAAGATGATTTATAACCATAAGTTTTTAAAATATCAAAATTAACTATAAGTTTGTATTACAAGTTAATTGGATCTTCGTTACCACAATAACAAATAGTGTCCATGACATAGAGCAATGTGGTAATTAATTTGGAGTGAGTGCAACAATCATCATTCCATACGTCGTGAAGTAGACAAAACACATGACTTAGTTATCCTGAGACAATTGTTCATCATTGTCATCAATAACCATATGATCATTTAACATTCACCGAATATTTCATCACTATTTGGGTGTTAAAGTAAAAAATTATGTAATACAACACAAGCAATAATTATAGAGTTATTTTTTATAAAAGATAAAAGTTTTAGGTAAAATTTTAGTTTTTGTAAGATTCCAAATAATGAGATTTGGCCTAGATACTAAAAAGATAGTATTTGAGAATTTGGGATATTTGTCAAATAATGACAAAGTGTATGAACAAATACTATTTGCCAAATTTTCCTCCAAATATTATTTGGGAAATCTACGATCAAACGGGCCCTAAGAATTTTTTTGGCATGACTATTAATAACGACTTATTTTTATATGCACTTTTTAAAAAATAGTTTTCAGAAAAATATTTTGAGAAAAAATAATATGTGTTTGATTAATTTATTTGAAAATACTTTTATAAGTAAATTGTATTTGACTAATTTTTTTTAAAAAACGCTTTTGAGAGAAAAAATATTTTAAATATCTATTATAAAAAGTTAATGGAATTTTCTTTTATTAAAATGTATATATTTAAATTCTCAATTAATAGTATCCTCTTATTTTCATAGGATTGAAATCCCTAATGGTTATTTTTTTTCTTTTTTTATATCTTACAACAATATTGTTATTATCTTTTTCTCTAATTATGATAAATTATACGCAATATAATATGTAAAAACATAGAATTTATTATATAAAAATAATATTATTGTTTTCAAATGAAAAATTTAACCAAACTTATGTTAGATATGCTAAATAATTAATAAACATGTATATAAACGTAATATTTTAGTTTTGTCAAAAATAATTTTTTATTTCTGCTTCTGTTTTTCAAATAACATATTTTTTTTCTTTTTCCAACAACAAAAGAAAAATTCTATTTTTAAAAAATCACTTTTATTAATTTGCCAAATACATTATTTTCAAAAATAAGCGTGTCCGCAAATTATTCTCAAACCAAAGTGAAACTACCCCTTAGGTTTATTGGTGTTTGGCGTTTTTGCTTCAAGAAAAGTTAACAGCAAGTTTTGAAGTTGAACTGACAAGTAATGTCGAAGTTGAAGGCAAAGTTTTTGAAGAAAGCAGTGGTTCCTTCCACTCTAATACAACATCCATCCCCTGCCAATCTTCAGTCTACTCGTCTTGCCATTCATGTCCGTTAATGCCCTTTTCTCAAAATTCAGTTTTTTATTTTGTGCATACCCAATTCAATCTAATTTTTTTTCTTTTTTCTTTTTGAGAGCAGATGAATGATGATAATGATTCTTCCTGTTGGGTTTACATTGCATCTGGCTGCCGCATTTATAAAGTTCTTGTAAGTCCTTTCCATAGTGTCTTTCTACATGTATAATTAACGCTTCATATATACCAACTTGTGTTCAAAAATCAAAACTTGGTGTATAATGATGTCTTATTATTATTTACTCTAGTCCTTTTGCTTTATCTATTGAATTATTCTAACTGATTGTGATTTCAACACTCATGTCTGAGATGTTTGCGCTTCTTGTTCGGGAGGTAAATTACAAGCTATAGGCCCAATGGACGATTCAGAATTTTCACTGAGGGGCTCGAAAAATAAAAGTATAGTGCTTTGAGATTTGAATTCGGAACCTAAAAGATTGAATTTTGAAACTCCCTAAACAACTAAGCCAACCTCTAGTTTTGTGTACAAGGAATTCCAAGTCTATATATACACTAAAAAAAGAAACTTTATATACATAAGTGTAATATTTGTCAAGGGTATTTAGATGAACAACTTGCCCCCTCCTAGATCCGACCTTGGCTATAACGAGACAGAGAGAGAGATTGAGGGTTGAGGGGAGGAGCTGAATAAGCTGCTTTGTTATACCACTTTGTTCTTTGTACTTATCTGGTCTAGATATGATGATGAGTTCATATTGACTTCACAAACATGCTTGAAGGCTATTAGTTGCATAAACCTTACTAAATGTGTTGATAAACATGTTGGATTAAGAAGCAACGGATGTTCAATTTGTTTTCATTTTCACTGTACAGGTTCCAATGGAAAATTCATTGCTCAATCTAGGAAAGGAGGACCTTCTAATTCCTGAACAATGTGAGGTACACTTGCCATTTCTTCTATCATGATGAAAGATGTTAAGTGTGAAGTAGCTTACTAATATTGTTAATTTGAAGGTTCTAGAAGCTTCAGTGGTCAATCGCTGCCCGCATCGATCAGAAATCCAAAGTATAGTGCTAGCTGAAACTGAAAGTAAGATATCGAGATATTTACCTTTTGAATTTTGACAGCCCTTTGCGATATTCTGAAAAGCTTGTTCTTATTATTCTCTTATTCTGAAATTATCTTCTTAAGCAATAACAGAGAGAGAAAGATGATATAGAAATTAGTGACAGAGAAGAGGAAATTTGGAAAGAAAGACAGAAATGGCCTGCTATATCATATCATTGAATCGTAAAGTTTTTGTCGCATCTTTTCTTACATAAGTTGGTAATGCATCATGCTTGCGGTCCTGTATATTTTAAGGGCTTTCTACCACTTCTTCAAGAAATTGCTGCTATTGTTCCTACTAGCTTCACTAGTTTTTGGCTGCACGTTCCTTATTGCTACTACTATCCGTTAGTTTGCAAATAGTTTCTTTTATGTATCTGAAGCAGCTAATCTTTACCTTTCAACAGCTTAATGATCTGTCTAGTTCTCTACAGGCTCTGGTTGCTCAATGCTGGGAAGCGTGGATTCTTATGGTCACCTTATTGTCTCTAGATTGGATGCCAGTGGTGATGGTATCTCTCCTATTTATTTTTCATTACTTAGCTGAACGGTGATGGATTCCGTTAAAAATTAGCAGAATCTTGGAGTTGAAATTTTGGTTTACCTCTGTTAAACCTATTTTTTCCCATTGATATAGGCGTAAGGCCGCTGTTAGTTAATAACTAAATTTACCAATTATGGGGTCTGATGTGCTCACTTAATAGTTTGGTTTTGCTACTTATAATTTCTCTAAAGAATCTTCAGTAAAGATGCTATATTTTGATTACTATTACCTGGCATATAAGTGAAATAGTGTACCAACTTGATTTGAGAAATTGATGATCTTGCTAATTTGAGTAGATCTAAGAGAAATTGTTACGACTTTTACTGATGAGTTATCCCCACATTTACTTTAGCATGATATTTCGGTTACAGCTTGATGAATTCCTCATATTCTAGATGTCAACGGGCTTACATATTCTGTCTCTCCTCGAGATTGCGGTGTTGGAGAAGGTAGCTGGGCAGGCCTGTGCTTCAATCCCTCTCAACGATCCATGGTATTTCATCTCATATGTCTCCTAGGTTGGAGTCTGTAATCATTATGTTGATGTTTCACATCTGCAGCTTCTTCCCGTTCACTTTAAATTTGTAGGAGAACCACCAATTAACAAATAATTAATGGGCACTTTGAAACATGTTGATCCTGGAAGACTAATATCGTAACTCACTTAGATCAATCAGTTCAAGCATGGTATTGTGCACGTGGGTGCAAAATAGAGAGAGTTGGTGTGGAGATGAGACCTTAACCTTGTCAGCTGACTAGTTTGCAATCTATTTCTTGTTGTGTATTTACCATCATGCTTCAATGTAGCTTGGGTCCTTTGCCTGAGATAATTCCAGATAGACTAGTCTGCCTTTTTTTAACCTCTACCGTTTACTGAGAAATTTGAAATGATGGCATTGACTAGCATCCGAATATCCTCTTCTCTGAATGTAGCATTGCCTGGTATTATTTTTTTTGCTCCATGTGAACTGGCTTACTAAGTTACACAGCTTGTTGGTCAATGTACCTGATTAAAACAGTGGGTTATTCTTGGTATTATATTGGCTATTCAAATGGACTTTAAAGCACCTTTTTTTTTTTCTGAAACTTGTGAGTTGTGACAGTAACTCTAAGCACTTTTAAGTTGATGATTTGAACCTTGGAAGGAAAATGAGACGGTTGACTGTGTTCATCTGCACAATCATTTCCTGTTTTTTTCCTCCTCTTTTTAACATCCTCTGTGCTTGTGCGTGTCTTGGAAAGAGTAAGTGCTTGTGCGTGTCTTGGAAAGAGTAAGTGTTTCATTTGTGGCATATTTCTTGGCTTCTGCCTGAATTTCAGTATTTTCTGGCCTTATACCTCAGGTAGCTGTGGCTCACAATTACTCTAAAACCATTGATGTCTATGATCAAGATATTCATGTCCGCACATTACGTCCGTAAGTGCTTATCTTTGCTTCAGAGACAGTAGATCATTTACTGTATAATCTCAAACTTTTAATTCTATTTTTGCTATTATGCTTTCCATTTTGAGATATTGTTTATATGTACAGCAGCACGTTACAAAAAAATCATACATCTACATTCATATATCCTTTCGAGATAACCTGGACTGTTTTATTCTACTTGGAGGCATTGCTAGACTACTACTACCATGGAAGCTTTTCTGCTACCTTGGTCCATTTAAGCAATGTTGTTAATTAAAAAAAACAGTAAACTATTGCCTGATGCTGATTTAAGTACTCGTGACAGATATAAACAAATCTGAACAGTGGTTCTATATTTCTAGAACTCTTATATGCATGACTTGAGTCCTAAGTTTGCATCTTTCTCTTTGTGTAGGGATTTGTGTTGGCATGTCTTTAGATCTTAATATATCAACCAAAAAACGAAAGAAATTAAAAGAAAAAGCATGGCAATAGTTACCGTGTAGAAAAAGTTCCACAAAAGTATCTAACAAACGATTTATAGAATTGGGTGTACCTGGTTTTATGAAGATTATGATTGACATTTATCTTTGAAAAGGGGGCCCGGGTGGGCGGTTCAATAATCAAGGATTCAATCATAAGCCTTCAATTGTTGAAAACCCTCTCTTTGTTGCTCTGGTGTTATTGAAAGCCAAAGCTTTAGTGTTAGAGGAGGAGAACATGCAAAATGCTGAGGCACTACTGAAACTGTAAGATCTAGCCAGGTTGGAAGAAATAACTTGCGGCAGAAGTCTTGGTGCATATGGATCCCACAAAGGTGATAGGAACATATGGATTATTGATTGACGGAGGATTGGCTGAAGATCATGAAGCCATAAAAGAAGAGATATGAAGTAACAATCTATAAACGGAACCTGTCAAATAGAGACTCTGCTTTGGACAGAATATATGCCCAAAATTTACGTTGAAGAAGAGGATCGGTTCCAAAGATTTTCTAGTGAATAGGCGGAGGACAAAGCAATTAAAATGCAAAGGTAGTTATTCCCCTAGCCCTAATGGTCTCACAATGTCATTCAACCATAATTGGTTGCCCATAATTAGGGGAGGCCTTCTGCATGCAGTCCACAAATATAAAAAATCGAGTGAAGTTTCATCTCTCGTACATTGGCGTGATACCTAAGAATAATGAGGTTGAAAAACTTGAGCACTTCAACAGTACTAATTCTCAAAAAAATAAAAAAAAAATGAAAAAGAGGATTTTAAGCCTGTCAACCTAGTGAGGAGCTTCCACAATTCATCATTAAGTTGCTTACAAAATCTCAAAAATGTTATGAAGAAGCTCATGGTTGATACACAAACAACATTCATAAAAAGGGATTCTATAGATTGTATACATTACTGCCCAAATCACAAATGAATGCTTAGAGAGAAGGAGGCAAGTAAAGCTGGGGTAATCTATAGAAAAAGGTTTCAATCATGTTAGTTGGAGTTTTCTGTTCTGATAAGAGAAATGGTACTCACTGAAATGGATGAACTGCATCAGTTCGTGCATTTCTTTGTTATAATGATAGTTGATGATATTACTTTGATGCTAAAGAAAGCCATGCACTTGACATTGATCTGTCACTTTTACACTGAGAGAGGAAGTGTTAATTCTTTTGGCCATCTCTCACCTTACCTTGTATAGGCTGATGACATTCTCCTAATATGTGATACAGATAATAGACAGGTTGAGTATATAGAAATCATCCATCTTTGGTTTTGGCCTTCTCTAGACTTTATAATTTATATAAATCTGGAGAAAAGTTTCCTCTTTCCTGAAGTTCAGAAACTTGAGAACTGGCTGCCGATTTGGGAAGTAATATTGGATCTTTATCTAACTATGTACTTATGCATATGCCTTTGGTGTGGCCTCTAAATGAGCGTACATCTGTAGTGGAGTCATTGAAAAGGTGGAGAAGAAGCGGTAGTTGAAAAAGGCAATCCTTTTGTTATGTGGGAGACTTGACTTTAATAAACAGCGTGATGGATGCTTCCCCAAACTATGCAATTATCTTTGTTCCTATGCCAGAATGGATAGAGGAAGACAGGGCTAGAAGAAATTTCTTATGGGAAGGGAACAAAGAGAAAAGTAATTCTATCTAGACAGTCTCCATATGAAAGCTATAATTTATGTTGGTTGTTCACAGGTTGCAGTATGTAGAAGCTTTACTATAAGATCTTAGATTGCATTTCTGACACACATGGTCTTTCAGATGACAAATAATTTAATTTGTAAACTCTTTTTTTTTGTTTGGCTTAAATATATTTGAGAAATTTAATCAAAGAAAAAAATCACATTGCAGATTGTGGCATCCATCTTCACTTATGTTCATGCAAAATTTGGACTTAGGCGGTGGAAATTCTGTATTAGCAGTTGCAGAAGGTTGCCAGGTAATGTTTCTATGTTATTTTATCTCTTATGTTAGAATCATGCAGAGAATGTCTTGTTCTTTGCTGATTCTTTTCATTCTCTGCACTCCATACTGGCTGCAGCTGTCAATATGGGACTTGCGAATGAAAGAAAAGGGTGGTTGTGTGCGTCGAATCTGTGGATCTGTAGGAGATAACTTGTATGCAGTCTGTAATTCTTCAAAAGGTACTATTGCAGCAGGTGGAGCTGATCGCACTGTGACTGTCTATGATCCTCGCAGGTTATCTTCTCTTAAGGCTTTACTTTGCTTTTAGTGGTTGTTCTAGTGTTGATCTTACAATGTGCTTGTGTACTTTATCAAATTTCAGATAACTTGGAATATACCATGTTAAGTAATTTGTTCTTGTTTGTTATCTCATACATTTCTTGTCTTGTGCATTCTTTTGAAAGGAATATTGCCAGTTATAGCACTAGGATATGTTCACACTTGGAAATTATATTGAAATCTACAATTTTCTCAGCTTTCTATGTTTGCTTCAGAGTCCTGATGGGTAACATAGTTCCCGGCAGGTTTAATTGTGTAAGAAGGTTGATTTATTTTCGCGACACACTGATAAAAATATACGTTTCTATTACAGGTGGTCAGCAGTGTCGAGATGGCTAAACTGCTCTAAGTATGAGGTCAATCTTGTCCTCCCCCCCCCCCCCCCCTCTCTCTCTTTCACACACACACACATACACACATGTACTTGTATATTAGTAGTTGTTTTCTTTCAATAAGGTATCAAAGGAATTTCTAAAAAGAAGTCCAGACATTAGTATCCTTGTCTCAAGTGAGGCCACAATTGAAGTTGTCTTGTCAAAATTTTCTTTCATCTCATTTTTCGTTACTTAAATCTCAAGTAACATTCTTTTTGGGTTCTTTTTCTATATCCTTGTTGTGCATCTTTTCTTTCATGATTCTTTTATTACACCTATGCTTTGTGTTATAATTACTATAATGTCTCATGCTGCTACAGATAACTGGACTTGCTTTCTCTTCTGTTGATCCTGAATATGTCTATGTACAAGGAGTTGACTATGAGGTGACTATTTCACAACTTACCTTTTATAGTTTTCATGAATCGTAAATAGAGAGTAGTTTCATCTTTACTCCAGCATATATTCTCCCTTCCATAAAACGTAATACTCCCTAGATTCAACATTGATGTGAAATTTCAGCCCAGCTACTAGACGTTTACATGAATCTTAAAGAGAGCTGAATTTCATCTTTACTCCATCACATATCCCTCCTTCGGTAAAACGTAGTATTACCTATATCCAACCTTGACGTAAAACTTTAGCACAGTTACTAGAAACTCCTTGAAAGGTTGTTCAAGCTCTTTTTTTCGTTATTCCAACTTGTAACCTCATTTCCTTTAAACATAGCTCTTCCTGTTATAATCCAAAATTGCTGTAGTTTTTAAGCGTGGCAGACAACTCTAGGTATTTTCCCTCTTTCTTTCTCTCCAGGACTCTGAAGTTCATCTGGATGTTGTAAGTCAATATCTCCCCCTACATGGTAGATTACATGTTCATCTACTATGATTACAATGTTATTAAATCATAAAGCAAAAAGTAAATTTCTCAAAAGGTACAAGGACAAAGCAAACTGTTACATGTGATACCTGGTTCTTGCAATTTAGTTGTTCCCTTCTGCAGATTTTTTTCCCTTTTCATCTTTAACATTACCATTCGCTATTGCCAATTTTGAAACATCAGTCTGAACATAGTGACCCTCGACGGTCTATTGCCCTGTGAAATGATACTGACGGTGTTATCCATTTTTTGTAATTTTGAGGGCCAAAATGACAATGTTTATGACTTGAGAATTTAAAAGGCTTTGTACCACATCTATATAGGCTTTCATTTTAATTCCACACTACACGTGGTGCATTTGGACTTTTGTTCCTCATCACAACCATAATTCAAGTTGTGATCAATTTGGTTCTTTATACCCTTTTCCTTTTTCTCCTTTTTCTTGGGATATTTGAGAGAGCCATTGGTTTGAACAGCAGGTATGATCTGCAAGGATTAGACAAACCTATATACTTCCTGTGACTCTATTGTTTGATGACAGATTTGATATATACTTTTCACAGGTCATATGTGGACGATGGCAAGAAAGCAAGAAAATATTTTCGTATCGAGGAGATTCTAATTGGCTCGGATTTAGCAAGGTAAGAACAAAGTTCAAATGTAGTATGCTAATTATCCGAGTCCAGTTGGCTAGTTTGCTGTACATAACTTTCACCTACGCAATAATCAGCAATGATGAGAAAATTTACATTTGTATAAGACCTAACATTCTTGTAAACCATTCGGGGTGGCCCAATGGTTTGGGCTGGGACTTCCATGTTGGAGGTCTCAAGTTAGAAACCCCTTGCCAACGAAAGCAAGGGTTTGCCTTTTGGGTCTAGCTCGGGTTACCTCTCCTATGTGGTTTGCGAGCTATTGCATAGGAGCGGAGGTTTTACCCTGTGCGCACCCATAGGTAGCGGCTGGGGGTTTGCCTCGTCATCAAAAAAAACAACCAACATTCTTGTAATTCCACCTCCATTTAATTCATCCAATTGTTATTTTTTGACAGTGTTCAGACAGAGATGTCTTGGGGGGTTGGTCCGACTCAGGTAGCATATTTGTCGCTGATATCCGTGCAGTCAACGGATTACACCTATCAAATGACTTAAATGTCCCTGATGCAACTAGTGTTTTTTAATTTGTTTTTAGGGCGGGGCACAGCAGGGCATATGCCTTAGAATTTGAGGCATAAGCCCCCAACGTTAAATTTTACTTTTGTTGTTTTGAAGTATTTTTGCTATATATCATATTATTGGTGTTATTTATACTTTAGGTTATTATGTTTGAAATATCCTTCCCTGTGTTTCGGGGTTTACGCTTGGGCCCTGGCCTAGTGTTGTGTAAAACACCTCGCCTCACCCTCACCTTGCACATTGGCTGCAACAGACGTCGAATGAATTTGTTTCTCTTCGTCCTGCATTTTACTCCATTCTGTACACCAGTCATGCATATGTTGGTTAACAACATCAACTATCTTGATAAGATTGTCGTTTAAAAAGTGTAAAAACTCTGTATGAAAAAGATCAAGAGTGCCCCGAAAGCCCCAAAGAACGGAAATGGAATTTGATTTCTGTAGTTTCTTCTTATATATTAAAGTATTGAATAGTGTTATCTGATATTTATTGTGCGAGTCATTACAAATAATAGATAAATTAGTTGAAGCGCAGCAATTTTATTCTCATACCATCATTTATTGGAAGAAAAAAGAAGAGAGAAACCGTTGCATAAGTTTGAAATGGTACTTATTTACTAGCCAACACAACAAGTTCTTTCTTTTTCTTGTTTTTGGAATTTCCTATCGAGACTTTTGTCAAAATTAATCTCTTTGATCCAAATTACTATTATTTTGTAGAGTTTACATTAAATATCTGCTTTTATATATGCTATTTAAAGCCAGTCCAATTTCTTTCGAGTACTTTGGATCAGAAGTTTTCAAATTTCAATATGTCTGAAGTTGAGGATTGTTAAATCAAACAAAATTATATGAAGTTTTAACTCATTCAAATTTCAAACATTGTTTGATACTTTTTAACTTTAGACACGTACGGAAGGTTAATATTTGGAACGTTAGCCTCATTATTTTCAATTTCAATTTAGCAAATTTGAATATGACTCCCAAAAATTTAAACTTCGAATCAATATAAACATGAAATAATTTTTTACAACGAAGTAAGAAATGACTTTTTATTTTTTACAATTACAAATATTTTGAGATGGAGCGAATTGAAGGAGTCAATTTAGATGAATCTTTCAAAGGTCAAGATATGTAAGCAGTGAGGAGACAAGATCAACTTGCACTTAAGCTATTTATTTTCTTCTCAATTATTTTTGGATCCTAAAAAAGTTTATAGAGTTCCAATAGGGTGGGTCCACCCCAAAATGAAGCTTTTGGACAATACTTAATATGGACCTACCTTTATCTAGACTAAACCCTCCAATGCCTATGGAAATGTACCACCTCACCACTCCAAAACCCTAACTACCAAAAACAAGGGGAAAAAAATATTACTACTCTCCATTTCACAAACGAATGATCTGGTTTGATTTGACATGAAGTTTAAGAAAATAAAGAAGACTTTTGAATCTTGTAGTCCTAAATTAAAGTTATGTCAAATGTACAAATTTGCACTTTAATCTTGTTGCCTTAAAGATGTCATGTGAAAAACTGAATTAAAATGTTATTAAAAAAAAGAGGTCAATCTTTTTTAAATTGACTAAAAAGGAAAGACAGTCATTCTTTTTTAAACAGAGGAAGTACTATAAATAGATAACTCACCGTAAGGATGTGACTTAGTGATTGATGGATTAGAATTATTAAATTAAAAAATTACATCGATAACGGTAACATTTTTCCTTTTTATCCAAGCTTTTGAGATAGAATTTTACTCCGTATCTATATCGATATTATGATTTAATTGAGGATTGTTCAAGTAAAAAATTATAAGAAAATGGATAGGTTACTTAATTTATTTCTTTATTTTTTATGTTTCACTATTCTAATAAATGCTATCAAGTTTTTTTTTGATAGTGACAAAAAATCAGTTTGGAACAAAACTAGTAAAAAAGTTGGGATTTAGTGATGGAACTATATCCTACTAATTTTTTAGACTGTGGACCCTGGAGTTCTGAGACTTTGCAAAATCACATGATTTGTGCTTCTTCCTTCTTTAAAGTTTTTGTATAAATCTAATTTAGTAGTAGCTCAATTTTTAATGACTTGTTTTTGGTCATTTTTATTTGCTCATTGTATATTAAAAATAAATGTTCATTTTACTTGTTTAATTTTTATTTTTTTTATCTTTTATTAATTTTATCTTTAATTATTAAGTATTATTTTTCAAAATATATATCATTATGTTAATTACTTCTTAAGGAATATGTCAAATTGAATATGAATAAATAAAGATAAACAAATAAAATGTTACTAGTAAAGGCAAAACAAATAAAAGTGAATTTGATTTCATGGCTAAAAGTTCACTTAATTATCTTACTTTTCAATCCCCTAAAAAGTGGTTTAAGGATAGGCCATATATTATGAGTATAATATAAAGAAAACTTTTGGAAAAGTGAAACTTGAAGCACAAGTTTTGGTACTTTTTTTAATGGATATTACTAATCAATTATTAGGAGTTCTAATTATTAATCAATTAACTCCTGATTTGATTGGTTTTCGACAATTGACTAGTTGATTTCTGGAGAAAATAAACACCTCAAAACTACCCCATAGATAAATAGTGGCTAAACACCTAATATTTCAAAATAAAAGGAACAAATCTTGCTGCAATAATATTGATAAAAGAAAAAATAGAAGATATTTATTTCTCCAATTGGATCGCTTGGTTGATGGAATAAGAAATTTCAAATTTTGAAATTAAAATTTTCATATGTAGTACAATTTTTTATACCATAATTATACCTATTTCTATACCATATTTTATATGGGACAAAAAATTTCGAAATTAATATAATACATTTTTTCTTCGATGCTTTCTCCCAACGTTTTGTAAGAAAAGTCCAATTAAACTAAACACATGATATATATACACACACCATATCTCATTTTTAATCCAACATAATCTAATATTTATCAATAAAAATATATTTAATTTTTATATTGTAATTTTGAGATAACTTTGCCAGCAATCAACCTCTTTTATAAGGGATAAGAGATGCATATTGATATGTACCCTCTTAGACATGTGAATATGTTTAATTAAAATTCTATAATTTTTTTAATCTAACAAATATTAATTAATTGTGATTCCATGCTTCTTAAACTTATGACATATCCCTATTATAATTCTGATAATATTAAAATAGTTGAGAGGACGGAACACCACAATATTATATAACATGACCCATCTAAGTTGGCCATTTAATTTACTCATTTTATTTAATTATGACAACAACTTGATAGTTCAATTATTCACAAATTCTTATGACATTCTACCATATTATCTTTGGTGATTGTGATAGATTTTTATAATATCTTAAACCATTAAATTATTTTATACATTTTTGCGTTGCACGATGAACTTAATTATTAAAAAAATATCTTCGAGAAGAAGACCCCAAACCTACTAACTATATAATATAAATTCATGATATCTATAATATAAATTTCTTTCGTTACAATCAATTATTTGTTCCGATGTGATTAATAAGACATGGATCTTTCATATATCTTAATTTGTATAATGGATAATGTATAATGATACAATGTGAAGAAGAGTTTGAGCTTCAAAGTAAAGATAAATATTCTCACATGTTTTAGTAGAGTTAACTGATATCTGTTGTTAGTTAGAGAGGATAAGAATGTAATGAAACTAATTGAGATGTACGTAAGTTGATTCGAACACCACGATTATAAAAAAAATAAATAGATGACAACTATTGTGTTTGTTGAAGTAGGAAAATAGAAAATGACAATAGGATTATGAGATCACTATGTGAAGTTTATGTGAATTGTTCATATGGCTTGCTAAGAAAACATGGGAGTATAATTATTAATTAAGCTACCGATTAAAGTAATTATCGGGATTTTTTTCCGATTATTCTCAGAAAATGGTTTGTCTCATATATTTTTTCTCTTTTAAACTCTTTAAAGATGCACTTCTATATTAGTTTTTAAAACAGATAATATGAATTGGAAAAGTATTTAATTAATGATAACTAATTAAGTGTATGTACTTCACATAAATTAATAATAATTATATATGTAGGAAATAAACAAGGAATAGGATTTCTTACTAGTTTCGGATTTGTATTTATGTTTAATTAAGATTTGTTAGTTAGTTAGGTTCATAGTCATAATTTACTTTGGTCCTTGTAAGTATTATAAGTTGCTAATCCTGATTTACTTTGGTTGTTAGTATTATAAAAAGGGCGTCTTATTACATACACTCATTGTGTAGAGAGATACACTCAATGTACAAAAATACAAGAGTTATTGAGTTATTTAATAAAGTCTTCTACCTTGAGTAATTTATTTCTTTCAAATTGATATTAGAGCTTGTGTGAGATCTTGATAAAAACCTTGAGTGAGATCCTATTAAAGCCTCGTGTGAGATCTGACATATGCAAAAGAATATGAGTCAGGGTGGCTCAATGCCTTTAAAGATGAGGCATACGTCTTAGGCAATTCAAAATTGAAAGACCTTATTTTTTAGTAATAATAAAATTATCTTATTTCTTTTTAACAAAAAAAATAAAGAATGTTTTAATTTGTTTCGAAACATTAAAAAATATTTCTTTTATGAATCAATTTTTAAATTTAACTTCCACATGATATGTTTAAGACCACAAAATTAAAATCAATTTTAATAAAAAAAAAACTTTTTTATTAAAAAGAAATAAATAAATTAAATATCAGATATAAAAGAGTATATAAATTTAGGCTTTTAACTTATTTTTAATTTTAGATTGAGTTGCTACTGATATGAGTATTCCATATTTACCCAAATGTCCCATTTTTATGTTTGATGGCAAACATAATTTTGGAACTGATATTAACATATGAAGAATTATTTCAAAATTGTTGGACACAATGACTGGTGAATTTGCAAAACAATTAGAGAAAATTGATATTAAAATAAAATGTACGTAAATCTTAGATTTAAGCATACCGAATTCAAGTTAAAAAAAGCAGATCAAATTTAAGTAAAAGAAAAAGAAAATAATAAACAAAAGTGATGTAAATTTTACAAGAGAAAAACAATGACAACAATAAAATAATGGGAAAACATGAAGCAATAACAACAAAAACTAATCCGGCCCTAAACCTCGCAAGGATTAGACAACTCTATGGTGCCTACTAGCCTTGTACCTAATACACGATTAATCACCTCTTAGAAAAAATGTATTATAGTAGAGGTCCAACCAATAAAAGGTGCTCCATTTATTTTTTGACACGTGAGTAAGTGAGTTATTTATCTACTTTTTTACTTCAAAACAAAAATTTTCTACAAAATATATTTACACATAAATTGAGTTAAACAAATATTAAAATACAAGAAAAATAATGTGTTTGCTACTTTTTTTTAAATCATTATTAACATTATATTAATTTGTGGGATTATAGTCTTAATAATAGAAAAGTTAATTATATTATTATTATGTAAATGATTGTTTAAAACAAAGTATCACTACTCAAAGAAATAATTTTAAAAAAAATTTATATTTCACTTAAGTTAAGTAATTTTAATTAATAGTTTATACATATTCATTATGTCGGCATACTTGCAAATTTAGAACTTAAAACATCAGGTGGATGATAATTAATAGGCAGAAAGTAGAGAGAGTGGTGTCATAATTCTTGGTGACTTAATAACTAAACGTGTTCTATTCATCTCCTAATTACCTTACCAATTCTCAAATGATTATTCATATTCTTTGACATTTTTTTGTGGAAGTAATTCTACACACATATATATATTAAGTGTTTTCTCCTTGTGTTGAATTAAAAAGAAGAATTATAAGAATTATATTGTGTTTATATTAGAGGTTAGCAAGTGTAGTGATGAAGATTAAAGAGAGATTAGAGATAAATTATATATTGAATGAAAGTATTGTTTCGATGGAGCTTTAAGTTTTTAACTAATCAAAAGTTGTTTGAGTTATGCCTATGCAGTATTATATTCTCGAGTGAATAAGTCAAAAATAATATTACTGATAAAAACTAGATTACAATAATCTCAAATATTATTTAAAAAAGTAAAACATTTGCGTTTGAATTTAAACACTTAAGGAGCCGTTTGGTTATTGTATAAGAAACATCTTATACATGTATTAAAAGTTACATTAGTTTTACAATGTTTGGTAGAAGTTTTGTGTTAGGTATAAAAGTTAACATAACTTATACCATGTTTGGTTGGTAAGAATTTAAATGTTGTATAAAAGTTATTCATGTATTAATTTATACGGTGTTTGGTTGCATTTTTGTAGTCCTACATAATCAAAACCAACATAACTTATGAGGGAATCTATGTATAAAGTTATGTAGGGTAGAAGGTGGAATAAGTTATGTGGTATTAGTTATACATGTATTAAAATGATAAATTATAGATTTACCCTATAAATTTATTTTATTTTTTTTAATTGGCAACTTTACTTTTTTCCTATATATGTTTTTTTATTTCTTTTTTATATATAGACCATTTTCATTTCTTTTTTTAAAAAATAATTAGAAACTTTACTATTTTCCTATTATATATAGACTATTTCATTTCTTTTTATATACTTACCATTTTTATTTATTTATGTAAATATAAATATTTTTTAATATTAAAAATTTAATTTTATATTTTTTTGACGGTACGTATGCTAATCAAATATTAGCATTATATATTATTAAATATATTTCACATATTATTAGCATGTATTATTATTTTGTAAATAATATATATTAGTAATTTACAACAAGTTTAATATTCAATAGTTAATAATTTATGTATTATAATCTCTACATAGCAAAATAATACCTAGATAACTAATACCCGCATAATTAAACTCAACATAGTTAAACCCTGCATAACTAAACCCTGCATAACTAATACCTACATAACTAAACCCTGCATAACTAATACTTGCATAACTTAAACCTGCATAACTAATACCTGCATAACTTAACCCTGCATAACTAATACCTGCATAACTCTAACCAGTAACCAAATGGACCTTTATTTTATTGTAACTCATTCATCAACACATCACATTTGATAAATAAATATACAATTAAAATTAAAATTATTGAATTTGATACCAGACTAAATTCCATTTGACATTATCAAACTCAGAAAATGGTAGAATTCTAGAGAAGTCTAGCGGACCCAGTCCATCTTACGCGCCAATAAAGACATATCTCTATACTTCTTTGACAACTGACAACACTCACGCTTTCACCATACTTTTTGGGTCCAAAATTAATTTATATTATTTAAAATTATAATAATATAAATTTTATGATAATAAATATATGTTTTTTTATCACACTTTATGTGATGAGAGAATTATTCTTTATAAAAAAAAAAATTATAATACATATATTGGTATTTGTAACTTGCATTATTTTATATTTTTTAAAATATATATATATTTTTCAAAAATTAAAAATATTAAGTTGAGTAGGACAGGGGAAGCAAAATACAAGTTTTATGCATTTATTTGATTTGACAAAATATATGACGCAAGTATTTTCACTATGGTTGTATTATAGTGATGAATACTTGGTCTTCTGCTTGTTCATCCACCACGACCTCTTCTTCTTTCTTTTTTCTTCGACTTTTTTTGGGATTTAAAAAAATGGATTAATTAAGTTCCTATTTTATATATTATTTTTTAGTACAAAATGTGCTTTTAATTTGAATGCTACGTATAGTAGTGACGTACACTTGATAACTTGAGGAAAGAAACGGGTAGATGATACTGAAAAAGAACGCCGCGCTAAGACAAGAGAAATACATCATGTTAAAGAGTGAAGAATAGTTCTTGTTTTATCATTTATGTAAGTTACATTGGAGGTGATGCTAGAAAATAAAAAAGAATCTATCAAACCTAATTGAATGAATTAATATGACATAAGGTTATATTATTTATGCAATAAAATTAAAGAAAAATTGTCCAACAAACAATTTTAATATTTTACCCTTGACACATTTATTATTTCAGATGAGTTTTACTCATTGGAAGTGATTAGAAAAAACTAATAACTCAAATCGATTTGCTTGCTATTACAAATTTACTAATAGATCAACTAATTTAATTTAAAGAGAATAATATGCTATATTTGTTGGAAAAAAAGGAAGCTAACGATTGGAACATGTCCAACAAAGCTGACCGACGAGTTTACATCACTTCTGTAGATACGTCAGTCAGCTGTGTTAGACATGTTTCTTTGACATGTTTTAATCGTCAGCTTCCTTTATCTTTAACAATTCTCGGTGAGATTAATATTCTTTAAGGTACTAGATTCGATTTTGTTAATGGTAAATTAAACACACTCATTTCTTGATTTAAAAAAATCAATTTGGTTTTTATCTCAATTACGTGATGACTAATACGTCAGACTCTTGTCTCGTTTGAGACATAAGAAAATCCATTAGGTTTATATTTTTTTCAATTAGATGCCAAACATGTCACTATTAGAATATATTTAGTTACGTAATTTCTTAATTAAGTTAAGGTAAGATGATGACGTTGAGTCAAATAATTAGAAATACTAACACCGCTAATTCTCTAGAAATATATATATTTATTAATCATGTTTATTCAATAATGTTCATTTTACTTGTAAGTTGTAATGGTATATGCTATTTTTTTTAAAAAAAAAAAAATTGTTATATTATTAAATTATGTTATTTATTTTTTAGTTTCAATTAAGTGCTACTAATTATTTTCTGTTATAAAATCAAGCTCATGACAGTATAATCATGAAGAGAAGAAGACAAGAGAAGTAGATGAAGAAGAAGACTTTTCTTTTTATTCAAGTGTGTTCAACAAAAGGTGAAAGATATCTCTATTTATAGAGTTGAGATATCACCCCCAAAGGTCACCATAATAAATGCCCAATTAGTAGATACATAGTTATCCAAATGATTCTTATCACCTTGGAAACATGTATACATGAATACAATTAAGTCTTGAGTATATCTAAAGGACAATCCACAAAATCCAATGGATTTATAACACTCCCCCTTGGATGTCCATAGATAATGTGCCTCGTTAAAACCTTACTAGGAAAAACCCTGTGGAAAAAAATTCTAGTGAAGGAAAAAGAGTACACATATCTTTTGATACGCATTATTTGTTGCCTCATTAAAAAACTTGCCAGGAAAACCCAGTGGGATAAAACCTCGATCAAGGAAAAAAAGAGTGCAACGCGTATTATACTCCCCCTGATTAAAACATCACTTAATTTCTTACGATGATGTCTCCAATCTTCGTACATTTTGGTTGGTATATTCTTTTTCAAAGTAAAACCACACATTTCCTGAATATGGTGTGTCATTTATGTCAACCAGACGCACTCTCGACTTGCTTCATAGAGGGCTTTTATTTCTGCATAGCAACATTTGTTTAATTGATCGCCAGGATATTGTTGTGCCTCCACGTGCAAACAAATAGCATTTTTGAGACCGTGCTTTATGCGGATCAAATAAATATTCTGCATCTGCATAACTATCAGCTCTGACTTGAATTCTTCGGAGTAGAATGAACTCATGTCTATGGTCCTTCAAAGTATTCAAGTATATACATAACACCATTTCAGTGTCCTTTTGTTGGTGAGGAGCCGAATCTTGCATGTAAATTTACTGCAAAACAGATATCTGATCGAGTATTGTTAGCAAGATGCATTAGTATCCTGATTGCACTAAGATATGGAGTTTCATCACCAAAAGCTCTTCATCCTTCTCTTGAGATCAAATGAATCATCATTATTTCAAGCGATCTCATAATCATTGGGGTACTCAATGAATGTGATTTATCCATATAATTGCATCAAAACTTTTCTGTGTATATTGATTGATGGACAAATATTTTATTCGTCAAATTATCAATCTGTAGGTCAAGACAACATTCTGTCTTACCAAGACCTTTCACCATTTCAAACACTCAAGAGCTTTTAAAAACTCTTTAAGAGTGTTAGTAATTTCAAGTCATCAACACAAACAATTTATAACAGATTCAGATCCTGACCTTTTCATAAAAATTCAAGGACAATTAGGGTTATTCTTTTTGTACCCTTTTCTTCCTTGATTATTTCAATCCATATAAGGATTCCTGAAGCTTTGTTGAAAAAGTTTCCTTCAAACTTTTATATGCTTCAGACACCTCGATTGCTTCAAGGATTTTTATATAACCTTCATTGTCTAGCTAGACATTATAAATATTCATTAAATGCATTCAAGTTTTTCATATGTTGCCAGATCAAAACAAACCTCATTGCATCCATCATTGGAGAAAACATGTCCAATAATGTCAGGATTTTTGCGATAAATCTTTATACCCCAAGGCACAAACCGTATTTGATATCTTACGGTTATACTATCGCATAATAATTTATTTGTACCCCACTGACATTATACCTTGATTTATGGACTACCAATCCAAAACATCACTTTTCTAAGTGAAACAAAATATACTTGAATTATACATTTTACTTGGCCAATCATTTATCTGTCCCACTCTATGACAGATTTGAATTCAAGATCCTCGTCACAATTTATATCATTGAGCGCTACCTCATATCAAAGATTCCGTCGACGGTTATTTGATATCGATTCCAACATGACATAACTTATTGAGATCTCTTTATTTTTCATCATTTTCAGGTACCTGAACCTTTTCCAAGGCTTTATGAATTGTTATGTCGTGGTGCTCTCTTATAGAACTTGCCTCATTATTATGACCATATTGATCATTTGCTCCTCTCCTTCTTCAAGAAATTTTATATTTGGAACCGATTGGTCTATTACGCTTCCGGCGTATCATAGACTCTGTCCTTCAAGGACTTCACATTGGAGCATTTGCAGCTGAATTATTTCATAGGGTCAGTACATTCATCTGGCAATTAATTTGCAACATTATGCAAATGAATTATCCCTTGAACTTTAAGTTCACATGTTTATTTAACGAGGATCTAGATAATTCATAATTAACCTCACACATAATTTTTAGCTGTCCATCATCTCTCCCCCTAATGTTAGAAAATCTAACATTCACCCCAACCTTATTTGGGAATTCATCTTCGTGCGTGTTGGAGCAATTAAAATCATAACCGCACATTCAACATTTTAGATGAAAATTATTTGGTTCCTGACCCTGAACCAATTATGATGGGAAACCTTGTTCGCTTGATACAAACATGTGTTGCTACATGTTAAATAAAATTATCTCATATCAAATCTTATTTGAGAGTTTTGTTTTCATAACCATGATTTAGCTATAATTGGAGGCATACAATTTCTGCTAAATCAACCAGCATTATCAATATAATTTCATAATTTGAAACTATGCTCTAAATTTAACAATTCGAGCAAACAACCTTACAAACACCAATTTGTAAGTTGACAACAAAGCATATGTAATAATTGCATAGATACGTCTATCATATAGTTGCAAATGATCCACATGGCAGATGAATGGGCCCCTATTCACCTTTTTATATGTTCCAAAAATTTCAGGGAATTACAATCCCAACCTTAGCTGGTACAATGAAAACAAGCAACACAAGAGAATTCTTGAAGAATCTTTTATTTCTTCATCATATAAACCACATGAATTCTCAATTATATTTGCATCACATTTAATCGCAATGGCCAACTGATCTTTATTTCAGTACACTTACAGTTTACTTTTACATGTGATTTCATCAGCATGTCCATGTTTGTATGCAACAAACAAGAGGAAAAAATGAGTAATCGTTTACATCAATATTTATAACCCGCTTCGGTTGTAGTAATTTAAAGATATTAAATCCTTTCGTAATTTATAGTCTCAATATTTCTTTTTAATTCATCTGAAACTTAAAAATTTCTTTTGAGACTTACTACAAGCCCAATATTATTTCTCTGGTAATAACACAACTCGTTAGAGCTTGCTATTAATTTTATGTACTATCACATATTGCATGACACCATTCCTATGGTGAACATCTCCTTCAAGGAGGAAATTATATTATTATTGTCATGGTCAGACATTACGAGCAAGACATGTTTCTTGCTTTACTTTTGTTGTACCATAGGTACACAACCAATGACAAATTTGTATTGCCACACAATAATGACTACAACCCTTATAGGCAAGAACTATTTCTTTCTTTTGCCCTTTCGATAGTTCACAATAAACATACCATAGTGACGTATAAACGTACAATACCATTAACCATTTCTGTCAAATAAAATTTATTTCCTCTCAAACCTCCTGTAGAGGTGAGTTTTGACATATATCATTTTTCTCAAACCTCCCATAGAGGTGAGTTGTGACATATATCCAATCAATAATGATTTTATCACATTTTGACCCATTCTCTTATAGAATGGTGGAGCATTCATGATACTCATCACTTGTCACATTCTCTTCAAGGAATGGACTAATCATTTATATGTGTTCCATAAATTTGCATTATAAGCACTTTGTCATGCCTTTAAAATTCATCATATTTACATGACACACCTCAACATCACTTTGAAAGATCAAGTGTACCATTACTTTATCTTCTTGTCTTTTGATAGAGGATTTATAAACTTGTCAAATTATTGGGTCGACAACATTCACAAGTCCAATGACCTTTCATACCATTTTGATAATGAAAACTGCCTTCACATTTTGAAGGACTAATTGGAGAACCCATAATGTTCTTCCTTTTATAATTACCACAATGATGACTATTATAATTCCGTCCCTTCATGCCCTTTTTCATATCGTTAATCATTTGTCATCTTTCAGACTAATTATTTACTGCTACCACATTTATACGATAGAATGGTGCAAGTCAACATCAGATTTCAAAGTTATCATATGTTGCTACCACATTCTTTTCAAGGAATGGAGCAAATTCAATGGGACAAATTTCAAGGCTTTCATCAAAAATATATTATTTTTCTTAGTCATCATTTTATCATCGATATGGTGCATTGGCTAAAACTCAATGTCTTACCCATATAAGGCGTGTTACGCCATAATTCTATGGGACTTGAACCCAATCACGGTGCATCAAAACTCAAATTGATGTCTTACCATTTTGGTGCGATAGAACATGAATCTATCGTCTTACCCTCAAACATTTTTTTTCTTTATTATGGTGCATCCGGACTTTAACCTGATGTCTTACCCTTTTGGTGCGATGAGACTTGAATCCACCGTCTTACCCTTAACCAACAGTATAATAGACCGAAATACAACATGTCTCACCCTTTGAGTCTTTCAAAATAATCAAAATAATATTCAAACTCATGCTATTAAAACTTTATACCTTCATCCATTTAAGATTTTTTTATTTATTTATATAGTATGTCATATTCAACCAATAGTAGTATATGTCTTTTGTTCTTGGTCAATGTTAGTGACTGAACATTATTGTATTCTAAATCATAAAAAGATTTTAGAAAATACATACCCGATTTTATGCATATAATACTTTGATCTTCATAACGAGATCAACCAAAATATGAGCTAAAGAAAAACAAGAACTCACTCTCAATTGGATAGAGTCTCGTGCTGATAACGTGTTATAAAATCAAGCTCATGACAGTATAATCATGAAGAGAAGAAGACAAGAGAAGTAGATGAAGGAGAAGACTTTTCTTTTTATTCAAGTGTGTTCAACAAAAGGTGAAAGATATCTCTATTTATAGAGTTGAGATATCACCCCCAAAGGTCACCATAATAAATGCCCAATTAGTAGATACATAGTTATCCAAATGATTCTTATCACCTTGAAAACATGTATACATGAATACAATTAAGTCTTGAGTATATCTAAAGGACAATCCACACAATCCAATGGATTTATAACATTTTCATCATATTAATCTTTTTAAATATTTATTTGGTAAGTGTAAGGTCAAAACTAATATACAATTAATTATTCCCTTTTATTTTAATTCTTATTTTAGGTCTTTCATGTTTATTAAAAAATAATTATAAAAAAAGGTGTAATTTACAAAGTTATATTTATATTTTTACTAATTTACCGCATAGATATATACTTTTTCCGTTTCAAAAATATATGACAATATTTGACTTGATAATTTTGTTCTTAAAAAATAAAAAAAATAAAATTTATGATCTAAAAATATTAGATCTATATTTTTTACTCTAAAGTAAAATGTGACAACTTTTAGGACAAATTAAAAAGAAATATGCGTTGTATTAGTTAGGATCAAGGCCAAAGTACACATTAAAATATAGTTTCTAGGTTACACGAAATGACTTAACTAAATAGCAATAAATTTAAAAGAAAACAATTATTAATATGATCTTTTTATTATGCAAAGTACCATTTATTTTAAATCAAAATAAAATGATAAAAACGTCAATTTTAATATGGAACATCGGATCAGAGGGAGTACTTCTATAATATAAAGAATAAAATTGAAAATAATACTCAATGATACTCTTGAATCCTTATGAGATAAAATGATAATGAAAATAACACAACACATTATGAGTATGTCACAATTTTTTTATATCAATAAGCATAACGATTAAAATGGATCGAAAGAATACTCTTCTTATTTTAAGAAAATGACATTTAATTTAAAGATACATATTTTTTAATACTGTATCTTTCAACATATTTTTAGAAAATAATTATGAAATGTATGCCTAACTACATTTCTATTATCTATTATCTTAGATTATATAATAGGTTTCACAAGACTATGTCAGCTAAGGTGACCAAAAATGTTCACCAAAATAGGACATATTAGACATTTAATTTAATCTTGACCCTTAAATCAAACAAATAAAGTAAATCCAATGGATAAAAGTCAATATCATAAATTATTCTTTTTGAAAAATTTATGTTACACGTTCTTACATTGGCCCATCTAAATTGAACTTCATACGCGTACTTTGCGTGTGATAGTACGTGTTAACTTAAAAATTTAAATCAAAATCTTTATTTACGTCCTAATTAATGATACTTACCCCTCAATTTGGAAATAAATAATTTTAAGAATTTAAAGTTGTTTTTGAATATGCATGTTACTTGAAAAAAATTGAATTTTTCTGAGTGAAAGTTTCTAATACTCAAAATTTTTGTATGAATCAATTTTTGAAAATACAAAAATATTTGAAGATTAAATTTTTAAAATTCTAATTAAATTTTATATATAAATTAAATAAATGTTGAAAGATAAATTTTCAATATTTAATTTAGAGTTTATAACCAAACACTAGTTTAAAGAATATTTATTTAAGTTTATAAATCAATCAAATTTGGATTATAAATATTTTTTAAAAATTTATCTATGCGTATGAAAAGTACCACAAATGCTTAATTAGAAAATCAAATGCTTATAAGCCAAATCAGCTTAACTCGTGACTTTTCAAACTTCCAAGCACTTTTAATTTATTCTTTACCTTTTTTTATTTGATATATCCATCGTGTCTCATTTTTTCTTTAACAAGGATATATTTTCTTATTAAAAATTACAAAAGCTTTAACAAAAATAATTCATTGAATTTCCATTTAAGTGGGTGGGGTACCTTTTTAAGAATTTACAATTTTTACAATCATTGAAATTTCTCTTTCATCTTTTTTTTAAATAAAATAAAATAAAATAAAATTCCAACAAACCCATATACGCGGTGGAAATGGAGCACAATATAAGGGCGTTTTCCTGCTGTTAGGGTTCCCAAAAAAATCCTCTTTCTTTGCCCTTTGTAGACTTTGTCTTCTCTCATTCTCTCTTCTTAATTCATACAATTGTTAAACACCAATTCTTTGATCTGGGATTGTTGATAATTTCGGGATTCTCAAATCCAATTTAAGTTTTTCGTTGCTTTTTTTGGGTTTGATCTCAATTTCGTGTGTTTTTTTCCACTTCTATTCAACAATTCGTGGGTTGATTTCAGATTTTCAATTTTCTTTTGACTGTTTCATGTGGAAAAAAAAAAAGTAATCTAGAAATGCCAGTTACAGATTATCAAGGAGCATCTGCATCTTTCACAAATTTTGGGAGATCTCTTTTGAGTATGCGTAGAGATCAGGTGCATTCCATGGAAGCTGCTCATGAGGCGACTAGCCAAGAGATAGAACTTGAAGCTTTCCAGAAGCAAGTGGCTGAGCGTTTTAATGAATTATCTTCGGTTGATTCTGATCAATTGCTTTCGGTTCCATGGATCCGTAAGCTGTTGGATGTGTTTCTCTGTTGCCAGGAGCAATTCAGGTCTATTTTGTTCAACAACACTGGTAATTTGAACAAACCTCCGATGGACAGATACGTTACTGAATATTTCGATAGGAGTGTGAAGGGATTGGATGTTTGTAACGCGATAAGGGATGGAATTGAGCAGATAAAGCAGTGGCAAAAGCAGTTGGAGATTGTTCTATGTGCATTGGAAAATCAGAGGTGTGTTGGTGAAGGTCAATTTCGTCGTGCTAAGAAGGCTTTGATTGATTTCGCCATTGGTATGCTTGATGAGAAGGAGTCTAATACATCTGTTGCTCATAGAAACAGGTCATTTGGCCGAAACAATACTCAGAATGATCATAAATCTTTAGGCCATTTTAGATCGTTATCATGGAGTGTTTCTAGGAATTGGTCTGCTGCTAGGCAGCTACAAGCAATTGGTAACAACTTAGTTGCTCCAAAAAATAATGAAATTATCGCTACCAATGGATTAGCCTTGGCTGTTTTCACTATGAGTTATGTGTTATACTTTGTAATGTGGGCACTTGTGGCTGCAATACCATGCCAGGACCGTGGTTTACAGACTCATTTTAATGTGACTAGGCAATTCGTTTGGGCCGTCCCAATCCTATCCCTCCATGAAAGGATTTTGGAGGAATCGAAGAAGAGGGATCGTAGAAATGCTTGTGGATTGTTGAAGGAGATTCATGAGATGGAGAAATGTGCTCATCATATGAATGAATTGATCGATACGGTTCATTTTCCGATCACAGAGGAAAAAGATGGAGAAGTGAAGCTAAGAGTTCATGAACTTGGACTTGTTTATGATGGTTTAAAGAATGGATTAGACCCTTTAGAGCGCCAGGTTAGGGAAGTATTCCATCGAATTGTTCGGAGCAGGACTGAAGGCCTCGACTCTATCGGACGAGGGAATCATGAGTGAAACAATTGCTGGGAACCCATCATTTTAGAATATGATATATAGATTTTCCCTTTTTGTTCTTTTCTTTTTTTTGGACCTTTTTTAGATGAGAAGATGAGGGAGAATGGTTAATGGTGCCAGAAAAATAAGTAGTTTAAAGAGGTGAAAATAATGTATTTTCACTTCATATTTGTAAAGAAATTAGGAAAAAAGTGGATCTTTGATTCATTTTTGGTGATATTCATCTTGTTTGGGATTGTATAATCACTTATGACTTAAGTTTGCCTTTTTAACTCTTTAACTGAGTTTCCTTTTTCAGTTTCTTTTAGTTGTTGTTGCTTGCAATCTTGGTGTAAGACTCTGTTATACACCACCTTTCCAGACTCCATTTACGAGATTACATTATTTCTAGATAAATATATTAAAATCACTCTGTTTCTATCTTCTTGCTTGACATTTTCTTTTAAGTATGTCAATGATATTGCCAAGTTTACATTTTATTATTATGAAGCTTAGAAAATGAGTTTTACAGTATATAGGAATGTCATTGACTGTTCAGTTAACATTTAAATGATTTTCTGTCTCTGTTCATCACTTGACCATTCAGCCTCTGGAATGGTCATTTTTATATTGAGAATTCATTTTATCCCAAAACATTGATACTTTTGGAGTTGGCTTTGTTGGTCCAATTTTTTATTTTTTTTTATTTCTGACATTGGAGCTGGCTTGCTCTCTTTCTACATTTTCTTAAGTATCTTCCATGAAAATTTTAAACAATTCTTCAGCATGTGATTTTGGTCAAAATTCTGGTTTTCTTGTTGACTTAGACACTGTTTTTATTTATGGAAGCCACGTTTGTTAATTCTCCAATGTGAATAAATGAGTCAGGTAAGACTAGCATGACTTTCTTTTCTTATTTTTTTGTTAAATGAACCCTGGTAGGGAATGCTTTAGCTTAATGTGAGAGTTTTTTATTTGAATTTAAATGAGCAACTTTCACATATAAGCAAATACAAAATTTATATTTGTATGCTATAGCAAATTTATATAATTCCACTTCATAACAAATATAAATTTGTATAATTTGGTATGCATATACGAAAAAACCAATTGTATAATTCGCTATACATATACAAAAGAAAGCAATTGTATACAAATCAATTGTATAATTTGTGTATATATAAAACGAGAAAGCGAGAAAGACAAAAGAATATTGGGCAGGAGAATATTTATATTGTATAATTATAAGTGTATAGGACGAAAATATATGTATTTGCAAATGTATATACTATTTTCTCTTGCTTTGTACAAACAAAAACGCAATTTATACATTTCGTTTCTATTTGTATAAGCGATAGAAGCGAACGAGATCCGGGAGAGTGGCGAGAGAGATCTGGGAGAGGGAAGAGAGGGGAACGAAAATATATGTATATATACAATTTTTTCTCGCTTTATACAAACAGAAACACATTTTATACACTTCCGTTTGTATAAAAGTGAGAGGGAGCGAGCGAGAGAGGGAGAGTGGCGAGCGAGAGTTTGAAAGAGAGAGGTGATTGACAAACAATTTGCTATAGGGCACAATTAAATCAAAGTGTGGTTATAACATTTAATTTGATTTATTAATTTACCATTATATAAAAAAATTCCAATTTAAATTTAGTTAGATTTCAATATAGATATTGAACATAAGATGGAAAATCAAAAGAAAATGTATAGGGATAATATCCGAAGTTATATACATTGACAGGGTAAAGAATTTGCACTATCAATGCAGTCGGATCCAGGCATTTTAGTTCTTGGCCGTTCAACTACCTTTAATATGGAGTTATTAGTTTCTAAGATTCAAAAATTGTGATGTTAAGTCTATATAATTATGTGTTATTTACTACTTTCTAATATAAAAATGTAGTGTAATTTGGGTCAAGAACAATGGGGGCTTGAAATAGGTTATTATTCTATTGTCAAGATAACAATATCAGACTTGGTATACAAAGTTATTTGTTCTAGTAAATCACCCTTTAATTATAAAAACAAACTGTATACATTACCATAACATATTTATGTCTGTGTTAAGCGTACACATATCTTACTTTTATCTCTTTGGTAGAAAAAATTATTTTCGATAGACTCTCGGCTCAAGGTAAAACATTCTCGAAAAGGAAGTATGAAAGTACAAATAATAACAAAAAAAAACAGCTAGTAATAGAACAAAAACTTCAACAAAATGATATGATAATTGAGGTACAAGTAACAAAGTGTGAAGAACAAGAAACTACATCGGCAATACTGACTACTATATGAACGACTTTTTTTAGTAACCTTTTGTTCTAATCCGTATTCTCCACACCTTCCTACACTATAATGCATAAAACTGAAACTTTTTCCAACAAATCTTGTTAGTTTGTTAATATGATCCAAACACCAGAAACAAACAAAAGGGGCAACTTAATCAATCTCACATGTTTGATTAATTTGTCAAAGCATTGAGAACATGGTAAAAAAAAATGAACTCAACTCCCCCTACCTCCTACCCCACACCCTAAACCCCTTTTAGATTTTGATATTTTTATGGCCAGCTAATTGCTCATTTTGAGAACTGGATCATAGCTGGCATGTTTGTTAACATCATCAATAAGTTCAAAAATCAAGATTTGACATTATGCAATATAGTAGTAGCTACTAACAATTGGATAATGAGAGGCCACTAAGTGGTAAGAGATATTTGAGGCATTCTTTGAATGAATCTACAAGTCCTTTGAAGGTGTGCTTTAATTGCCATATAATAAATATATGTTGCATATTAGCTGGCTGAATATATATAATATTATGGCAGGCAACAAAGAAAGTGGACCTCAACATTTTTTCCAATATCTAGGACAAGTTCTATATTAATGGCTTCTATCTATAGGACAAAAATGAAGTAACTGCCAAATTATTGCTTTTTGACATTATTCCTTTATTTTAAAGTTTTAACCATATTGACCTCAATGCCAGATTTTGTTTTTCTTTTTCGATCGATATTTCAGAAGCAATCTCTTTATTTCTGTAGTAGAAATAAAATCTGTGTATATTCTACCTTTCTCAGACTTGATTTTGTAAAATTATACTGAATATATTATTGTTATTTGATATTTATTATTTTGAAACACTTATTTGAATGAAAAATCATCCAATTTATGAAAACACCATTCTCTTTTATTTTCTTAATTTAATAAAGAATGAGTGGAATACAAAAGTTAGTATGTGTATAAGAAAATAATTGGAAACCTAACCTTGCACGAAATACCAACAAACTAGTGCATTCATCCTAGCTCATTGTGGGATTAATTGATAACACATGTATGAGGTAGTCATAATTAACACATTTTGTGAGAATTTGTTGGTATATTTTAAAAAACATTAGAGTATTTTTTTTTTTAATGTTTTGCTTTAGGTATTTGTTTTTCAAAACTCATTGACTCGACTATTCAGAATTCATTCTCATAAACCCATTAAGAAAGTAATTTTTATTTTTATTTTTCAGAACTCAAATATCTATCAAACTAAGTTTAGGATAATCGAAAAAGAGAGTGAGGCTTCCAAGGTCCAACTATATTTGAAAAGTTGAGTAAAAGTTGTATGTTTGCCAAGGCAATTTTTAAATACGAATCCTCCTGATTTTCAAAAAGTGAAAGAATTTTAATTATTTCATCGACACGGTGAATAATGTCCATTTTCTTGAATTATATAATTAGATAGAAACATTATAGAAAATAACTACTAACCAAGCAGCCAAATAATTAGATGCATGAAAATGTCATGTGGACATCTCAACTGCTACTTACAAGTTGCAAAATTTGGAATAAGATTGAACCATGCCCATTGACATTATATTATATTATTATTTAGCTTCACGTGACATCATTGAATCCTTTATTAAATTCCAAAAGGTCTTCAATTCGTTGGCACATCCTCTATAGAAACCCCTATTATTTAGAGTATAAATTAATATTGCTTTTGATATTGGCCAAATTAATTCTTATAAAAGCATTAATGTAGCTATAAGCCTATAAGGTTTTTTTGTAATTCTATTTTAATAATTATTTAATGCTTTTTTACAATATTTTTTAATTGGTAAGTTTTTTCCGATAGATTATATATAGAAGAATATTTTTTATTTTTATGATTTGATTTTGCACCTAATTGGTAGAAGTGTTAAGGTGATACATCACTATTCATCTTTATTATTTAGCGAAGACAGCTAAGCGACCATTGAAATTGTAACACTAAGTTTCATATCCATTAACTTCCTTTTTAGAGCAAAGAGGCTACAGATATTTTTCTCTCAATATCTTCCTCTTTTAATAAGAAGTAATTTTTGTCATTATTATTTGAATGGATATTTTCTATTTGAACCATTAATATTGAAGTGTTTTTGTCATTATTATTTTAATGAACTTCATGTATAATATCTTTATATGTGAAAGAAAACAAAAAACAATTCTAATCAGGCTTAATTTTATAGAGTTATAGAGTTACTCATAATATTAATTTTATTAATTGCTTGGTTTGCTGCGTTTGTTTTAAATGAATAGGGTGTATCAAAATAGGATTAACACACCATTTTGTCAATATTATAATGATTTACTTTGTATGAATCAGGGACATATGCAGTACTATTGTCTCTAATACATCAATCAAATTAAGCAGTATATATAATTTATAGAAGTATATATAAACCAACTTACAATAAATTTGAATTGTCATTTTCTATACCTACCAAAAGTATATGAGAGGCCAAAATGAAAAAAGGTCCCTCCTCTTCCAGTATGTAACCAGTTTTTATTATGCTTTAATTACCAAAAGTTGGTTTTCTCTCTATTTTAATTAGTACTATATATATAAAATATAAATAATAAATGATGACAGTATTTTTCTATTATAGAAAATATTCTTGTATAAATACTTTATTATTATTCACAATTCCAAAATCACAATCTTTTCACTTTGTTCACTAATTATTTATTAAAGTGATAACAAACACAAGATAGATCAATGAATTGAGTGTGTGTTGATTTTTCAAAATAAATTATTGTGGAATGAATTGATTATTTTTTAACTTTAAGTTGATTGAAACTAATCTTCGGTATTATTCTATTTTATACACACAGGTTAAACATAGAACAAATGAGTGATCACAATTCAGAATCAATAATATAATTTAAAATTTGATTGGCGAAGCAAGAGAACAGATAAATATTTTTGATTTTTTAAAAACTTAATCGAACGGACTTTGTTATTAATCTAGATCCATATTCATGGACCAAGAGCATATAAGACTAAGTTAAATCCAACACAAAAACATCACATGGATTTGGAAACCAAATGTCCAAGTCTGAGCTAACTTATAATGGATCATAACTGACTCTATAGTCTTATCATTGATTTTTTATGTAACTTTTTTAAGTTGGAGACCTATCACTTCATTCTTCAATGTATTGTATCCACAAGTTTTATTTAAAAATTGGTGTTTGAAAATGTATGAAACATTTTATTACATGTCCAATTTAGGATAAATGTGCAAGGCCAAGAGCATTATTAGTGTGTCTTTATGAGAAATTAGCCATCATATTAAGCCTTTACCATTTATCGACATCATGTCAAACTCATCTCCCCCACTACCACCCACCCACCCACTCTTAAAAGCATTGAAATCATATGACTATGAAATCTAAAATTAAACAACTCCAACCACCAAGGATACGAGCTTCCACTCCTAAGGAATTTTACGAATGGTATCTAAAAATTGCACAATAAAAGCTCTTTTTAAAAAGGGAAAAAAAATTATTGCTAGTGAGATTTAAACACGCAAGCACTGAGTCATTCAAAACATCTCGAACCCATCAAAGGGGTCTAAAACTAATGGGCTACAACAATCTATTATGTTAAGAGTATCCAGAATATATTATTTAATCACTTCGTGTATCATTTTACTGTATATACAGTATTCTTTTCGACGAAGGGACACCCTCACATGCACATGGCTACGCCCCTGCCCTTAAAGGAGATCTATCACTACGCGATAGCTTGCTTCTTACAAAATATGAATATAACATTGAAAATACTGCTTAAGTTTGAAGAAAGAAACTTGAAAATATTGATAAAAGACTATTGAACTTTGGTTCGAAATCTTTTGATAAGCGTAGTTGTGATTTATTTTAATTGGATGATATAGAATTTTGTTCGAAACATCTTAATGGGCTTGAATATTAATTTTGGGGTTATATGGAGACAATTTGAGGAAGATTTTAGCTAATTATCTAATTGACAACTCAAAGTTAAAAAATGGTTTCCTAGTGCATATTCTGGGATGTTTTGCGCATCGAATTGCCCTATATTTCATCTTTATTGTCCAAGCCCTTCTATTTCTATTGAAACTATAATCAAATTTTGGGCTCCCAGCCCACGCGTCTGTTGGGCCTGGGCGTGAAGGGGGGAGTTAGAGTGGGTAAAAGTCCCGCATTGATTGGGGAATGAACTAGTGGTCTCGTTATATGGACTTCCTCTAATGAGCTAGCTTTTGGAATTGAATTAGCCCCAAGTGTCATATCTTCACATTTTCTAATTAGAAACAAGAAAATAGATTTTCTATAATATATAGATGGTCACTTAAAATTTTGGATTCAACTCTTATTAGTAGGATGCTGAACAAAAGTAGAATAATATTATTGGAAGATAGTATTAAACATAGGCTAGGACCTATTCATATTTGATGGGCCTTTTTAAGCTATTGACTAGTGTCACAGACCTATAGTAAAAATAAAATTGAAAAAAGTGTGCCTTGTAAAACATTGCTAGAGTTTGAGCTGCAAGAAGAATTTAGAATCAATCTTATGCTATACTAAACTTAAAAAGTGTTACATTGTGGAGTACAAATGAAGTCCAATTGGAAGGCAATGTGCACACATATAACAAGGCCTTTTCCTTTTTGCTTGCCTATCCCACAAGACACACCATACGTAACCCCGCTCGTAAAATTACACTGAGTATGTTATTATTGTCGTCAAACTTTGACAAAACTTCGAAAACAAACTTTCATCTATAACAAGTTATAGTCCTTGAATCAAAGTATAATTTTTCATGAAGCAAAGTATATATTCTTTTTCTCTCATGTTTATGTTAAGCATATGCATTTGCATTGTGTTGGACTTGGAAAAAACAAACTTTATTTCATCTTTTGCATAATCAAAGTTCTTGTAGCGAAAAACCGCGAAAAATGGAAATGGAAATGGGACTCAAACTAACAAGAGTTGCAAATGAATCCTCTTCTACTGAATTTCAATTTGCAAAAGACAGAGCTGGCCCTCTTTTCCAGTCTACAGAAACAGACACAATGTTCATCCTTACTGTCCATTTGAAAGGTAAAATTTTTCTCTTCATCATACACATAGTAATTTTTTTCATTTTCATGTTCATTTTTACTTACTTCTAATATGTATAAACTCTGTATATAGGTTATATACAAGAAAACATTAAGGTTGATATTAATGAAGAAGGGACTATTATCGCGATAAGGGGTGAAAAATCGATTCAAGAAACTGTGATGGTAGGGTGGAAATTGATCAAAAAAGATGTAGAAGTTAGAAAATTTAGCAAGGCTTTCAAGATTCCAGATGGGGTTATCTTGGATGAAATTAAGGCTAGATTTGATGATGAAAAATCCATATTGACAATTAAAATGCCTAAGAAAGTAAAAGGGATTCTTGGAATTGAATTTGTTGAAGTGAAGGAACATGAAGAATTGCCAATTGTAGCTAACAAGATTTCTAAAAAAGTCACATTTAAAGAAGATATGGATAAGCCAAAAGCAGAGGAAAATCAAGAAAAACCACGTGAAGTAGTCGAAAAACATGTTGTTAAGGATGAAATGATGCCAAATGAAGACTCAAAACACGTTGTTAAGGATGAAATAATGCCAAATGTAGACTCAAACATCCAGAGCAACGACACGATTGATGAAACAAGAGAGGCTCGAGGAGATTTTGTAGGTCATGATAAACCTGAATCATCGAATTCGAGGGATGAACATAAAGATGATCAAGCTAGTGTAACATCAAGGAAAAGGGAAGATGACAATGTGCCTAAGAAGAGCTCAAAAATTTGTGTGCCTATTGTTGCAGGATCAGCCTTAATATTATCTCTTTTTGTGTTTGTCATTCATCTCATAAGAACCAAGAATCAATCTGTGAAAAGAAAAGGTTAAAAGACTGACAACATAGTATGAATGTTGTTATTTTCTTTAACTTCTTTTTTTTACTTCTTTCATTTGATTGTAAAGAGAGAGTTTGGTGATTACTAGGTTCAATTTGTTGTGTGGTTATGAGTTTGTAATTGAGCCTATAAAAGCATAACATTGTTATGGGCACTTTGTATCACTTTTTCTTAAGGTGTGGTGGTTTGATTATGGTTGTCTGGTAGCTGGATAAGAAATAAGTTATTTATATGTTAATTTTTGTATAATTTCTACGTCGTTTGGTAGGTAGATAGGAAATGAGTTATTCATATATAAAACTAATATGATGTTCGATTGACAATTTAAAAACCCACATAACTAATATATGTGTAAGTTATGAGGAAATCTATGCGTTATTTTATGCAAGATAGGAGATGGAATAACTAATATCTGCATAGAATAATAATACATAGATTCACTCATAACTAATTCATATATCGCATAGAATAATAATACATAGATTCACTCATAACTAATTTATATATCATTAATTTATGTATAACTCAAATCAGCTACCTAACAACCTTTTCTAGCCTGCCTTGTAAATTGCAATTCTATTTAACATATCTCCTTAGCTCACTACAATGTGCTTATTAAATGAAGGTGAACAGATGCCATCATAGCTTTTAGTCTTGGGCTTTAGACATTAAAACCTGAATTGTTGGAACATTTGTCTTGGGCTTTTAGCTCACTACAAGGATGCTACCAATCCTGAATCTTCAAACATATTCTTATTAGGCCTTATTAATACCAATGTTTTAAAGGCGTTTTTTTAAGTGTCGAAGAGTTACACATCAAATGAAAACTAAAAGAGATGGATGACCTTTTCATATAGGCTTGGACAATCTTCTCATATGAGTTTGTTTTTAGAGTTGAATTATATTCAAGATCAGACTTTGACAATTGCCTTCTGATGAGCTAACTTTTAAGATTAAGTTAGACTCAAGATCTATTTCTTTATACTATGCGAGTTCTGAGCTGAACTTCAGGGCTAGGCACAATGAAAACGCACCGAGAGGTATTAGTACACGAGTCCCATCCAAAATGACAAATAATTTGAATATAATTGATTTTAATAATTACGATAAATAATTTAAGACGAAGGAAAACATATTTAATGACAAAAAAAAAACAGTAAAATGATAAGGTGCCAAAACTAAACTAATATTAAAGTAGGATCAAAGGATAGCAATATTACAGATGATAATCAGCCCCTTTTAATGCTACTTTAGATTCAAAACTACATCCCAAGAGTGGAATCTCTCTTTTTACATTTCAAACTTTTCTCTTTCTCCTTTTTAAAGCATCATTAAGAAAATTGCAAAGCACACCCTTCTTTGAATTGCTGAAAACCCCACAACCTGCATTTCCAAATTTCAAAACAAAAAAAAATTAAATTAAATTAATTAATTAATTAAACTTGAAAACATCAATGAGGAATATAATTAGAATTAATAATGAATCTAATCAGTACCACCATCATCAGTCTCCTTTTGTCCCTTTTGTTCTTTTCTTTTTTCATTCACTTTTTATAGGTTATTTTAAATTAAATTCCCCTCTTTCTTTTTCTTCTTTTTTTTCATCTTTTTCTATTTTCTTTTTTCTTTTTTTTGGGTTAGTTCTTGAAATTTCAGAATCCTAAAAAAAAGAAAAAAATCTAAAGTTAGATTAGTTTGAAACTCTTTTTTGTGTGTGCATTTTCCACTACACCAAAACCTATGTTTAGACACAACAGCTTAATTATGCTAAATATATATTTTTAGTGACAATTAGCACTCACTACAATTTATCATAATTTAAATAAAAAGAACAAAAAGATATAGAAAAATAAAAAATAAGATAGACTAACCAAAAAAAAGGGGAAAAAAAAAGTCATTAAGAGATTAAAAAAAATGGAAACAGATAGTAGTAGTACTTAACAATAATCCTAATAAATAAATAAAAGGTTAAACTCAAAAGTAATAAATGAAAAAATAGTTAGCAATCAACAAGTAGTAATTTCTGGAATTATTTTTCTCTTTTTTTAACAAATTATTTATAGGTTTTCGTAAAATCTCATTCTCCATTCCTTTCCTCTTTCCTCTTGATAAAGTTACTTCGTGTTTTTTTTTTCAATATGTCACTGCGCCAAGCCTTTTTTTTTTTTTCTTTAAACAAAAGTATTAAATTACTGACCGAAGAAAATCGTTTTAATGTCTCCAATACCAAAAATATGAGATATTTTTTTCTTTTTTTTTTTTCAAAAAAAAAAAGAGACTGAAGAACGTCCAAAATTTCCTCTTTAAAAAGTACAGTATATTATATGGACCGCAAAAATCAAATTAATCACTTTCGTCCCTAAAAAGAAAATCCTAAACCAACTTTTACCACTATTCCTTTTGCTTTCTAATAATCTTTTTCTTTTTAGACATGATCACTCACTATTATACCTTTAACTAAAAATTCTTGATGTACTAAATTATTCAGAATAAATTTTAATTTCTTGACACTTTTTTATTATGTGTCCAAAAAAGTTATATTTCTATAATTAAAAATATTTTAATTTTAAAATTTTCTATTATTATGTACGAATCAAACTATGTCATGTAAATTGACGGAAAAGTGATATAAATTTGATGAATTACCTGGTGATTAGAACCGGAAGTTGGCAAAGGGCGGATAGTGGCAGAGTCAACTTCACCAGTTGGCAATGGAACCGCCGGATTACTGTTAATAAACGGAATTTCATCTCCTTTTTCCGGCACCGTTGGCCCATTTGCCGGAAACAGAGCATTCGGTGAAGGGCTAGGGGAAGTGGCTTCTCGAGGCTGAAACGGCCATGGATATGCCGGAGAAGATGAAACAACGCCGCCGGATATCACCGGTGGAGCTCCCACTGGTGGATTTTCCGGCGAGGAGGTAGGACTTGCCGCCGGAAGTGGAAGAGATACCTTAATTGCTAGTTTTTGACCTTGTAAACATGCTGCATTTGACCCATTGCTGAATGAGAAGTAAAAAACACCTTGCCTTGATGGATGCCACTGCAAATTAGTTCATTAGAAAAAAATTAAAAAGATTGAATCTTTTTGTAGATTTTTGAAAACCCTTTTGAATTCTAGCCCTGAATCTTGCAAATTTTTGAAGAAATTGAAAGCATGTATTTGAAACTTTGGGTAAAACCTAGCCCTTCAAAGCTTGAATCTTGAAATTATGAAGAAATTGAAAGAACTCCCTAAAATCCTTTTCAATTTCAAATTTTAAGTTGGATATGTTCCACAAGTTAGTGGCATTTTCAAAAAGTTTAGTTTATAAAAATATTTTCAAGTTCTCAAAAATTTACTTTTGTTGCATGTTCAAACGCAACTTCAAAAACTCAAATTTTCAAATTTCTAGTAAAAAAGGAGCAATAGAAAGTCAAAAGAGGAACTTACAGTATAAGACTTGGAATCAGATTTAGTAAGAAGTGTAGCTTGAGTGAAATTGCAGACATTGAAGGCATTCTGATTCTTGAAAATGTACACATTATACTCATACTTATGCTGAAAAACTGAAGAAGAGACAAATTTTGGTCAAATAAAAAAAGGTAAGAAAAACAGGAAATGGTTCACAATACAAAGAAAACTAGTAATAGACTTACTAATGGAATCAGCAATGTAGACAATTGGATTTTTCCATAGTGAAACTCCATCAACTATTACAGTTGCACATTGAGAAAGCTGAAAGATTACACTTCCAAGAATGAAGAAAAACATAGAGACATTTCCCATACTGCTAAATTCAAAGTGGAGAGCAAATAAAGAAAAGAGTAACAAATAATGTAAGCTTTTTAATGGATGAAAAAAGAGAGTACATACATACAAACACAAAGAAAGAGGAGAAAAGAGAGAGGTGTCGGTGTGTTAAGCTTTTCACGGGAATTGTTTTGAATTTGTGTACTAATGTGTGCTCCTAATGAAAATGTGTTGCTCCAACAATTTCATATTAATACTCTCTCCGTTTAAAAAAAAGAATGACATCATTTTCTTTGTAATATGTTTCATAAAGAATGACCTTTTCTTTTTTTTATAACAACTTTCCACGTGGCATGTTTAAGGCCACAAGATCAAAGAACAATTTTATACATTTGACCTAACTTTAATTTAGGACCACAAAATTCAAAAGTGTTCTTTATACTCTTAAACTCCGTGTCAAGTCAAAATAGATCATTCTTTATGAAACGGAGGGAGTACTTGTTTACATTATTAAAAATATTTATTAATTATAAGGTTAACAATAAAATTAATTAAATTTCTTTCATTTTACTCATAAAATTAATTCTTTTTAAAGTATTATAAAATTATTTTAAAGAAAAACTTCCATTGAAGTTTTCCTTCTCTGGCAGCTAGTTCAATGGTTTCTAAGCTAGACAATGACGATACCTAGAGTTGTGAAGGTAAATTAAAACATAAAGTCTAAACATATTCTCAAAAAAAAAAAAGTATACATGTCTCTTCCTCGCGAGTATTCTCCACAAGGAGAGAACTCGATTTGTTGCTTGAACATCCTTTCTGGACTTAAACAAGCATCTAGGGGTGGATTTGTCGAATTTACTTATGTTGATGCTGGTTTTCTTCAATCTCAGGCAATACTTTTTTAATCGTCGACGTGAAAATTATTATGTTGTTTCTTTTAGTATGTATTGATGAAATTATAACCATTGGTAATGATATTCAAAAAGTTCTCCGTATCGAAAGATTTCAAATTTCGTAAGTAACTTAATGCTCATGCTTTAGAGCCTCAAATCAGAAAATGAAATGAATTCCTTATCACACCACACATGTAGATCTTTCCATTGATAGATCAGAGGGGTCCTCCTTGAACAAATTATTAAATGTTAGTAAAAGAAAAGGTAGACAAATAAAATGGAACAAAGAATATTTATTACTGTTACTAGTACTAGTACTATTAAGAGTTCAAAACACATTTGAATTATAATTTTTTCATGAGTTTCACACTTTAACTACTAATTGTTTGTATTTTCTTTTTAAATTATCACCATCTACGTAAAAACACCAATTGAAGTGGATTAGATCAACTATCAATTATTTATTTATTTTTTATCTAAACTATCGTATCTACTCAATTGAGTATGTTTTAAACAGTGTTTTAAAAAACGTCTTTGGGGCGAGTCTCGGGGCGAGGCGTACAAAAAATGCTCTGATGCGTAATTAAAAACGTAGATCCATAAGGCTTAAGTCCTAAAATTTGAGGCGTAAGCTCTGGACATAAAAACGTAAGTACTCCTAGGCGTAAAAACGTACGCGTGAATGTTTTTATTTTTTTATTTTTGATTTAAATCATATTTTTATTATTGATTTAACGGAAAAGGCTCAAAAATACCCCTAAACTATTTGAAATAGCTCAAATTTACCCTTAAACTATATTACGGCTCAAAACTATCCTTCCTGTCATACTATTGGGTCAAAAGTACCCTTCTTATTAACGAAAGTTGTTAAATGCCATGTGGATACCATATGGATGCCACATTGCATGCCAATAGGGTTCCACTACCACGTAGACTAAACAGAAAAGGGTCAAAAATACCCTTAAACTATCTGAAATTGCTCATATTTACCCTTAAACTATATTTCGGCTCAAAACTACCCTTCCCGTCAAACTATTGGGTCAAAAGTACCCTTCTTATTAACTGAAGTTGTTAAATGTCATGTGGATGCCATATTGCATGCCAATAAGGTTCCACTGCCACATAGCCAAAATTCCTAAAAATCCTAATTGCCCCCCCCCCTTCTCATTTAATTATTTTTCCGAAACGATTCACCCGTTCTCCCTTGTTTCGTGGCTAGGGTTTCACAGTTTTCTTCGTGGTTGGGTTTCAAAGTGGATATTCATGATTGTAGGTTAGTAATTTTTTTTTCTTATTTTATTATGTTTACGATTTTAAAGCATGATAGTTAGGATTTCACAACTTTACTCTTATTTCGCGGCTAGGGTTTCATAGCTTTCTTCAAGGCTGAGTTTCAAAGTGGATATTCATGGTTGTTGGTTAATAAATTTTATTTTATTTTATTATGTTTACGATTTCAAAGTATGATAGCTAAGACAACTTTCCCCTCATTTCGCGGCCAAGGTTTCATAACTTTCTTCAGACCTGAGTTTCAAAGTGGATTTTTGTGGTTGTAAACATAATAAAAGAAGAAAAAAGATTTACTAACCTACAACCACGAATATCCACTTACAAACCCAGCGACGAAGAAAATTGTGAAACCCTAGTCGTAAAATGAGGAAGAATGGGTGAAATCGCTTATGAAAAATAATGAAATGAGGGGAAAACGAGTAATTAAGATTTAAGGATTCAGTCAATGTGGCAGTGGAACATTGTTGGCGTGCAATGTGGCATCCATGTGGCGTTTTAACAACTTCCTCTAATAAGAAGGTCACTTTTTACCCAATAGTTTGACGGGAAGGGTAGTTTTGAGCCGAAATATAGTTTAAGGGTATATATGAGCTATTTCGAATAGTTTAAGGGTACTTCTGACCCTTTTCCTTTTTGCCTATGTGGCAGTGGAACTCTATTGCGTGCCATGTGGCATCCATGTGGCGTCCACATGGTATTTAACAACTTCCGTTAATAAGAAGGGCACTTTTGACCCAATAGTTTGACGGGAAGGGTAGTTTTGAGTCGAAATATAGTTTAAGGGTATATATGAGCTATTTCAGATAGTTTAAGGATATTTTTGACCCTTTTCCTTTGATTTAATGATATTTCTCAAAAATAATTATAATATTTTTTTCTTCATTATTGATTATTAATATTTATCTCAAATAAAAATATAAATCATTAAAAGGTTTACTTTTGCTTATTTTATTAGTAATAAAACTATAAATTTGAATATACATGATACTACGCCCCGTAAATCAATGGGACTTACGCCCCGTGTCTCCAAGTTTATCCTCGCCCATCACTATATAAAATATTTCGCCTCATGCTCCCGCCTTTTAAAACACTGATTTTAAATATATAAATGATAATAGTTGAAATTGAAAAAAATAGAATAACTTGTGATAATTCAATTGCAAAAGAAAAACAATTAATGACTGAAGAAAAAAAGAGTAATTGTTCAAATTTTTATTATTTTTTTACCATTATCTCCACTGTTATTAGACTAACAAATAGTATATTTTTTTCTTTTAATGTTTTTACAGTAAAAGTTGTAATGATTTTGTCAGTGGAAAATAAATAATTTAACAAACGGAAAGATTCTTTATTTTAAGTAAAAGTGTAACATGGGATCATGATGATTTTGGGTTAGATGGTGATGAGTGATAAGTGATGATGGGCTTTATTATTTCAAAATGATTAGTTTTTTGTGATTATGAATTTATTACTCTATTATATATAGGGCTCTTGGGGAACCCAATTTTCATTTGTTTAAGACTTTTGAGTACAATCTTTTAAATTTATGATAATTATTTGAGTCTTTGCTCGTACAATTCTAGGTTTATTTTACCTTTTACAAGGTTATGAGTTGTCACATGTTAATGCTTTGAAGCAATTGCTTATTACTACTATGGATATTAGTCCATTTATTTCGTATTACTTGATTATCTGGTTTTAAAAGAGTTTTGCTTCTTTTATAATTTGAATTCGTAATCTTATCTTAAAATTGTAAATAAAGGATGTTTATCGTTCGAATAACTTTCTTTCGTCTAAGTTATACTTTCTTTGTACCAATTTATATGACGTATTTTTCTTGTTAATCAATCTAAAAGAAAATGAGACAACCAATTTATCCTTAATGAATAAATTTATAGTTACACAACCACAAGTAATTTTAAAAGTTTTTTTTTTCTTTTTTAAACTTCGGTGTTAGGTCAAACTGTATTATATAAAATGAAACGAAGAAAATTGTATACAAAGCTAATTAAACCGAAATTATTTCAATAATATTGAAGTAGCTAGGTCAAAAAAATAAATAGTCAAACGTATGTAAATCTAGAGCACAGTGAAAAAGTAGTATAAAGATATGTATATGACTGGATTTTATTATAAGGTCCAGAAAAGAAATCCAAGGCTCTATCTGCCACAGGCATGAGACACTAGTACTACTTCAAAAACACTTGCTAGTTTCTAGTAATGTCCACTAATCATATATTACTATATTTAAACTTTGTTTTTCACTAGCATATAAGCATTAAAAAGCTTTTAGATATTAACAAAGAAACAAAGGGGGTGTGATTTTTGTGGACCTAAAACATTAAAAGTATAAAAAGTCAATTAAGTATATACCAAGACAAATAACTACAAGACAAAAACATGTACCTTTTGAACTCTCCAATTTCTTTTTTGCAGAAACAGAAGCAGATATATTGTTTGGTTTAATGGAGGAAGATAAGTGAGGCACACACAATATGGGCTTAATCTTTTGTTGATTAATTTGTGTTGTAATTTATTAAAGGAACATAAATATACTCCTTAAATAATTTGACGATAAAGTTCATTTAGACGTTTAAATTATGTATTTGAATACATGATAAAATGTTTCTATTAGCTATTTCCAACATAATATTTTGAAAGCTTCTCTGTATATTCGCAAACACTCATTACGTTAATAAGTTAGCCTCTCTTAAAATATGTTATCTTCTTTAAATTATACACATTTTGCAGCACAAAGTGTAAAACCTCTGGACACATGTTCAAATGGATATGAGCTAAAAAGTGATAATAACACGTTATCATATATTAAAATGTTTAATTAGAATATCTTCTAATTTAAATATTTAAATAAAATTTATCAAACAAATTAGGGGTTCAGATAAATATAGGGAACAAATTAAAGGCAGGAACAGGGAAGTAAGAGATTACGCATGCAATTAATTATTTGTCACATTGCACACATGACTTGTCCTCTAATATTTGGTGTATATGTTTTGGCCTTTGGTTATAAAAGCCCTTGTCTCGAGTGCGTGATGCATTAAATCAAGTGTATATGTGAATAGTACATATTGGTTCTGAGAGGTTATTTAATATATTTTATGTATAAATTTATATATTTGTTATCAAATTTAGGATGTATTTAATATATTTATTGCATAATTATATAGTTAGGTAAGGCGAATATAGAGATATAGTTATTCAAATACATATATATATTTGATGTAATTATGCTATAATAAGTGGTCCTTCAATGAATATTCGATATCAATTACGTAGCAGAACGAGGGGAGAAAAGTAGAGAAAGAGGAAGAGAGCTGGATTTTAAAATGTGTGAATGAAAAACGAAGAATTGTGACTGATGAACAACAATAGTAAATTAGAGAAAGGGGAGGGGAAAGAGCGAGAAATTATGCAATCATTTTATATTATAAAGGAATTTATAAGTATATATCACGGAGATGTTTATCAAATTAGATAGTATTTTTTTAAATAAAATAAGCAAGTTCTTAACCCGCCCGAACATAAAGAATTTGAATGTATTATGATTTTATGGCCTGATTTGAAACTCATTTATGAAAGGGTAAACAACGCAAAACTCACTAGTTTAGAAACTAATTACCTCTCTTTTCGTGAGTTTGCAATATTATCAATCATACCATTATTCGCACCTTAAATACATATATTTGGTGCGTTCAAATTCATGTATCTCGAATACACATTAACTAGATACACTCATTTAAGTGAATCTAAATATGCAATGCAACTGAAAGATATAAATCAGGGAGGAAATTACATGTATGACAAAGTTGGAAGATCTATCTATCACAACTCTTTTAAAAAACTGAAATTCTTAGTATAGATGCGTATAATATTAACTTGGATATACCAATAAAAATCATGTACATATGGTCTTAACTGAGATACATTGCTCTACAAGAATGTATTTACCGTGGACATATTGTATTGTTCAAAATAGTAGATACTTGTATCAAACACCACTATAATCCAATAATCAGATTGCACTGCTTCATTTTCGATTCATTTTTCATGATTTAAGTGAAGAAAATTGTGTGATGGAGAAGAAGGAAAGAGAATGTGGTGATGTATGTCAATGTATCTAACAACAAATACAATATAAATAGTGAATTGAAAATAGATGAAATTCTTAAAATTCATGACACACACACACACATCCAATAGAGTAGGTTTTTCCTTCATAATATCATTTGCTAGGACAATGAGATTAAAGTGAAAGGAAGGGCTAGAAAAGATATATGTATCGAGTGATATGGCTTTTGAGTCAGAATTGGGTTTTCCTGTACTGGATGAGTCAAAACTGTATTTTTCTTGTATATTTTTAGTTTCATTTTAAAAATTACCTACATATTTATTGCAGGTGCAATATGGCGCAACAAAAAATAGGTTAGCAATGAGACGGATAAAATCTCTTCATCCAAAAGGTCTCAACTCTCATATTCGAATCTAAATATGAAAAAGTCTCGTTAAGGAACGCTTTCCTCTTGAGACTTGCACAGTCCGAATCATATATAATACAACTAAATGCCAATGCAAATACCAAACACCATACAAAAGCTATAAAATAAAACGATGGCGAGGGCAAGACAAGTGACAAATTGAGGGGACTAAAGTATTTACTTTTCCTTTAATCTGGGACATCCAGAGGTCCAAAGTGCTCAATCATGAGTGCAGTCCCAAGTACCAGGGACTACAAACAGCTCACTTTCTTTATACTTTCTCCTTTTCCTTTTTTGCTCCAAATTTTGACAAACACAAATCACTAATATCCTTGTCCTCTTTAAAATTGTTAGCCCCAACTAACATGACACCTTGTTAATGATGGAAGTGCCCAACATAAGCATAGGGATGCATACGATGAGTTCATCGTGTATGTCAAGCACAGGAGAAAAGCATGACATGATATCACTGATCATTCTTGCGAGCAAATGCTATAACGAGCCATTGACAAAAAAAAAGTATAAAATATTAGTCACTCGTTCCCATGCTTGCTTGTATCCAATCTAACAAATGGCAGCATTTGCATTCTAAACCTCCTATAACTACAACTAACTAAATAATTGTTCTGATTCGATGAACTCCCTCCCCACTACATAAATATTAGATCCTGTTATAGATTTTCCAGGCCACCATACTATATGATACTGCTCTTTACAAAGGAAGCACTACCACTCAGAAAGAATCACCATCTGCTAAGTTATCCATCCTGATGTTATATCACTTAACCCCAGCATGGTTAGGCTCCTTTATTCTTTATCTATATCAGAAGGCATTAATTTTAAACTATGCCTGTCGCAAAATGATATATTACCACTGCATGGAGCACACTCTTCGCAGGACACGAGGCGGTTTTCGCTTCTCCACAACTGGAATCACTTTCTCTATTATCTGCAGGAAAAACAACGTCAAGAAATGTTAAATGTGCTACCATTACACTGCTAGTCTACCAAAGCAGAGGAGAATTTCACTTCGTAGGCCATGTTGCTAATGTATATTTTTTTATACAAGTGTATTGCTAATGTTATTCTTCGAAGCACTAATAAGCTTAATGACAATTCAAAAATTAGCTGCTTAAACAAACCATAGATTCTCATGCATACTCGAACAGGGAAGCAGTGTCACACAATATTAACTTAACTTTACCTTACAGTCATAAGTGACAAACTACGCAATGGATCTATTACTGAGGAAACAACCACCATAATAGAGGTAACAATTGCTATATAATTCCATGCAGTTGCTTTTACCCCATCACAATGCAATATATAACTAGGGGTGAAATATAGGAGGACCATAGCACACAGTACAACCGCTTTATGACGTGAAAACTAGAAGAAAACAAAGATACGCTCCACTATGGAACTATCGCTCTTTTCGATGTTCGTCGCACATCTAGCATGACCATTCACTAGCCAGTCTCTAGTTCTTCTTGTTCAATTCTTCGTTATATTTGAAATGATTAGCAAACATCGAAATTTAGACTTCTAATTCCAAAAAATGAAAAGGAAAGAACTTATGGCTCGTTGCTATATGTATTTCCTCAAGCCGAATGGAAGATGGAATTCTGCGAATAACATGATTATAACTTCTTTTTACTACCGGGCCTTCAATACTAGGAGAAAGAAAGGCAGACCATAACTATATTGCACACCTAAAAAGTGGAAAGAGCCTATCATCACAAGTCACTGAACATGTTTTCCTAAAGAAATTATTACTTTTCTCTTTTAGAAAAATACCTATATATTTTGTTAAGATGTAAACCAATACAAAAGGAGCTTGTGAATTTCAGAAAAATGTAATATTATAGGATTCTACGGAAAACAATTTATCTGAACATCATTAGGCCTTAAAGAGCCTTTCCTGACACTTCAAATGATCTTTCAGAAAAGCAAATGACACCAATATCAACAGATAATTTTTCAGTTAAAAGGTTGAATGAGCAAAGCAGGAAGAGAAGGTGGATCATACACTTGGGTTCTTTCTTGGATAATCATAATCTTATAATGGCTAGTCAGTATATCAAAGTTATACCAGATCCAGTTGGATCGGAATGTATGTACATTAAGGAGATCTTGATGTGAATGGATGTACAAATTGAAACAGGACCATTATAATTGAGAAATCTGTCAATGACCTCTTTCTGTTTCCTTTTCTCTTTTAGGCGTGTTTACCTGCTTGTTACTGAGAATTTTGAACTGGCATTCATTATTTAGCATTTCTATATTCTAACTTTTTTTTTCATTCTCTTATATGATTGGATCTATATTATCACTTAAAAATATACTTGACGTCCTTTTACCTCATAGGATATTGTACCGAAATGCAAGATGAATGACCAGAGGTGGGCATAAGTTTTTTAAATATCGAAAAACCAAAAAGGATCCGAACTAATTTGGTTCTATGATTCAGTTTCAGATCTATTTTTTTCTAAAACTTCGATATTCGGTTCTCAGTTATAGGGTACCACCGAACTTTTAATTGTCAGAGCATTAAATAGGATCTAATGGTATTCCACATACAAAGTAAACATAATAAATATTAGCATCTTAATTGACAGGTTCAACAAATTCTCTTAAGAAAAATTGATCATTTAACAAGAAAGTGATGTATGATCTCAGATTAGTTCAAAAGTAATCTGCATACCAGGAGTACATCTTCTTGCTGCTTGACCACCACATCATAAATAGCACAATTTTATTTCTAGCAAATAACTACTAAAATTACGACTCCCCACTATTTGAGAGAAGGGATGAAATGTTGGTATTCATTAAGATAATTAACTTGATTGATTAGATGAATATAGACATTTTAATAGTTCATACATCATTCAGGTATTGGAAGGTGAAAGGAATTCCAAAATATCAAATAGATATTACACTAAAGGAAATGAGAACTAAGCCTTCTTGACCTCTCCATATAATGAAAAAAATAAGGGGAAGTCATCATCTGTTTATCATAAGCTGATTCATTGTGCAATTTTTATATCTTTTGTATATGAGAAGATTAGAGAACACATGGGGTACAGTGAGTAGTTTGTTTAGTTTATAGTATGAGAAGATTATAAGAACCGACAATTTCAGCCCATATTTATAAAATCAGTCCATTTAACTAATTATAATGAGATGGATCATTTATATTTCAAATGGGTAAATATGGATTTCAATCTATTTTTAAACCATGAAAATATTGACAAATATGGGTATCTATAAATTTACAGTATTTTGGCTTTAGGAGATTAAAGTGGGTTTGAACCATTTTACCCAATCCACCATATTAATATGGGAGGATTGCAATCCAATCCATTTTGGCTCAAACTGGAATAATGTAACATTAAGAAAGAGAGTAAAAAGAATAATTACAAATAGAAATATGACCAGTATCAAGTAGTAACTACAAAAAACGAAGATTTTATGTATTTTGGCTTTAGGAGATTAAAGTGGGTTAGCACTTAGAGCCATTTTACGCAATCCACTTTTTACCCATATTAATATGGGTGAATTGCTATCCAAACCATTTTAGCTCAATCTGCCCAAATCTGATCTAATCCCGCTCATTCGCCACCACTATTGTAATATTAAAAAAAATTGTAGAAGATATTAATAGAATGATGCATATATTGATGAATTGGTAGGAGGGACCTAATCTTTAGCCACAGTTAATTTATTGCAGCTTTTGGATGAGTCGCACCTTTCAGTGTAACTTCCCAGAACCAGCTACTTGTGCATTAATTAATAGCGCATTAATCAGGCCCGTACTGAAGAACAAAATTAGAAACAAATGAACTTTGGTTCAGTATACTGTATGCACTGATAAATAACCGAAGAATTGAACGCTTGACTACCTCATTATTTCAAGTATCAACCTAGCGGTTCTTCAACCATTCAGATATTTTTGCTGGCATAAATGTGAATTACGTGATATATGGCTAGAAACAAAGGGATCGTGCGGGTAAATCTTTGCAAAAACTCTCTAATTAAAGTGCTTGACATAAGGAAAAAATGAACAACTCAGCCGCAACATATAGGGAATAAAATAGCAAAAGAGTTACCTGTTTATAATGTTCTCTGGTTCGCTCTTCCTGAAATTACAAAGGACTTGTGTTACTCAAAGAATCAAATCAACAAAACAATTACATAAAGAAATGCAGACGAACACATATTGGAATTATTAAGTGTTACAAAATGTTACAGCACTGCTTAACTTGATTATCAAATGCTACTGTAAACCTTTCTAGCTAAGCTAAGTTCCCACCTCATCACCAAGCACATGCCCCCCCCCCCCACACACACACACACAAGAACCCCCTTTACTACTAATCAAAATGCCTAGTCAAGGACCATGAAGAAGCAACGGTTACTTAATGCATCAGTAAACAATTACCCTTTTATAAGCAATGGCATTTTGCAAGATTTTCGTAAATAGTGTCACATTTTAAAATGAGAAGTAAATAAAATAATGTAACATCATATTAAAAAAGGAACAAAATTATAAATAAAAGACAACTCATATATTACTACCAACTCTTCTTGATGAGTTTTCATTTTTTTAACAGTATTAAAAATTAAAATAACCTCATCAAAAATATTACTGAACGCTTTTATATAGGGCATCAAATGATCCCTAAATAATTCATTGAATTCTACAAATCATATCATTGGCGAGAAAGATGAAAGGAAAGAAGAAAAGAGAAAACATGTAGCACCTCAACTAATCAGGGAAGAAGCAACATCCTTCTCAATACGTCAAATACGGTAAAGTCTACTGATGTGACTCTGGAGTAATTGGCTCAACGTTTTGTTAACTACTAAGAGGTCGAAGGTTCGAACCTGGGCGTGTATCACTTTGTAGATTGAAGTGCAAAAACTTTAAACACTAAACGAGAACACCGAGATTAGAACTCCTGACACCTTTGTTCAAAACTAAGGCACTTGACCATATGAGTTGTGTGGCTCTTTATGTCAAGCAGTGTCATTTTACTCAATTTATCCTCTATTTTTGTTTTGGCTTTTAATTATATATACATATTTAGTAAAAAAAATCCGACAAAGCGGTGTCACGTGACACTACTTGATGCCTTGACCTAAGGTAAACCCACCCATGTTTACAAGGAAATCACCAATTACTTCTATCTAGTCAAAAAATGATTTTAGAGAGAAAAAAATCCAAACAAAGCAACTTTGATTTTCATGGGACAGCTTACCATATGAAAACAAACAGTACAAAATTATATGCTTTCAGCTACTATCCAACTAACAACAGAATAGGATTTACTATTTGATACTCATGCCATTTTATGGAAGGCTACTATCCCCAAAAAATAATAAGTAAATAGTTTTTAGGCAGTCAAAGAAGAATAGAAAATAATCATCGAACTTCCACTACAAGATATTTCCAAGGTATTTTTACAGTCATACTAATATTCCACTTGCATATACGGGTCCTTTCCTATGTCTTTGGAAGCACTCATAATCAAGTAAGGGGTTTTCAATGGGCTGCAAAAGGAAAAATAAATCTCGTACAAAATTACATATGATTTATAGTAATTTGCAAGATAAAAGTTTACATTACTAAGGTAATCTCTGAATAACTCACAGCTTGTTTTAAAATGGTTGTTACATGTTTGTTAGTTTAAATACAATGTTTGTTTTGTTTGTTACTTCAGTTAAATTGTATCGTATAGTTAAATCCATCATTAGGTAACCATGAAAAGTCTTCTTTTGTGAAATGTCAGATTTGATGTGAGCATGTCACTACCCTTTTTCTCTCATTTTCTTTACCTGCCTTTCTATAGTAGCTCTACTCTATCCCCTGCTTTTCTTGTAGGTTTATGCTGATGTGTGACATTATGTAATGATGGAAACAATACAATCTATCCAAATGTTGTATTCATTAAAACAATATAATAAAATACAATATGATACATTATGAAACAATACTTGCCAATCATCCAAACAAAGTATATACTCTAATACAAGGTTTAATTTATGGTAAACCTTACACAGTATATACTGGTTTCCAGCATCAAAAATTGTATTATTAATATTGCCATAACTTACATATGTGAATAGAAAGAGGAATGCAGTGTGTAGTGCACCTGCAGCACTAATGGAGAACCCCACTCTCAATTTTTCTTTTTACTTGGGATGTGTTTATAATAAAGTGCTCATCTTTATTTACCAAAAGTCATGAAGATTAATTTTCATCAAGTTCACATAAGGAAGACTTTCCCCTCCTCAATCATTCTCCTTGTTCACATATTTCATTGTTAATGCACTTTTATTAGATCTAAAAGAAAGTTCTTCAGCGAGCCTATGGAAACAACACATACAAATTTGAAAAATTATAGAAAAAAACGAAACTTGCAGCTGCAAAATTAGACTATTGGTGTGTTGTCTTTAAAATGGTAAGAGATGTGGCAGTAGACAAAAGACAATCTCTTATTCGCTATGCTAAGAAGTTGATACATGATAAACTTAACCAATTGAATCAGCATTGAACCTCTATTCTCTGAAATCAATCAAAGTCTCAGTACAAGCAATGCAAACAGCTATTTTGTCATATACCATTTATTCAAATAATTCAATTGTCATCTTAATTTAAGACACAGGTCTAACTGCCGGAAAGTATTAAAATACATTACCTTCTCTTTCAACAGCTGTTCATTCTCCTCCTCTAATCTAACTGCTATTGACTCAAGTTCCACTTGATAAGCCTACACCCATAAACAAAAATCTAAATTCAGCTCACACAATCAAAAAGCTAAAATAGATTAAAAGGCTAATAGTGATCACTACAATCAGCAAAGAATACATTTTACCTGTTTCCGTTCTCTAGACCGGGCAGCTGATTCTCTGTTTTTAATCATCCTCCGCTGCCTCTGCAGAGCCGCCTTATCTAAAGGTTCCAAAATGGCTTTCCTCTTCCCTCTCCCACCTCCAATCACATCCATTCCATTTCCATATCCTTGCATGCTCTGCTGCGGCGTGGCCATGTATGGGGAATCAAATGCAAAAATTCCACCACTCAACCTCTCAGTTCCTAGTTCAACCTTCACCTCACCTTGCACTGGCCCATTCCCAGCCAGTGCCTCCTCCTCAACTGCTCCAGCTTTCATCAAAAAATCCTCCAACGTCATGATTTCATCCACTGCCTCCTCCTTACATCCCGCAACTGCTGCCCTTCTCTGTTCCCTCTTCCCCTCCACAATTTCCCTCCACACATCATCCACCGTCCTCCTAACCAAAGGTATCCCACTAACCGTCGCTGTCTCGGAATCACTGATCGGCGTTATCGCTCCAGCAGCATCAAGTAACGTAATATTCGCATTCAACAAAGTATTAGCCTCTGTCCCCTGACCTTCCCCATACACATTCCGCAAAATTCCATCAACCATCATGGAAGTCGCCTCCAAATTACTACTATTATTACTCCCGTTAATCGAATACTGCTGATTTAGTAAATCATTCGGCATCGTAGAGGATGAAGACGACGAAGCCGCCGACGATTTCCTTCGATCGGAATTCCGCGAGGCCGATGAAGCCATCAGCTTAGTTGACGCCATTTTCCGGCGGGGGCAAAATCGTAAACTCTTCAACTTAGATCAAATCCTCAAATGTCTATATACATAGAGGTTTGTGTAGGTGATGATTATGTTGTGTAATGTGCGATAGGGAGAAGAGAAATGCCTAGGGTTTCGAATAATTTGGGGTTTTTGGGGATTTGAGGGAGAAAAGTGGGATTTTCAAAAATGGAGTTCCAGAATTGGCAAAGAGAGATACAAGAGAAGAAGAGGGTTCTGCTTTCCTTTTTTGGCCTAAATTGGAAAAACGAGGCAACAGTTTTTTTCCATTCCCAAACGTCGTTTTGAGTGTACATTCATGTCGTCTTGTTAACTCAAATTCTCAAAATAAACTTCACATTAACTATTTAAATGAATTTTTTTTTTATTTTCTAAAATTATATATCAACAAATTTTATTTTAAAAATTAGTATTTAAATGAATTGAGATATTTACACATGATTTCGGAGATTGAAGTAGATGAAAGTCGAGTACTGTGATTTAAAAATGAAAACTCTCGTTCTTTTTTTATTATTGGTGAGTGTTTTCACGTGATCTTAATTCTTACATTTATATTTAAGGGCGTATGTCACGGACTTAGATTATTTGCTAAGACTCCGTGCGGCACTTGACAACTTACTCACGAATCTTTCACGATCTTGTAAGCTCAAGTAAGCCCTTCACACTAAGATCGCTAAGAGAAATGCAAAGGCAGATTTAGAGAGAGAGAGATTTTGGGTGAAGTCTTTATTGCTTCTTTGGTTGGTTGATGGATTTACAAATGAGAGGCCCTTCTATTTATACTACTTTCTAAGGGCCTAAGTGTAAATAAAAATTACATACAAGTCCTAAGTTATTTACACTTTAGTCCATATTCTAGAGAATTCTACACTTTCTAGAATATGCTAAACTCTTCCAAAAATATCTAAAGTATTCTAGAGAATTCTAGGGAATTCTCTAGTCTTCTCCAGAAATCTAGAAGGTTCTAGAGTTATCTGCAAACCTCTTCACAACTCTAGACCCTTCTGCCCCCATCCGGACGCAAAATCAGGCTGGAATTATGGCGGGACGTCACACTCTCCCCCACCTATTGATGCGACGACCGCGACGCATCGTTGCTCCTTCGGCGACCGAGTCTTGTTGTGCGATTAACAGTCCACGTACTCGATCAATACCCTTGAGCAGCTCCTTCAGCTGTTGATCACTTTTGGCCCGGTCTCACGAACATCCTTCTTCCTAGGAGGCAAGCGCCTCAGTGGCTTCTCTTGCATCACGACAACGTTCCCTCTTGGAACCTTCTTCGTGCACGGTGGCAAGGACTTCTCAGCACCATTGTCTTCTCTCGAACTTGCAATGGTAGCTGCGGATGTCATGGCCGTCAGTCGGACCTGTCCCTCTGTCTTTGGTGCCTTAACCATGGGAACCATACATGTTCCTCCTTGCTCCAAGACTACGAGTCGTTGGAGGAAAGGATCGATCACAGCATGGCATTGCCGAAAGAACTCTTGCCCAAGAATTATGTCAAAGAGATCCACGGGAGCGACAATGAAGTTGGTCTTACCCTGCCACTTGCCTAACGTGATGCTTACTCCCTGCGCTTCTCCACACACGGGAGTCGGTGGTGCATTGACCGTTCTGAGTTGGGCGTTGCATGGACTGTAACGCAACCCCAACCTCGTTGCTGTCGTCTTGGTCATTATGTTGACCTCTGCACCTGTGTCGACCATCGCACGAGCATGTCCTCCATTGATCGTGATGTCGACGTACTGCGCCCTGCATGCCTTCGGCTCTGCATGCCTTGACTCCGCATGCCTCGGCGGCTTCTGTGGTTGCTTGGTGATAGCTCCGCATAGGCCTATCAAACCCAACTGCTTAGTCTCCTCGACTTGTCCTTGCTCATATGCTTCCTTAGCTTTCCTCTCTCGTAGGACAGCACCAAGGCTCTTCAGTTCAGGGCACTTTGTATAGCCATGCGGCCCACCACATATGTAGCAACCAGGTCTTTTGGCAACCCCCGGCTTTCTCTCCGTGTCGCCATGGCATCCAGACTTCTTGCCGTCGGACCTAAATGTATCATGTCCTTTGGGTTGAGGCCGTTGCTCCTCGCATTGCCTCCTGAATTGTGGCCGTTGCTCCTCGCATTCGCCACGATCTCCCCCACCATTGTCATGCCTACCTCTTACTTCGTCCCCTCCGGCACTGTAAGGCTTCTCCTGCCTGAAGTCTGTCAAAGCTTCGGCCTGCGTGATAGCGTCATCAATAGTCCCGACCTGTCTGCGTTCCAACTCCGTCCTGGCCCATTTCTGCAACCCATCCATGAAGTGGAACAACATGTCCTCATTCGTGAGGTTGGGAATCTGAAGTGTAAGGGTGGTAAACTCCCGCACATATGCACGTATGCTACCCGTCTACTTCAACTCCCTAAACTTGCGCTTTGCCTCATAGATGACGTTGTTGGGGAAGAACGCCCTCTTGAACTCCTCGCGAAATTGCTCCCACGTATTGATGGTGCACGTCCCCTTCCTGATGTCGGACTCTTTACGCCTCCACCATAGCATGGCCATCTCAGTAAGATACACCACAGCGGTGTTGATCTTACTCTCGTCGTTCCCCAATCTGTTGCACTTGAAATAATTCTCCAAATGCCACAGAAAGTTTTCCACCTCATGCGCGTCACGGACGCCTCTGAACATAGGTGGCTTGGGAGCCTCGACGCTGGCCTCCCTTTCCCGGTCGAACGACGGTGATCCTCCAACCTTCGCACCTTCCTTGAGTGCTTCTATCTCGGCCTTCATGGTCTCAATCGTGCTCAACGCCTCCATGAGCCGACACTCCAAGGAAGTGATAACCTTCTTCATCTCAAACTCCGCCCGCTGACGCCCTTCCAACTCCTTACGGATGGATTCGGTCTCCTCGAGGGTGAAGTCTTCAAGGGTCTTGAACCTGCTGTCTGCCACGTTCATGCGCCGGCCTAATATCTCTACGGCCTGCCTCGCCGTTTCCACCCTTACGACCCATTCTTCTCCGGCAGTGATGTCTATGGGCTCCTCACCCATTTCATCGTCACTGGCTCCGGCGGTCGAAGGTGGATGAGATGTTAGCGCCTCGCTTGGCTCTGGCAGCATCTCTTCATTTCCCTTCTGCTGTCTCTTCCCCTTTCGGTTCTTCTTACTACCATCCTGACGGACGTTGGTGGTGCTAGCGGCGTTCATGTCTCCTTCGGTAGCCATACTCTTAGTATCAAACCTGCTCTGATATCACTTTGTCACGAACTTAGGGTATTTGCTAAGACTCCGTGCGGCACTTGACAACTTACTCACGAATCTTTCACGATCTTGTAAGCTCAAGTAAGCCCTTCACACTAAGATCGCTAAGAGAAATGCAAAGGAAGATTTAGAGAGAGATAGATTTTGGAAGAAGTCTTTATTGCTTCTTTGGTTGGTTGATGGATTTACAAATGAGAGGCCCTTCTATTTATACTACTTCCTAAGGGCCTAAGTGTAAATAAAAATTATATACAAGTCCTAAGTTATTTACACTTTAGTCCATATTCTAGAGAATTCTACACTTTCTAGAATATGCTAAACTCTTCCAAAAATATCTAAAGTATTCTAGAGAATTCTAGGGAATTCTCTAGTCTTCTCCAGAAATCTAGAAGGTTCTAGAGTTATCTGCAAACCTCTTCACAACTCTAGACCCTTCTGCCCCCATCCGGACGCAAAATCAGGCTGGAATTATGGCTGGACGTCACACATATCTACGTAGCTGTCATGATCTCGTGGGGTTCATTCGAACCCTCTCGATAAAAAACATTAATTGTATTATAGAGTAGATTTTCTATATTTTTATATGGATATTGATTTTTAACTACCTAAATTAAAGAGAAATGATAACCTAATGGTACTGAATTGGCCCAATATGGACCTCGAATTAAAAAAGTATTAAATATTTTCATAAGTTTGACACGTTATGTCATATACTTTTTCGTTGAAGGTTAGATTTTGAAAGATAGAAAAAGAAGTGCAAGAAATGCATATTCTAATGTATTTTTAATAAAAAATCAAAACAACAATAAGGTTATTTTAAAAGAACGTGATTAAAAATAAGGAGAAGAATCTCCAAAATCAATTGTAGCAGTCTTATTTTTTGATAATTTATTAAATAAAACCTCATTAAATTAATATAGGTTAGGCAATGAAATATTATAATATTGTAAAGCTATTATTTAAGACACAAATTAATATTTATTAATTTAAAGAGTGTTTCAATATCGTAAAACTCAGAAAAGTTGAGTGTATCCACTTGTGAAAACGTCGTTTATCAACTTAAGATCATGATTCATGATTAATTATCTTAGTTATCACAATAAAATGAACGTTAATAGCATATTGGATGGGTGAAATGATACATGTTAATAGGCCCAAATCTTAGAAGCAATCGTGAATATCATTGGGAAAAACAATAATGATGATATAGTTGAAGATGATACAATGTCTTAGGAATCAATTACGCGTAAGGAAGCACTTATCGCATCTAAAAATCGTCACAATTTTATGGAGCAGTTTAAAAAAAGGAAAAATTGTATATAATAACAAATTATTAATTCAAACCAAATGTTATAACCACACTTTGATTTAATTGTGCCCTGTAGCAAACTGTTTGTCAGTCGGCTCTCTCCCTCAAATTCTCGCTCGCCACTCTCCATCTTTCGCTCGCCTCCCTCACTTTATACAATCAGAAATGTATAAATTGTGTTTCTGTTTGTATAAAGCGAGAAAAAATTGTACATACACGTGCAAATACATATATTTTCGTCCTATACACTTTAATTATACAATACAAATATTTCACTGTCCAGTTCTCTTTTTTCTTTCTATTTTTCTCGCTTTATACAAACACAGATTATATAAAATACAATATATAATTTATGTTTATATAAAGCGAAGAGAGAAAGAGCGATATTTGATATACAAACGTTTTATTTTGATTCAATTGTACACAAATTTTAATTTTATACATATATACAAACACATAAAATTAAATTGAGAGTCTGTCAACGATTTATACAAACAAGAGGCTGCCAACAATTTGGTAGCTAAGCAAACATGCAAATGGTTAAGATATTTTCCATCTTATTATTGATGAACTGGTTGAACTAATTAGTAACACTCTGAATTCCATTTGTTATCGTTATTTTCAAGTTATTACAAAGTCATGTTGTTTTCTTTCTAAGTTTTTGTATTCGGTCACGCTAAAGCTAGCAAGTTGATATTATTATTATTTTTATCGTCCTGAAAGAAAAAAAGTAGGATTCCACTAATTAATATTATAATAATAATATATATCCAGGCCAAACAGTAGTAGAATTATCTTTTTGATAGTAATTGGAATCCAACTTTGTTTTGACTGCACTTCTTTTTATCCTTAGAGGTCAAAACCATTTCCACCCACTTTATATAGAGCCTTTCTTCAAGTGCTTCTTTTCCGAGTTGTTTTGTCACTGGGCGAGGCTAATATATCAGTTATAAATTTAATCAAATTCAATATTTTAAGATCATATTTCATCTTTATTTTAAAGTTCAAAACATGATTTTTTAGCATAATATCTCACTTTTGTGCAAATTGAATAACCCTAGCTATAACAAGCTCCTAACAAAATTGAAATTGTGAGAACTTATTTATTAAGAACATATACTCTTCATACTTCATAGAGTAGATATTAAACAAAGAACACCATATAGTCAAATAGAAACAACTATTCCTAATCATGAACAAGGTAGGTAGGGTTTTCCATAAAATATGTACACTTGCATATAGTGAAGTGGCTTCCATATTATGCCCCATCCCCTATAGGCTATAGCTACAAAGCAACTACTATATAAGTATCTTGTAGCTAGTAGTCCACATGAAGAAGAGCAATGCATCTAGTCATGAAAACACAACAATAACTTCACTAATCAACTAATGCATCACATGGCTGGAGTCCAAATTAAATAATTTATTCCCTCCATCTTAATTTGTTTTTCGAGAGTCAAACAGTGCCCTCTAGAATTAATCTAGAATTTGCACATAAAATCTTCAAATTTTTTAAAATAAAAATTTATATATTTATAAACTACGTAAAAAGTACTATAAGTCACAATAATTTATCACAATCCAAAATATTTAGAAAATATGTGAAAAATTTACCATAAAAAATAAATTTATTTAAATCTTAAAATCCGAAAAGTATTACGAGAGAGTACTATATATTCTAGCTAGCCCTACACAATTGACCATATAATCGTACTATTTATTATACTCCATCCCCATTCTCCACAAGTCTTCAAACTTTTTTATTTCTTTGTTAAGAGTCAGTTAATGTCATGTGACTTTAGCTGAGTCCATTGCATGTATACATGACTAGTGACAACATAACACCAATTATATGTATCCTCATAAGAACTTGGCATGTACTGTCTCATTTGGTAGATTTACTCTTTGCTTCTCCCATTTGCATCAAGTGTTTGTACCTGCAAAGTTGATAAATATACTCCCATAAGTTCATGAACTATATGGAGTAGTACTATTCTTGCTCAAGAACTCACATAATCCAGTCAAAGTATACCATCCATCTTGTCATAATAAGTGATGTTTTTACCTTTTTATTTTAATTATAAATCAATGGTATTTCACATCAAGAAAATACTATTTGTATTGTTCTTTTCCAAATTTATCCATGTTATATTATTACTCCCTTCGTTTCAAAAAGAATGTCCCTGTTTTTTTTTTAGTTTGTTTCAAAAAGAATGACCATTTTCCTTTTTTGACAACACTTTAACTTTAACTTTCCACGTGGCATGTTTAAGACCACAAGATTAAAGGACATTTTGGTACATTTGGCATAACTTTAATTTAGAACTACAAGATAAAAAAATCTTCTTTCTTTTCTTAAACTCCTTTCCAAATCAAACTAGGTCATTCTTTTTTAAACGAAGAGAGTATTTTTTATCATTGTTATGTTCGAAAAAATTTACACACTTTAATTAATTTTATAGGAAACATCTTACCTTCCATCAATGATAAGTCATTTCGTCCACCAAAATCACCTAGTGTTAGGAAAATTTGAACCTAGCTCCTCACGTTTCACTCATTAATCATTATAGCTCACATCCTTTGGTGCATTACCCTTTTAAAATGGGTGGATTTTTAAGTAACCAAGAAACTCTATATACTACTCCCTCATTACATATTTTCTTAGACGTTGTTGATCCGATATATTTTTTTTAGAAAAATTTAATTAGATGTGTATTTTATTAAACTAATTTTCTTGACGATACTTTAAGACTCTAAATTTGAATACTAAACTAACTTAATTAACAATAAATTTTTTTCTTTAGAAAAATGAAGAGTTTTTCTTTGGTGTTCCTGTCAATGTCCATAACTCATATTGAAGCTCAGACCAAATATGATCTCATGTACTATAGGGTCTATTAGGGAGTGTCATTTCCAATAGTGTTTTTTTATACTAGGATTTGAACTCAAAACCTCTGATCATGAGTGAAATAGTTTCACCACTATATTACAATCACTTTTGTAAAAAGTAAAAGAATTTCACAATGCAATAATTATGTTTTTTATGAAATAAATGGTACTACTTACCACTTGCAGTCTATATAGTAGGGGGTATTAGTTGTCTACCAGTATTTTGCTTCAAATCCAGAAATGCTGTTAGCAACCACTGAGTTTTTGGGTTTGCCTACATCTTCAAGGTCCACCTCTCTACTCCTTCCTATTTTGGCTTTTAATATCATAAAAAGTAACCACTATTTTAGACCAAATATACAATATTTAGAAACTTTATTTCTTCAACTTTTTTAAATTTGGCTTTTCTAGAAAAAGATAAACTCAATGCAACAATAACAAATAAGTAATTAGTCACAATTGTCGTTTATTAAAAAATAAAAATAAATAAAATATACCATAATGTTCTTCTAGGTAATCCTCACGTAGGCGCTTTAACGATGGACTAGTGTTGTTCCTCTTCTCTACGCTATTCTATTTTCATTTCACGATTCATATTTACAAAATTTAAAGTATATAGTAATAAATTAGAATTAAAAATAAATATTGTGTTTTAGATTATAAATACCTTATGATCGCAATAAGATGATGAATCATTTGAAATATTTGCTCCACCTTTAAAAGTTTGAATAAAAGTTAATGATGATTTGAAATCATATAAAAAAATAAATAATTTCATCACCAAGTGATGGAAAATTAAAATGTTGTCTAATATTATGATTATGTACCTGTGTCTTCCATTAGTGTATTTAATCTCACCCATTCATCAACAATATCTTTCCATCTCCTATAAAATTACCCAAAAAATTATTCTATATTTATCTTAAATTAAATATATAAAAAGTATACAGAAGAAAATAAAATTATTAGTGTTAGGAATAAGGATAAAAAAACCTGATGAGTAGTTTAACAAGTCTTCTTACTTCATTTGATGAATGCTTTCGCAGCTTATTTACATGCCTTCCAATATCTGTTTTCTTCAAAACCAATAAAAAATAAAAATAAAATGAAAATCATAACAAAAATAAATTAAAAAAAGATAATGCTAAATTGTCAGAAAATTTAAAAAATTAATATTTTTTTTATTTTAAAATAAATTGATTTTTTTTCATTTTTAATTAAAAAAGTATTAAAGTTAACAAAAATATTTAAAAAATATCGCCAAATTTTCTTGCCAAAATAAATTTAAAAAATGATAGTAAAATCATGATAGTTAATTAAATTACCTCAAGAACCTTGAAATTAATGTCCATTTCAGCAAGACTTTGAAGCTGATCAACCAAGCAGTTCTCAGACTGAAAAATCCAATTTAATCTTAGCAAAAAGTAAATGAAGCTTGTTAAATTAGATATTAGGTCTAACTCAGATTTTAAATATTAACAATGATTTCACATCGGGCCGGGCCAAGAGCCCGAGCTTCTTGACAATTTTTTATTTTTAAAATTTTTGAGGTGCGAGTTAATTTCGAAATTTAATTTAACAAAACTTAAAGAGTAACAAAAGAAACCTGATTTGTGATTTCAAAATGGTTCTTGATTCTGAGGATTTCGCTGATCACTAAATCTTCTTCGTTACTTTTTTCCTCTGTTTTTAACTTGTAATCATCATCAATATTTCTCTCAATTCTTTTCATGATTTCATAATTTCCATTAGAATTAGAATTGTTAGAAAGCAGAGGAACATAGAGTTTCTCAACAATGGCGTCTCTTCGACTGCGAAGCTCGTTTCCATGATCAAGAATGGCTATAGAAATGGCTGTGTCAATTAAACCCCACAAGTCCACACTTGAATTCTTTAAGATTGAACGTAATTCATCCAATTCCATGTTGTTGTTGTTTTTTGAATTATAAGAAAGAAGAAAACAGAGCAGAAGGGAAAGAGAGTTAGGGACAGAGTGAAATGGGCACATATTAATGTGAATAAGTTTAAAAGGCTTTTTGTAGCTTTGGAACACATTCTATGTTTTTGTTTTGTCATTAATCAACTACTACTACTACAATGTTTTCTTTGGTTAGTTTCTACTACTATACTAAGAGGTCTACACTATAATAAATAAAAAATAATTATTTATATTTCGTGTCTGTATCAAATCAATAAATGCATAATTTGCGTTTCTTATATGTATAATTTTTAAAAACTTAATTATAGTTAATTAACTTGCATTTTTACCAACACTTAAGTATGATAAGTTTAACATAATTTGATGCTAATATTCTATGAGACTTAATAATCCAGTAATATTTACTTGTTCTAATATGCAATATATCTTATTTTCAGGATTACAAACCTTTTCTTTTTTATCAAAAGTTACTTATAAAATGTTTGTATAACTTCAATCTATACTTATATTAATACACTATTATTAAAAAATAGCTACAAACAAATTATGTAGCTAAATTGGAATATTCATTGTTAACCTAATAGAGAGATGGATTAATTAATGATATATTATTGAAAAATTATGTTAGCTACAAAAAGTTTAATAATGAATTAATGACAAAGTTTATTGCTAATTTTAGTTTTTTTAATGCACCAACAACTTTATTCTTCTGAATTGTCGTTACGAATTAATCATCTCATTCCAATTGTTTCAGCAATATTTTTTAATATCTTTTCGCCGTGAATTTTCAGTGACTTATCTACCGTGGCGGAATAATTTTTTTCTTTTATAATAAGATCACATGAATGGTTAGTCCTACCTTCAATAACTTACAAGTTGAAATCCACCCAACAAGGTACAATTTACTATTGATTTCTCCTTTATAGACATTACTCTATGAGTTTGATGTGGTGTTTAAAGGATTGTTCGTACTCTAAAAGTAGCAATACAACATATGTAAAATTATGTATCGAATCGAAATGGGTCAATTGGTGAAAGAGAAGAATTGGATTGGATTATTGGGTATCGAATGGGTCAATTGGTGATTTTATGGGCTCAGCCAAAATTGGGCACAATCTTGGCTCAAAATTAGCTCAACTTTTGGGTGTAAATTGGCATAATTACCCGCAAAAATCAAATTAATAAGGGAAAATTACATAAATCTCATACTTTCAATATAAAATTACAATCTATCCTTAATAACTTAATTAATTACATTAATTCCTTAAAAATTAAAAAATTCAAATAATATAATTGAAGCTCGGATACATTAAATATTGTCTCGAATACATTAAAAACTAGCTCTAACACATTAAATATTGGCTCAGATACATTAAATATTGACTCGAATACATTAATATGCAGCTCTGATACATTAAAAAAATAAGAAATTTTGGAGATTTTTAAAAGTAACAAGGGATAATGAAAATAAGTGAAACAAAAGGGGTGTATTTCTGTAATTTCCCCAATTAATTATACTTGAGCATTCTTTATTTTTATGTCCATTGAATAGAAAATTTACACAAATTTCATAGTATTAAGGGTTAATTAATTTAGCCTTACTTTTTTTCTAAATTACAAAAGTTTCTTAAATTTGGTGGAATCTAGGTACATTACATTCCAAAATGGTCCCGATACACCGCGTTTCGATTTTGGATACATCCCAAAATAATCCTGATACATCACGTCTAAATTTTAGATACATCACTCAACGTCCCTATATATCATGTAAAGTGATGTATCCAAGATTATGAGAGAGTAGAGATTTTTATAATTTTTTCAAATGATAAGAAATTTTAGAAAATATCTTAATATAAGTTATATATTTAGATAATTTTTCATAAACTAATTACCCTTTCTACCATTGTATGTACGTTTTGCTTTATGAATAAATACCCCTTTTTTGACATTGACAATATAACAGAAATATTTGTATATTTATTTTAATTCATAATATTGATTATTAGATATATCTAAAGAAAAGAGAAAAAAGGGGAGGAGATTAGGACGCTAACATGGATGCCAAGTAGGAAAAAAGTGGAATATGTAAGCACAAATCCTAATTAAAAGAAAGAAGACGTGTGAAAAATGCACATTTTCCTAAACCAGGGGCGAATTTAGGATGGTTAATGAGTTTCGGGAATTCAACATCTTTTATATAGATTTTGTATGAAGATTTAATTTCTCTTTAACATATTTATAATAATAATTTTTTGAAAAAAATAAAATTATAAAATTTAAATTTTAAATATGTCTTTGCGATAAATACTAATAACTTCATCGGCTATGACAAGCACATTGAACCCTCCACTCAACTCCTACAATTAACTAGTATTTTTTTTAGATCCTACTTGTCTTTATATGAGGAAGCCACGTGTATTATTATATATTCTTTGCGTAGAGGAAGACATTTATATATACGTAGACATATAATAATGCATGGAATGTAAAGTTACGTTAGGGGAGTAATATCCTTGAAGCAACATAACTGTTATCGTAACCATAATAATATTTCCTTAAATTTCTCTAACATAATATTATGTCATATGTTTCATCCTTCTCCTAATTTGCTTGCAACTTTTTTTTTCATACTTGCCTATTAACCATGCATTTGCTACTATCTTTTCTAAATAAAAAAATAAAAAAATTAAGCTTATATATATCGTGTCTTTCAATCAACAAAACTTAAAAGAGATTAGAGGAAGGAGGAGGGAAGGAGGGGGGGGGGGGTTAAATAATTGTTCGTTAAGTTAAATAGCTAAAATAAATTTTCTTGTCAAATTCAAGAGGGATTTTTATGTATTATAATAATAAGTGGAATTTATTCTACTTTTAAAATTATACTACATGTATATGACTTAGTGATTTTTCACAATTAGACACGAGAAATAAATATCAATAAGACATAAAAAAGAAAAAAGGATAAGATAAGATATCAGAGAGATTAGACATTTAAAAAAAAAAAAAAAAAAAAAGAGAGAAATATAAAGTAAAGAGAAATGGAAGACGCAATAACCGAACCTTTATATACATGTACCTATATAATATAATATAATATATATGATTGTATGTATATAATTACAATGGTTCCAAATTCATACGTTGCTTAATAAACTTAATTTTGTTATGCATATATCAACTACCGAGTAAATAGTTTTAAAGTCTCTATCTCAATTTATATAATGTTAACTTGACATAACGTTTAATAATGTAAGAAAAACTTTTGGAACTTTTGATATAAAACAACTCATATATAGATGTTTGAATGACTATAAATAAATAATTATATTAAGAATAAATGAGCATTTACAGTTAAATTATTACAAAATATAAAAAAACATATCATTTTTGTTTAGAAAAAAAAAAGATGGTGTTTGCGATAAATTTTAAAAGTGACAGAAAAATAAATTACAATCGCAATAAAATAAGAAAAAATAACTTTTTTGATAAATATTGCGGATATAATTTTGTTCCTTCCTTGATTCTACTCTCCTAAGATTTATCCATCGAGAGCCGTTAGTGGCGTATTTCTTGAATTAGAATGATTTAGATTTGACCTCTATATGAATATTCCATGAATTTTGTGAAATATTCGAGATGTCTTTTAAGGGAGTTCAGTAGCCTCTAAGAATTCTAATTGAAATTAAACACATTTTCTAGAGTCTTAATACAAATTGTGTAGAATCTCATTAAATTTCAATACCTAAGGACTGAGAAAATAATACTTTTATTACATAATAAATTAAAAAAAGTAAAAAAAAGGCATATTATAACAACCACCAAATGGATCATATCATATATATCATCATCGGAAAGAAATTAATGATGTCACATATTAGCCTTAAAGTTAGCACAAGTTTTTGATTTCATTCAGATTAAATGAATGCATGTCATAAAAAAAGGATAACGTAAGATATCACTCTTAATTAAATTTAAAACTGTATACCTTTATTGCAAGTGGGGCTTTAAAAAAGGGTACTGCTCATTACAATTAACATTGGACTTGCCAATTTTTAGTACCCTTAATTATTCTCTTATCTTTATTTTAAGGTTTTAGATAAGAAACATGACTTGTGTTGGTCTTAAAATTTCTTGATTAATTTCTAGCTAGCTTGAAGGATTGAAGATGATGGAAGGAGATACAACGTGTGAAATAACTATCAAAGGTAATTAATTAATTTGGTGTAGTATGTTTCGATCGATGAATTTGTCATTATATATGTGCAAATTTTAGATCTCTATCGCATTAATAGAACTCTAAAAAATACAAATAATCCACTCATGTTTTCCTTTTATGTCTTATCGTAATTACAAATATTCATGAGTTAATTTTGTATAAGATTCATAATTCTTAGTAATTATTTAATTAATTATATATCTTGATATTCAATAAAGTGAATTTATTTTATTTTCCAGATAAGAAGAAAATGACAAGAGACACACAAAGAAGCCTAAATGTAAATGAAGAATACCTTGGAGCATTAAGAACAAAGTCATATGATGATTTCTTTACAAAAGCTCAATTACTTGTAAATGAACCATCATCTCCTAATTTTCAATTTTGTCACATTAATACATTCTCAAAAATCCTTCTTGATCCAAGCCAAGAAATAATTACATCAATTCTTGAAACAACTATTTTTCCAACCAAAAAGTACAATCTCAAATCCCTTCTTACAAATTACTTTAACATAAGCGCAGACGCATCAAAATTCTGCAGTAAGATCCTCATAAGCATTAGCCAAATTCAATCTCACTATGGTTTTATCGATCAAGTCCTTGACTCGATCGATAATTTTTCCAATTTTGACCAATTTGGTTACCTAGTGCTTGAGCTTCGAACTTTTATTATTCATAACAACCCCTTTTCTGACCTTAAAAAACAAGATTTTACGCGAATTAACGATGAATATTCGTCAGTGTTACAATGCTTGAAGTCTAAGAAAAAAAGGGTGGTTAGGAAAATCAAATTGATCAAATGTGTCAATAAGACTTCAGGGGTATGTGTGACAATGGCTTGTGGAGTAGTTGTTGTGGCAGCATTGGTAGTAGCAGCACATACATTTGCAGCATTGGTTATGGGACCGGCAATTTTAACGCTACCTTTAAAGCCATTTAAGAAAAAAATTATGAGTTTTCGATACTTGAAATGTGGATTTTTAAGAAAAGTTGGAGATCAACTTGACGTGGCAACGAAAGGGACATATATTTTGAATAGAGATTTTGACATGATATCTAGGCTTGTGGATAGACTTCATGATGAAATTGATCGTAATAAGAAAATGATACAATTGTGTTTGGATAAAAGGGAAGATAGATTTTCATTGGAAGTGTTGAAGGAGTTGAAAAAGAGTAATATTGGATTCAAGAAACAAGTGGAGGAACTTGAAGAACATGTTTATTTATGTCTTGTAACGATTAATCGTGCAAGAGCTTTGGTAATTAAGGATATTGCAAAATCATGTGGGGATAAAAGTCAATGTAGTAGCCAATGAAAGGCTTGTATATGATGATATATTATTCTTTGATTAAATTTGTAAATATGAGTTATTCATGTAAATAGCTTCTTGAATGAAAAAAAGAAAAGAGAAAGAAGCAAACAATGCAACTTACACTCAGGGGCGGATCCACATTGAGTCCAAGGCGAATACCCTAGGCAAAAAATACATAATATATATAAGGTAAATTTTTTATATTTCTGTAAATACATATATTTTGAACCCCTCAATAACAAATAAAAATAGATGGTTCAATGTTAAGACCCCTAAATATTAAGCTGCATGCCTCAGGTTTGAATCCCTGCAACAACATTTATTTATTTTCCTTTATAGTTTCAGTTTATTTTTGTTTAAAAAAGTCAGTTCTATTTTTCAAGCATTTTTTATTTTAAAAACATGCCACAAATGTGGTTTTAAACCCAAAAAAATTCAAAGGGCCCATTTCGAAATACTTATTTACACGTTTATATTTTTATTTTTCGAACCTCCTAAATGAAAATCCTAAATAAACTAGTTTAGGATCTAATTAATTACACGTCTTCTTTTAAATTTTTAAAATTACATACTGTAACATGTATCTGGCACATAAAGATGCATGTGTTATATATCTATTTAAAATTGAAATGTAACCGAAACACACTAATGTAGGAGTAAATCACTTGTCTAACCAAATTATGTATCATATTCAAAATTAGGATGTAAGTGGAATGCACAAATTTAGGAGTAAATCACACGTCTAACGATATGTCATTTCCCTAGTACAAATTAAAAACACTTTAAAATTTTCCAATAACTTTTCCATCATTTCGAGTATTAGGTAGGTTTCCATGGTTTCTTCCTTATAATTCTTCGCTAATTCCGTCCATAATTATTTGTCATATTAAGGTCATGAACATGTCTTAAGAAAAATTTAATACAAGCTGTAATTTGATTAAAATAACCCTACTATGTCAAGAATATCAAAAGTCTACATAACTTTTCAATTGAATTACACTATCATTAAGGGCAAATTTGGAAAAAGGTGAGCAATTATTTCTTGATTATTTAAATTGACAATTAATCTTGGACATCTATTTTTAAGATACCTGACAAACAATTGTGGACGGAGAGAGTAATTGTGTGTCGTTCTTTCTGTTAATTTTGAAATTTGTTGTATTTGAGAGTCACAATGACAACTATCATTGTGTTATTGAGACATTCGAAACTTTACAAATGCATAATAGTTACTTGATAGAATTAACAGATACATGAACCAAATATACATCAGATATATGACTATACAACTCAAATAGATATTCAAATACATGTTAAATACACCATAAGTACATATCAAATACATGCTCAGATACATGACACCTACATAGTAAAATTAACAAATACACGAACACAAATACATATAAGTTATAACGTTTATATCTCTAATACATTCTCAGATACATCATTGGTACAATTCATAGACAAAGTGGATACACCACAAAATATCAGATCATGTGAGTTAGTAAAAGAAGTTATTCCAAGAATTAGGACACAATCCCAACGACTCATCTGAAATTCAACCCAGGACCTGCCCCTGATTTTCGACTCGACATTTGAATTGACTAGATATCCGGCTCAGGACGTGACCTCGACATCTGAACTTGAACATGATCCATCAATTCGAATTTTAACTTCGACACTCTAATCGAGACGCGACTTACAAATCAAGATTGCCTCCCACAACCAATTGATGCGAAACCGAATATTTGACTTTCAAATCAGAATTTCAACCCTAACTTTCGAATCAAAATAGCAGACGCGACTCGGGACCTAACCGGGGGGGGGGGGGGTAAATGTGGGGCCGGAATAGGGTAAAAAAAAAAATAAGTTTTGAAATTTGGAAATATTTGTAAAAATCAAACTTTTAAATCATTATTTTAAGGGGGGCTGACAGGGGATGGAGTAGTGTAAGGTAAAAAAGTAAAATAAAAATATATATATGTTAAAAAACAAACTTTAATTATTTATTTTCGGAAAAGGGCCTAAAATACCCTTGAAGTATTAAAAATGGTACAAAATTACCCTCCATCCACCTATTGGCTCCAAAATGCCCTTTTCATCCACCTATTGGCTCCAAAATACCCTTTGTCATCCACCTTTGGGTTCAAAATTGACTACTTTTTTAATTATTTTAAAATTAAACTCTTTAAATATTTTTTAAAATACTTGGCGTTCAACTATTGGTTATAATTTAATTTATTAATATAATTTATAAATCAACCCACTACCCACTCATTACTAACTAAACCCCACCCAATTAATAATCCAATTATAATATCAAAATTGTCATAAACACTACTAAAACACGATGAAATTATAGATTCCTGAAAATGACATTCAAAATTATTTGAGTCCGAATCGAAGCCCCAATGAAATATAGGTTGAGCCGCTTATTTAGGAGGACACTTTCAATATGATTCTCTTTCAAGATTGAATTAAAAATTTATGATTAAAGGTAAAGAAGTAATACATTTAGAATTAATTCATGCACTTTTTTAAAATATAATTTTATAAATATTTATGATTTGTTTTAAAACCTTTAATATATTATTTTGAAAAAAAGTTAACTATGAAGTAACATCACATAATTGAGACGTAAGTCAGACTTTTAAGTTTATCGGTAATTTTTATTTAGACACTTAACATATGATAATTTACTTCTATAGATATTTTTGCCTCAAATTTTTAAAAACACTCAATTGGCAGTAGCTTTTTTCTTGTTGCATTAATAATGTGACGGGTGTATTAATTTGGAGGGGTTTAATTAGTAATGGGTGGGTAGTGGATTGATTTATAAATTATACTAATAAGTTAAATTATAACATATAGTTGCGTGCCACGTATTTAAAAAAATATTTAAATAGTTTAAATATAAAACCGTTAAATAAGTGGTCAATTTTGAACCAAAAGGTGGATGACAAGGGTATTTTGGACCCAATAGGTGGGTGAGAAGGGTATTTTAGAGCCAATAGGTGGATGGAGGGTAATTTTGTACCATTTTCAATACTTTAAGGGTATTTTAGGCCCTTTTCCGATTTATTTTTTGGGAGGGGAGATGGGTAGGTTGGTAGGATAGGCGTGGACCAAAGAAAATAAAATTTTAATTATTTTTTGTTAAAAAAACAAACTTTATAAAAAAAAATTGGGAAGTGGGATAGGGGTAGGGTTGAACAGGGTAAAAAAATCATCTACTTTGAACTATTTTTCAAAAATAAAATTTTCAAGTATTTAATTTTTTTGTTTGGGGGTGAGGGTGGACAAAATAAATTGACTTTTTTTAAAGAAATTTTTAAAAATTATTTTTTGAATGGAAAGCGGGGGTACGATGTGAGTTTATTATAATATGAGAAAAATAATTTAATTTGAAAAATATTTTTTAATATATTTACTCCAATTAAATATGAGAAAATTGAGAAACATTGAAATAAAATTTGTAAAGTAAAAGGAGAAAATAAAGATATTTGAAGAAAATAAAAAAGAAAGGTCAAAGGTAATTTTATTTGTAGAGAAAAATTCGGATGATTTTGGAGCCAAAAGGGCATTATAGTCTTTAATTCCAACCGTGTCAATACAAGACAAAAAGGTGTCAGTGCCAAATAACACCACTGTATAGAGCCAAATTGAGAAAATTACGCGGTAAAATAAATTTAAACTATTTAATTACTCATCATAGCTATAGTTTATTATAATTATCACTCACGATTAATATTATATATTAATTATGGAGCTGATTTCGGATTTGTATAATTAGTCACATTTATATATGTATAATTCGCTAGAATATACAAATACATATGTATAATATACAATTATCTAATCAATATAAATATACAATTCACCTCTCTCCCACTCTCAGTCCTCTCTCGCTCTCCTCTCTCCTCTCTCCCAATCTCGCTTGCTTTTTATACAAATGCATATGTATAATATATAATTATCTAACCAATATACATATACAATTCAACTCTCTCCCACTCTCTTCCCTCTCTCGCTCGCCTCTCTCCTCTCTCTCCCAATCTCGCTCTCCATATATACAAATAAATATGTATAATATACAATTATCTAACCGATATACATATACAATTCACCTCTCTCTCACTTTTTTCCCTCTCTCTCGCCTCTCTCATCTCTCTCCCAGTCTCGCTCGCCTCTCTCCTCCCTATAACATGTGGCAACGAATTATAATTATCAAACTATAACTATGGAAAATAATTAGACTATTTTTAATGACTATATGTGAAAGTTTTTGAATAAAATAATCAATTTTCTTATAATTAATTTTCCAAAGAGAGAGAAACACAACAATAATTGAAGATGTAAGGACAAGAAAGGATTTGGTAGGATGTTAGGGTGTTTAATCGAATCTTTTGTGAAAAATTACACAGCACAACATATAAGATAGTTTTTATTTTAATTATATTATATATATATATATATATATATATATATATATGTTTAATCGAATCTTTTGTGAAAAATTACACAGCACAACATATAAGATAGTTTTTATTTTAATTATATTATATATATATATATATATATATATATATATATATATATATATATATATTATTTTATTATTTTTTTTATTTTTCACAAATACATAATAGTTACTTGATAGAATCAACAGATACGTGAACTCAAATACACATCAGATATATAAATAAACAATTCAACTATAAGTACAGCTTAGGTACATGCTCAGATACACGACATATACATAGTAAAATCAGCAAATACACGAACACAAATATATATAAGTTATAACATGTATATCTTTAATACATTCTCAAATACATCATTGGTAAATATATACAAGTTATAACATGTATATCTCTAATACATTCTCAAATACATCATTGGTACAACTCATATACAAAGTGGATACACCACAAAATATACCAGATACATTTTCCAGATTACGTGACTTAGTAAAAGAAGTTATTCTAAGCTTTCTTGATTGTTTATGTTACTTTTTTTGAATTAATCATATATATTTTTTGTTTTGTAATGCTCTGATTTGTTTTCCAAATATTGGTGTGTGACTAAAGGGATTTGGGGGGGGGGGGGGTTGTTTTGTTTGTGAATAAAAAACATTTTTAATCAATTATTTTTTAATAGAGAGTAGAAAATAAGTTTTGACTCGAAAATCTACCTCGACAATCAATCTAGGACATGACCTCGATGAGCGAATTAGGACATAACCCCGACGACTCATCTGAAATTCAACCCAGGACCAAATCATGACTTTCTATTTGAGACCCGACATTCGAATTGAGACTAGATATCCGATCTAGGACTTGATTCCGATATCCGAACTTGAACATGATCCATCAATATGGATTTCAACTTCGATACTCGAATCAAGACCCGATTTACGAATCAGGATCGGACCCCGACAACCAACAATAGATGCGAGACCGAAGATTCAACTTTCAAATCAGAATTTCGACCCCAACTATCGAATCAGGACCCAATCACACACAACTCGAGACCTAACTTTCAAACTGAAATTAATTGTTTTTTGAAAAAAAATAAATCTTAAATTTCTTTGGTGTGTGAGGAAGGAGGGGCAATTGAAAATATTTTTCAAAAAATAAACTTTTAATTTTTTTTTTGGGATGGGTGGGCTAGTAGAGGTCGAAATGAGTAAAAAAACAAAATTTTAAAACTTGAAAATATTTTTAAAAAACAAACTTTTAAATCATAATTTTTAGGGGGGGCTGGTAGGGGGTGGGGTAGTGTAGTGTAGAAGGATAAAATAAAAAATATATTTTTTTAAAAAATAATTATTTATTTATTGGGAGGGGTGGTAGGTGGTTGGGGTAGGTGTGTGCTAAAGAAAATGAAAATTTAATTATTTTTGTTCAAAAATAAACTTCTAATTTTTTTTTTGTGGGAAGCAGGGGTAGGGGTAGTCAGTGTTGAGCGGGGTTAAAAAATTGAAATTTTCGTTAAAATAATTTTAAAAATATTACTAAAATATTATATATGAAGTTTGAATTTGAATTTAAAGGTAAATTTTTGCTCCTAAATCAATAAGTCAATATATAATATTATACGTAAAAAATTCTAAATTTATATATATATATATATATATATATATATATATATATATATATATATATATATATGTGAGAGAGAGAGAGAGATTAAAATAAAAAATATCTTCTATGTTGTGCTGTGTAATGTGTATTTTTTCACAAAAGATTCGATTAAACACGCTAATAACCTGCCAATCCTTTATTAATTACATCTTCAATTATTGTTGTGTTTCTTTCTTTTAGGAAGATTAATTATTAAAAAAAATTGATTATTTTGGCACTGACACCTTTTTGTCTTGTATTAGCTCGATTGGGATTAAAGATTGCAATTCTCTTTTGCTTTAAAATGATCTAAAAAAAAATTCAAAAATAAAATTACATTAGACTTTTCTTTCTTATTTTCTACAAATATTTTTACTTTTTCATTTTATTTTTCATTCTAGAAATATTTCTCAATTTTATTATGTTTAGTTGAATTAGATGTTTTAAAAAATATTTCAAATTAACTTATTTTTTTCAAATTATAATATTTTTTGTGCCCAACCCTCCCCATTCAAAAAAAATAATTAAAAATCAATTTATTTTGTTCCTATCTCTATCCTTACACCCAAAGTAGCCCTCTCCCCCCCAAAAAAATATCAACTTATAATTTTATTTTTGAAAAATAATTTAATTTTAAATTATTCTAGATATATAATTTATGGAGAATAATTAATAATATACTCTCTACCACGTGCACAGTCACGTCAAAGCTAATTAAAAAAACACATTAAAGTCTAGATAACAGATCATCCACTGCTCAATAATGGCTACATGTTTTTTCCAAAAATTGCTCCTGTCAATTTCATCAGAAAATATAACCCCCAAAAAAAAAAAAAAACTTTTAAAAAGTTTCTTCTAGGAATATTACATATATAAAGTTCTTTGCAAAAATATTAATTTTTTTTAAAAAAAAACTCAAAATATACTCTGTAGCCTTTTAGCCATCGACTCAAAACAGAATCACTACTTTGAATATTCTACTACTCCATCAACTAACTAACTAATCATATTCCTATTCAGATACTCCTTTGCCAACATTTTAATTTATGCGATATAATTTCATTTATTATAATTTTTTTAAAAAAATAAAATTTTGAAATATTATAATTTAAAAATATTTACATTATTATAAATTATCTGAAATAAAACAAATTAAATATTAATATATAGTTTTTTTTAAAAAAATAGACTAAATAATGAATAATATAAATTGAGCTAGAGATATAATAGAGTATGATTATATTTTGATTTTCACGATGGCATGTCAGGATTCTGAAAAGTGCCAACTGGAACATAATTCTATTAAATTGCTGTCAAACATGTGCATATAATTGGTTATTGGTTACCATACTAAAATAAAAAAATCTACTCCCCTTTTCCTATTTTATTTTTTAAAAAAGTAATTCAGTCTTTGATTGAATTAAAACAATAGAATCAATGATTTCATTATTTTTAACCAGCTAACAATTGTTTTTTTTATTTACTACTAATAAAAATGTTTCATTTCCAACTTTATTTCCTTAATAAATTAAACGGAAAAAGGCTAAAATATCCCTGAACTATAAGAAAATGTTTAAAAATACCCTGTATCCATTTTTTGGTCTTAAAATATCTTTCTACTCATTTTTTTTTTAAATTACTCTTCCATCCACCTTTTTCTTACTTAAACCCTTGCAACTAACAACCCTCTCTTTTTAAGAAAAAAAATATTTATTATGTATCATTTTCTTATTGGATGAAATAAAAATACACCGCTATTAATTTTTTCCCATAACTTATCCAAAGCAAAACTATATATCTTTTCAAGATCCAAAAAAAATATATTTTTTTAAATCTAGTAATTTCTATTTTCTATAGCTTTTTTCCCCAAAAAAACAATTGATTTAGATAATTATTTTTTAAGAAAATATAAATCATGCCACAATTACCGGGACATAATATACTAATATAAATCCTAAAATTGACTAATATTTTTTTTAAAAAAATTAATTATCTAAAGCAATTTATTTTTTTGGAAAAAACTATAGAAAATAGAAATTACTAGATTTAAAAAAATATATTTTTGGGATCTTGAAAATATATATTGTTTTGATTTGGATAACTTATGGGGAAAAATTAATAGAGGTTGCTTTTTGTTTCATTCAATAAGAAATGACACATAATAAATATTTTTTTTTTAAAAAATGGGTTGTTAGTTGCAAGGGTACAAGTGAGCAAACAGGTGGATGTAAGGGTAATTTTAGACCCAAAAAGATGAATAAAAGGGTATTTTTAGACCTTTTCTGATAGTTTAGGGGTATTTTTAGCGTTTTTCCGTAAATTAAATAAGAATTAACTGACAAGTGTGCTTGGCACGAAGGAAAAGAAATATTTTTAATAAATTTTAAAAAATTATATATAATTGAGTAAAACTTTATAAGGATGAGATGAAGAAGGAGTGGAAGTTCAAGCTCGTGGGTTGAGCTGCATGTAGGGGTGTACAAAATCGAATTGAAATTCATTAAATGCAAATTGAATCAACTCGGAAAAAGAGCCCGACTAATAGTTTGGCTTGACTTAGTTTGGTATTGAAAAAAAAATCGACTATATTTGGGTTGGTTTGATTTCAACTAAAAAAAATCAACCCGAGATTATATAGATAATTTTAAAATTTTATTTATACATAAAAATATTTGTTTTGATATACTTTTTAAATATTTATTATACTTTTTCATAGATTTATCCTTTAATATATTATTTCAAGTGTGAAACTTAGAGTTCTGAGGGTCCAACAAAGAAATAGTTCATAAATGTTGGTAATTATAATAAAGCTTAAATCAAAATAAAATTAATACTAATGCAAAAAGAAAATCAATTCTACACTAAGAATGACAATAGTATTGATTATTTGTTAGTATTTAATTTTACATTGGTTTAACAATTAAAATACATAATCTAATTTTAATTTCTTTTAATATTTAGTAATGTAACTAATACTTATTAAACATATTTAGCATGATTTAGTACTTTTAAATTGTGATCACTTCATTATAACTTATTAATTTGCAATATTTGTCTTATGCGATTTCATTATTATTTTTTTGTTGGATAGTTTAGTGTCATTAGTCATTTCATATTTTGTGTTATTTTTCTTAAAAAAAACACCTTAGATAATTGTGTTTTGATAGTACTAAAGAAATATTTGAAGTACAAGTTAATAATATGTTTGTATGAAAACTTTAGTTGAAAAACTCAAATATCCGAAACCCCCCCAAAAAACTGAAAAAATCTGAGGTTGAAAAACTTGAGTTTCATTGATTTAATTTGGTTTATAAATCTAAAATTCCGACACGAATGGTTTGATTTAATATTTAAAAATCCGAATCAACTTGACTATGTGCATGCATTGAAATGTCATTTATATAAATTATTTTTTCTAATGTGATAACAACTTATTTCCTCTATTTCATATTAGTGGGTAATACACTCTTATTAAAATAAAAATCATTCAAAAACATAATTTAAATCATACTTTTCATTATAGTCACAGCTAGTTTAATTTATGTCCTAGAAAATTTGATTATAACACAGGAAAAATATGAAAAAAATTAAAATATCCATTTTCAACTATAAACAATTTTATAATTTTGAATAATGAAAAAACTAATATGAAACGGAGGGAGTATTTTGTAAGAAATATAATGCAAAGAATACACCCTTTTTAAGTCTTGGATTGAACAGAAAAGAAGACTTTTTTCATCAGTTTTTCAAGAATAGTTTGTGTGAACTGATGAGCATTCTCTTTGATATTCTTAATGAGTAAGTGTTCCTCCACAAACCCAACAAAGGAATGAAGCTTCTTTTATCAACAACTACACACCATCTTTGTAATTTTTTTTCTAGCTTCCCTCCATAACCAACTTGGAATGAGTCTTTTCAATATATAAGACGAAAATGCTAAAGTTGCTTTCTTGGTAATTACATGTTGGACACCTGGTAGTTGAGTATTCACTTTCTTTAATGATTGAATCGCCAAAAGGATTAGTCTTTTTGGTATCTTCTGTTATGTGGGGTTTTCCTTTTATTCAACTTCTTAAACATATTTGTTGTTTGTAGTGTTTCTGGTGTGCTCTATTTGATAATATGATTAGGGTGTGTATTGTGTAAGTTTCCTGTAGATGTTGTTATCATTACTATTCTTTTTGAAGTTTGTGCTGATTTTATACAATGCGTGCTGTTGACTGTTTAGTTGTGTTTCTTTCTTCTAATTGGTTGTTGCAGAGGGTAGATTAGCTTTACACATTGCTTGTGGTGTAGTTTGGAAAATTTTAGCTTTAAATAAAGATTTGTATTTTCATTGTGGGGTTGCTAAATTTTGGCTGATTTTGGTGACTGGAAGTGTTCTGCATTTTGGGGTAGCTGATATTTTCCCATTTCTTAGCAGGTTTTGATGCACAGGATTGTTTATGAATTCTTTGGTTGCTGAATTTGCAAGTTTTTTATGTTAGTTGCTGAATCTGGAGTTTAGTTGAATTTGAGTTCTCTTACTGTTGTTTGCGAAGCTTGAAATTTTAGAACAGTAGGTGTTCAGTTTGGTGAATTTAAGTGGTTTTGGAGTTCATCATATGAAATGGATAGTAGTGGGCTTAATGGCAATCAGAGCACAAGGGATTCAGAAGTACCGAAAAATGCTGATGAACGGTGTGATGCTACTTTTTCCGATGAATTAGATGGCTGGAGAACAAGTTCTTCATCACTTAAGGACATTAGGTCTTCAAATGAGCATGCTGATGAGTGTTTGACTCCAGAAATGAAATATGAGAGAACACATCGGAGTTCTAGTCCTCCGCCTCAAGCTCTGAGAGGTTAGTGCTTTTCATCTTCCTAAGCTTTTCTCTGTTGATAAATTAATGAATTTGAGAAAACCTGCAACAGATTCTTCCTTGTGCATTTAGTTTAGTCTTCTCTTACACCAATAAATTTAGAATAAGAGTCATGATCTTGGCAAAATGTTATATTGACAAGGATGTAAATGACAGTTAGAGGGAAGAAGTATGAGCGAGTGCCAAGTGACTCGGATAGTAGGACTTCAGAATGATCCTGTTTTTTTTTTTAATAATGCTGTTCACTAGGGTGTAATTTGTCTTTGTGGGACGAGTATACTAATAAGTATATAGTAAAACTATTTCTTGTGTTGTATCTTTGTTCTATTTAATATAAAGTGAATCATGTATGTGTATTTATTCTATTTTGGATGACAAAATGGTCTAGGAAACTATCTTATTTACGATGTTAAGCATCATTGTTGTCCTCTGGCTAACAGTTTGATGAATGGAACTATTATTTTCTGTCCCACCAAACGGGCTGGTTCCTTTCCTTTATTATGCTCTCTCATTACTACTTGTCATCTATGAAATCAACCTAGAAGGAGTTCAAATAATCCTATCTAGATCGACATGTAAGCTTAGTTGTGAATCTCAGACTATTAAGGCTTGTCCTATATTACTCAGCAAGCATTATAGAAAAGATGAGAGAGTAACATTTCCTGTCATAGACCTGTATAAATAAATAAAAGTGTTCTGGCTCTAAGTTAAGTATATAACTGTGCCTCATCTTACAACTCTATTCTAAAAGGAGGGTTCATTGACATTTTTCATCTCAAGGTCAAATTATGCCCTTTGTCATCCTTATCTGTCTCTGGAATTCCTTGAGCTAATACATCTCTGTACAGCTATCTGTCGAAAGTCTTGCTTCCTTATAATCGACCATCTGCTTGTTGATTTTGGTTCAAGTTACTTTAAGGGTCACATATTCTATGAAGAGACTGAACTTTTTTTTGGGGCTGCAGTGTCTTGCTCGAGTTTCATGAGCTAAGTTATATTCACCTGCTTCTTTGGTCCAAATGTCAAGAATTCTTTCCAGTGCTCTATATTCCAAGTTTCACCGCTACCCCTACAAAGGAAAACCAATGCATCAACAAAATTAATGACAAACAAAACTAACATCGTTTGTGGAGGACAGGGTTTGACAGACAACGATGTCAAACCAAGTCACTAAAAGATGGAACCATGATTTAACACCAAACATGAAAAATATCAAATATCCAAAAGTCTCCAGAGTACTAACTTTAACTGCTCCGTCTCCTTACAAGAGAGAAAAATGCTTTTGCTCACGGTTTCTTCTGTGCTTCCCTCAAAGCTAAGGTACATTATAGACTTCCTCCTATGTCACTTCTCACATCATCTCCACTTCCCTCCCTCCAAAGCAAAAGCTATCTCCTGTATCACATTTAGGATATTCTGCCAGTATGCCGTATTGCTGACAATGATTTCATGTATAGAGTGGCAAAATACTCATGAATTAAACTTGGGAACCTCTTAGCATTGTCTTTCTGAAACTTTAGTAGTAAGAAAATACTGATTTGGTCTTCTATAAGCAATTGAAGCAAATCGTTGCTGCATATGATTCTTTGGTTTTTCTTTTCTTTTCTTTTCTCTTCTCTTTTCATACTTGCTTCAGAAGGGCTTAGACATTTATATCTATGTTGATCGGATAAAGCTGACCATTGTGGTTTACTGGATTAGATGTATTTCTTTCTCATACAGGGCTTTTGCATTTTATTTTTTTGTTTAACTTGTAGGTTTGGAGCACTGCATTACTGCACCTGTGACTATTGGCGGAGGTCTTTTCCCTGAAGGCCAGGATATGACATTTTCAAGATCTTTGACTGAGAGGAGGGTTAGTCCAAGACATAATGTAATATTGGATAGACTTTCTGAACGTGGAAAGGTAATTTTTTGACCTATCATCTGACAACCAATTGTGTAGTGCTTTGCTGTGAGATTCTATAATAGTCAACATGGCATAAGAGTTGAATAGAATTACTAGTCTTGATTACGATATGCATGTAAATGTGTCAAAAGTTGTTGCAACTTGTTAGAGTTTAATCTTTTGTCCTTGACACTAGTTTTGGCTTGAATTTCTTTGATTTGATTGTAAACTTGAAGCATGGAAAGATCCTTTAATGTTGGGAGTGATAAGGAGTAGAAAAGCTGATATGAGAAGTGCTAAGTGTATGAATAACGAGACTGTTTGTTATCTGAATAAATATGATTTACCTAAACCAATAAAACTTAAAAGAATTTAGAATGCTGAGCATTATGTTTTCAAATGATGCTTAGACCATGTGAAGCTGGCAATTGTATTGACCAAGTACTTATTTAGACTTACTGATACAAAATTTACTTTGACCATTTGTTTTTTGAGCTAGTTTCTTGCTTTTAACTGATGGAGTTGATATGTATGTTTGTAGGGCTCTACTGAGTCAAGTTGCTGTTTAATAAGTGGCTGAAAGAAAACCACCCTCTTTAATAAGGTCAATTTTTTCTGCCCATAATCACATGTATCCGTCCTGAATCACCGCTTCATACATTAGGTTGTCCATGCCTGTATATGTACAAGTAGCAGCTAATTAAACAAGTTAAGAATTCTTGCTATTTGCCTATGTAAGTATGGATTATGGAGACCCAGGACTGCCCCTCTGCAGCGTCTGAAAGAACCACCACGAATTTCTTACATGTTTTTTTTACTTTATCCATCTGGAAAATGCTATACCTTTTCATTTTCTTGCCGTTAAGTTGCTGACTCCTTGTTATTCACTTACCATTTCCTCATATTTCATCTGTTCTTATTGTCACCAGCAAAAGCTCATTGCGGAGCTGGTAAAGATCCAAGGGGATGGAACAGTAGAGGTTGACCTTACTAAGAGTACGCCTGAAACTTCTGAATTGTTGGAGCTGCGATCTGTTGAAGAACCCACTCTTACTGTAGACAGGATTATCACAGATTTTAATAAGTCAGTTCCAAAGTTGAAAATCGTGGTGCTTATTGTTGGAACCAGGGGAGATGTGCAACCATTTTTGGCTATGGCCAAGAGACTTCAGGCATGTTGGGAGTTCTAAATCACGATGTTTATAGCTGTACTGGCCATACATGTTCTATATCGTTTTCTTCTTAACCATCTGTGCTTGCCTTTATTATTTTATCATTGCATTCTATGTTTTTCAGCATCCTTTACAGAATAACCCATATTTCAGCTTTGAATGATACTTTGTTGGAGAGGTCTGTAAGATGGACTTCTAAGTTCTATTTTACTAGACTTAGTTTCTCCACTTTTCAAGTCTTCTTAGTCACCAACTTTTAAAATTGATTGTTGAGATGCTGTAAGGTAAAAGGATTAGATTGTGTCCCTTGGCCCTGGGTAAACCAATTGAGATTTCATTTAAGAATATATTGACGGAGAGAATTTTTAGAGGTGAATTTGGACTTATATGGTTGAAGCAAGTATTAAAAACAAAGGTTGGACCTTGCAATTACTTTGCGCAATGAAAATTTTGTCTGCTTGAGAGCTGATGTATTTTGCTGCTTGACTGGTAAAACATTCTAAATATGCTCTTTCCAGTGTGGGTACCATTGGATTTAATTTCTTTTCCTGTCTAAGGTTGGTTTAGCTTTATTTCTTGCTGTTGGCCTCTTCTGGAGCACGATTATTTATTTGCCTATTACTTAATATTCTCATCTTTTTTGTGGCCAATATTGGACATTCATGTGAAATAATTGATTATATTTCAACTATAGATTTTGTGTTTCCATATTTCTTGTAGTAGTTTATGTATGTTTTTTTTATCTTCCACTCACTGTCTGTAGAATTTTGTTGATGTTTGTGCACCTTAATATCTTTGTATTTTGGTTGAGAAATTGTTCATTTGTAGAGTAAATCGTTCGTTCCTTTTCTAATCAGTTTTATGCATTGACAGGCGTTTGGTCATCATGTCAGGCTGGCAACTCATTCTAACTTCCGTGATTTTGTCAAATCAGGAGGCATAGACTACTACCCATTGGGTGGTGATCCTCGGGTATTGGCAGGATGTAAGAGGTCTTTGGCATGCTTCTTCGTTTTTTCTCATTCTTGTTTTTGTCTATGTTATGAGTACTCTGCTATAGGTATGTATTAGCCCTTTCTGCCTGGGTGGGTAAGTATCTGGTATGAGTAAACATAGTTTTCTGCAATTTTGGGGTGTGCTTCAAAGAATCCGCATAAAGTTCTCACATGTGTTTCACACACGCCCTCCCCCCCCCCCCCTTCCCTGCACGCCCGAGACTAGACGAAGCATGGATATCATAACATAGTGCCCTACATTAGGTAACACAACAATGATGATGATTGATGGGTGTGGCTCTAATTAGTGTTATCAAAAGCAAAAAGCGTAAAAAATCTCTAAGATCTGTTGGGGATTTAAGCGCAACTAACGTGTGGGCTTTAATGAAAAAAAGAGCAAAGGGAGAAAAAAAAAATACAAATCTGTTTTAGTCCAAGATTAATAATTATAAGCATGAATGAATGACAAATATATGAAGAAAGAAATTGAAAAAAATAATATGATAAAATAAAATATCAATTTTTTAGTGCCGCCTCTTCTAAATAGGCTCATTGGCAAGAAAATGTATGTCATATAACCTTGACGAGGAAACAAAATCGCACATTAAATAAGGCGAAACGCTTTTTTGAGCCTCGCATCAGGGTGCCTTTGACAACGCTGGCACTAATACCAAGCTAAGAAGATGGGCTTAGGCCTAAGTCAATCTCAAAAGTTGGTTCATGCGGTAAAGGTTGCCCAAATCACTAGGAGACTATAGCCACACTTTCAACCAATGGTGAACACTAACATAATCCTATGAGCAATCATGGTAATATCAAGCTTCTATTTTTTTCCTTTTAGTTACTTAATGCACAGTTTGAAAATTTCTCTTAAAATTTTGGGAACTTTTCAACATACTTAACAGTCAAATTTGTCCTGGAATCTAGTATGAAATAAGTGGCTCATCACATACCTGTACAAGTAGTAATATCTCCTGTTTGCTGATATCACTTAATATGGACTAAGTTTGTATTTTCTGTGGAATTGCAGATATGGCCAGGAACAAAGGTCTCATTCCTTCTGGACCAGGAGAGATATCTGTACAACGAAAGCAGCTAAAGGCTATAATTGAATCTCTTCTTCCGGCTTGCACTGAGCCAGATATTGAAACTGGTGAACCTTTCAGAGCACAAGCGATTATTGCAAATCCTCCTGCTTATGGTGAGTTCGGAAAGAATCTCTATACTCACCACTCATTTCACCTTTTTGATATCTGGACATCTAATTCATGTTTGGTCCATGATTTATAATATCACATGGAGTTGTATATCATTGCTAGTTCTCCAAAAGATACATTTCTGTCTTCTCTTGTTTTTTTTTGGGGTGGGGGTGGTCATATTTTGCCATCATAGAGAACATATGTTTGACTAAATTAGAAAGATATACTGTGAGATACTATAAGTAGAGGAGCTACTATATTCTGAGATGGTCTCTTAGTCGCATTGTGAAATTTATCTTAGAAAGGATTAACATGAAGTCAACAAATATGAAGTAAATGAACATATTAGTGTGTATGAAGTGATGATGGGTCACTGTAAGCTCCGGACACAAGAATCTCAAAGATAACCTTGAATCATACGCAGGTTAGAATCGTTTGAAATGTCTTTGGCCAAATAACTCTGTTTACTTACTACGAGTTTAATCTCATTTGACACTTCTAATGTGGACACCAGAAGCTATCTAGTTTTGACCTTGGGAGGAGTTAAGTCTGAAAAGTTACTCCACCGCCTTAGCTGGGTTTGACTGTTCATATGTTACATATTTAATCTCACACTATCTTCACAGTCTGCTTCTTTTCAATTAGAGTAGACCTATGTCAAGAAGTTGAGCTATTAGCCTATAAAGAAATTCACCTGATTGTATTTTCTGTATCAATTCACGAGCAGTGTTAAACTGCTTCGAATAAGTACAAGCCCTTCCAAACTGAAAAACTTATTTTTGGAGAAGTCATTAGCTGAATCTATGGAGGTGTGTATTCTGCACAGCTTTGGCAAGATGCATATCGGTTTGGGTTTAGTAAACAAAAAGCTTAGAAGGAAGAAGACTTAATCTTGAGCTTGTGCTCTGTAAATAAATGTCAAATAAAATATAAACTGCTTTATATGGTTTTCCTCAATGGTCCCCAAAACAATATTCTTTTTTATGCTTTCCTGGACTTTATAGACTCCTTGTATCATAGATAATTCTAGTCCATCATTGTACAGATATCAGCAACCTCTTGCTGCTATTTTTGTTAACAACATTTATCAGGATTAGTCAACACAACAGGATGCAATTTAGTCCAAGTCAACTTATAAGCATTGTTTTATTTTTTTTGGACAGGACATGCACACGTTGCTGAAGCTCTTGGGGTACACCTCCACATCTTCTTCACAATGCCCTGGACGTAAGCTCTGATTAACACTTAACTTTTTTATATTGGATATTTTGTTTTAACAATTGGACAAGTGGATGCACCTGCAATTGCTGTCTTTGTCAATATGCGACCTTGTAAAGTCCATTCCTCTTATAAAACATTGATGAAACAGAATACCACTATCTGATTTCTATTTTTTTTCTACAAAAGTTTCCTCTTTGAGAAAAGCCAATCTGTAATAGGTGGTTGTTCTTCACTATGTGAATGTTTTTTAGATTTGATATTGACTAGACCATTATAAGGTGGCATTTGATACCTTACTCGGCCTTGTGGTTAAGATCAAGTGTAGTTTCTGTTCTCACCAGCTTTAACATCTGATACATGGACACTGGCCCACATGATATCAACCATATGGCATTTTACTTAAAAATTGAGAAACAATTTTTGCAAAATTCTTCTAGTTACAACAACCACATGAAAGAAAAGTATGAGTTTTGCTAGTTTATTTAGATGGAGTTTTTGTTGAAACACAATTTTTGAAATGCCTCAAACTTTTCTTAGGCGGAGCTGCATCGGACACAATTTTTGCTGAAACTTGAAAAACTTTTTGCAGAAACTGCTATTTAATATTTCAAATCGAACCTTAGTCTGTGACATACAAAGATTAGATGCAAGTGCCCAATTTCTGGAGTAGTTGGTTCTTCTGAATTAGGAAGTTTTATAGATCAATTGGAAGAACTATTATGCACATAGAATATTATGCGAGTCAGTTGCTGAGTTCAGTGTCATTCTTCATTAAATTCTCCCATTTAATATTTTCAACAAGGTACCTTCTCATAGACTTTGTTAATAGACAGGCCAACTTCTGAATTTCCTCACCCGATGGCTCGTGTACCTCAACCTGCTGCGTATTGGGTATGTTATCAGTTTCTTCTTTTGAAAAATATTTTCCAGTAATGCTTCTGATTCCTGTTAAAACTCTATTTTGTCTTCTGCACATTTCAGCTTTCCTACATACTCGTGGATTTACTTGTCTGGTGGGGCATAAGAGGTTACATCAACGAGTTTAGGAAAAAGAAGCTAAACCTTCCTCCTATCGCCTACTTCAGTACATACCACGGATCAATTTCTCACTTCCCAACTGGCTACATGTGGAGTCCACACGTTGTGCCAAAGCCTAAAGGTATATGTCAGCTCCTCAATGGTATCTGGATGCTTGTTTTCGCCGTATTGGTCATTTCCACTTCTCTTGTTGAAGCAAAACTAATGACTTATAAATGAACGGATAGTTTCTTGTGGAGTATTTCTGTGCTAGTCTCTCTTTCTTCATTCCCATTAATCCCCTTCCCCAATCCCTGAATTCATGTAAAGATAATTTCTTCTTTTTCTAGCTCTACTTCACCCATTGGCTTAGTAATAATGTTGTCCTCATACTATCAGTCCACTTGATTTATCATAAAAAATATTGAAGCATTCATTTTTTGCAGATTGGGGCTCTTTGGTTGATATTGTTGGCTATTGTTTCTTAAACCTTGGGAGGAACTACCAACCTCCTGAAGAATTTATCAAGTGGATCCAAAATGGGCCTAAACCTGTATATATTGGGTTTGGGAGCATGGTAAGGTTTTCTAATATAAACTCCCAGAAGTCTTAGAAGTATCAGATGATCCTTTATCCCACTCAGCCACTCTTGCAAGATATATCCAGTCTGATGTCTTATAATTTAAAAGCAACTTATGACTAGGTTTATTACTGTAGGTGGAATTCTTAGTTTTCTACTGACAGTCTAGTGACAGTATCCGTTTCTGAATGATTTAATTCGTACTTGATAAACTTGCAATAGTGGATGTAAACCAGCTTCTATCAATCTAACTGTATTTTCGTCTCACACAATTTTAATTGTTAAATAGATCTGTAAGGTGCCTGTGCTTAAGATCTTAGCAATCTGATTTATTATTATCACTTTGGTCTCCTACTTCACTTTTGTTTTTGAAGATATCCAACTTGTTCATTCCTTTTGTTCTTTTTTTTAGCCTCTTGAAGATACCATTAAAACTACAGATATAATTTTGGAGGCACTAAGGAATACTGGGCAGAGGGGAATTCTTGACCGAGGTTGGGGAGATCTTGGTACTTGTAAGTTCTCTCATGCTTTGCATTTTTTTTTTTCATCTTATTACAGTCTGATGTTTCTGACTGACCATAAAATTGATCATATGTAGGTTGCAAAATAAAGCTAAATTTTTTGAAGAAAGAAAAAGATAAAAGCACCAACTCTCCTATTTATTGCATATAGCATATTGAAGCTCTAGTGCTCTACTGTAATTTCACTGGAAGGGTTAAGACCTGGATGAACCTCAAAAACACCATAGGAAGAACCTTGAGGGGATGTTCTATTAAATAAAATTCTCTATTAAGTTATTTAACTGGCATAATAAGTCTCCCCCTTTGGCCTTCCCCTGACCCCGAACATACAACCGAAAAACCAGTTCCAAGGCCAATTACTTGCTTGAGAAAATATGAGGCCTATGATGGTGGTATGGAGTTGGGGTCACAACAACATAAACATTAAGTGGATAGATCAAGAGAACAGTTTGTTTGTCATTATATTACTGGATGGATGCCACATGCACAAGTGCACTTGTAGTATTGGTAAATAATGTGGATATTTCCGTTCATTTGTGATTGGATTGCATGTGAGAATATTCTAACACCAAGAAACATCTTTTCTTGTTTTTTTACCTCCTCTTATTCTGTTCCAGTTCAAGAGATTCCTGAAGATGTTTTTCTTGTTGCGGAGTACCCTCATGATTGGCTTTTTCCTCAATGCGCAGCTGTTGTGAGTACCATTGCTTTACAATTTACTCCTGCCTACTCATGTTATATATCTTTTAAATGCTTTTCTAGATAGCAAACTGGCAGATAGGATCGGTTCTGATAAACTGATGGTCAATGGTTGGTTATTAGGGATTTTACAAACCCTAGTATAACTGACCTTCTAAACTCCAGTCTTCTCGATATCTGGATATTGAAAAATATTATTTTCTGATGTGCTCGTGGGAAATACCTGCTTGCAGGTTCATCACGGTGGTGCTGGAACCACAGCCGCGGGACTACGTGCTGGGGTAATGTTCTTTCTCAATCTCATATGAGTAGTATTATTCTAAAGCAATCAGATTTTGCTGGATCTTTTGCCCTTTGCGTTATATAGAAAGATTAGATGATCTTATGCAATGTCTGCAATTTTTTAATCCAGTGTCCAACAACTATAGTACCATTCTTCGGTGATCAATTCTTCTGGGGTGATAGAATTCATGAAAAGGGACTAGGACCTGCTCCAATTCCTATTGACAAGCTTAGTGTAGGAGGACTCTCTGATGCTATAACATTTATGCTTCAGCCTGATGTAAGTGTCTATGCATCTCCGTACCTAATGACATACCAATCTGTCACTGTAGAACACAAACGTGTTTTGGAAATGCTCGTTATAGACTTTGCTTGCTGATGGAAACTTAACTTATACAGGTGAAATCCCGAGTAATGGAACTAGCCGTATTATTAGAGAACGAAGATGGTGTTGCAGGTGCAGTTGATGCTTTCCACCAGCATTTGCCTTCAGAAATGCCATTGCCAACCCCAACCCCGGCTTATGAGGATATCGATGGTCCAAATCCGTTACAGTGGCTTTTCACAAGGATTGGAAAAATCTGTTGCCTGCCTTGTGGTTCTTAGCTCTGAAACTGCATTTATAGAATTGCATAGTTTGTGTTATTTCATATTTTATTTATTAATTGGTTGTATTGGTTCATCATATCATTCTTTTTTCTTGGCTTGTAAAATAAGTTACATGGCAAAACTTTATAGACATATTTATTACTAGTTTTTTCATGGTGATTCTTGTAATAACACCAAGCTATTGTTCATTTTAGTGTTCAATGATCGCTTTGCAGAGATGGAGTCACAGAGGTGGTTATTTTGACTTTGAACTTTGTACTTGCGTAATTATCTGTACTTCTATCTAAATATGTAACTGCTTATTTTAAGAATTACTTTACATCCAGCCATCACTTGTTACTCTCGTTAATTACATAAAATCACATAGAAATTAATAAATATGTTAATTAGTAAATAAATAAACTTCAAGCAAAAAACGCTGACTTTACAGAGAAAGCCCCACTAGGATTTCCCATCCACCATGTTTTATTATTTTGACTTTGAACTTTGTACTTGCGTAATTATCTGTACTTCTATCTAAATACGTAACTGCTTATTTTAAGAATTACTTTACATCCAGCCATCACTTGTTACTCTCGTTAATTACATAAAATCACATAGAAATTAATAAATATGTTCATTAGTAAATAAATAAACTTCAAGCAAAAAACGCTGACTTTACAGAGAAAGCCCCACTAGGATTTCCCATCCACCATGTTTTATCCCTTTCTCCTCTATAATCCTTGGATCAACACTTTCCACAATGAATTCAACCATTTCATCTAACAACCTACCCCTCAACATCTGCACATTCCATCTCCCCGAATCTATAAACTCCCTTACTTCGATTTCTTCCTCCATCTCCCCGTGCTCCTCTATATAATATAGTGCTCCCAGTTTGGTCCAGTTATCAAACCAAAAACTCACCTCTCCTGCTTTAATTTGCCACCATATGTCATCTTCTTCCAAGCATGTGAAGCACCCATCCATGTAACCATAAGAGGATGAAACTTTTTGCAGTATTTATTCCACATGAACGAATTCCATAATGAGGTGGAAGTTCTAAAATTCCACCATAGTTTGCAGAACAATGCTTTTGAAACATCATGTAGCGATCGGAATCCCACACCTCCTTCAGTTCTAGGATAACACATGTCCTCCCATGAAACCCAATACTTACCTTTCTCCCCTCCTGTTTTGCTCCAGAAAAAACCCGCAAGTAATTGATGTAACTTCTCTATTACTTTCTTTGGAGGGTTCATTGCTGATAACAAATAAATTGGCATCGACTGAAGGGACATTTGCTATCAAAATGTATTTCCCTCCATGAGATAACCATTTATTCTGCCACATCATTAATCTTCGATGAACCTTCTTTACCAGTTCTTCAAAATGTGACACTCTTTTCCTTCCATAAAAGACTGGGCATCCTAGATATATGAAGGGAAAAAACCCTTGCTTTATACCCGTGATTCTCATTAATCGCAACCCAACAATTAAATGTGTATTATCATGTAAATAAAAGAAACTTTTATTTAAATTCACCATCTGGCCAGAAACATTCTCATAGTTCCTCAACACCCCCATCATCTTTCGAATAGATTTTCTCTCCCCTGAGCAAAATAGAATTGTATCATCTGCATATGACAGATGATTGATAGGAGGACTCCATTTTGGCATTCCATAACCCCTGAATTCTGCATCCTCATTCAGATTATTTAGACCCCTGGCTAGAACTTCCGCAGCTATTACAAACAATGTTGGAGATAAAGGATCTCCCTGTTTCAACCCTCTTGATGACTTAAAGAAACCATATGATTTCCCATTAAATAGTATCGAATACCAGTTATTAGAAATTAACTACCATATCAATAATTATTTTCGAAAAGCCAAATCTCCTTAAAACTTTAATTAAAAAAAACCAAGAGACCTTATCATAAGCTTTAGCCATGTCCAACTTCACTACCACATTCTGAAACTTCTTCCTCTTATTAATGTACCTTATTATCTCCTGAGCCAAAAGAACATTTTTTGTAATGCTTCTCCCTTTAATAAATCCTGACCGATTCCTCGATATAATATTGGGTAACCTTTTTGAGATCCTTTCATGCAACAACACTTTAGATATGATTTTATTTGCAAACGTACTTAGACTCACTGGTTTTAGATCTGTGAAGTTTACAACCCTTTTTTTTTTTTGGTAGCAACACCGGATTAGTGTGTGAAATAAAACGTGGAATCTGCTGTCCACAAAAAAAGGCTATCACCATTTTTGTAATATCCCCACCTATCTTCTCCCAGCAGCTTTGGAAGAATAACTCAGAGAAACCATCAGGACCGCTTGTACTGTCTCCATTCAACGCAAATACTACCTTCCTGACCTCCTCCATAGTAGGCATTTTAATCATCTCTTCATTCTGATATGATGTAATCAACTTGGGAATAAGGTTCAATATACTGTCATCTTCTTGTGTACCCCCAGTTTGGAATTGCTCCTCAAAGAAAGAAATTGCCTCCGCTCCAATATCATCACTGTTATTCACTACCTCACCCTGATCTATTTGAAGTTCTGCCAGATGCAACTTTTTTCTTCTTCCTTTGATGTAATTATTGAAGAACCTAGTATTCTTATGTCCATACTTAAACCACCTCATTCCAGCTTTTTGCCTCCAAAACTCCTCCTCTATGTATGAGATATTTTTTCAAGTTAGCCTCTGCCCTTTTTAATTCTGCCCTGTTCTCATCATTTGTATTAATTTCCAATTGGATTTCCTTGACCTTGACTTCATCTTCTAGTGTTGCTACCTGCTGGAATATATTTCCAAAAGTCTCCTTACTCCACCTCGCCAGTGCCCCTTTCACTTTTTTTCATTTTAGCCACAAAATCGATTTTCCATTTTTCATCAATTATTTTCTGAAACTGGGGGTGTCTTGTCCAGAAATCGAGAATCTTAAAAGGCCTGCTTGTCACCTCCTCCTCCGAGTTGCATATGACGTGTAAAGGTGCATGATCTGATCCTTGTCTCACTAGATGATGCACTTCACTAGTAGGCAACATATTGATAAACTCTTGATTCCCAAAAACTCTATCAAGTCTTTTAAATATACTCTCCCTTTCAATCCTCCCATTCCACCAAGTAAACATGCTACCCATAAATTTAAGTTCTGTTAAAGCACAATTATTAACGCATTGACTGAACTCCAACGCCTCAACTTGAGTAAAATCTAACCCCCCTTGCTTCTCCTCCTCGTTCAGTATAACATTAAAGTCACCTTCCACCATCCACGAGATATTAATATTTACAGATAGAGCTTCCAACTCTTCCCACAACTCCAATCTTTCTAATGCATTATATCTATCATACACTGCTGTACATATCATCTCCACATTGTTCTTACTCAGCTTTAAAGTAATTTGTTTCATACTATCCCTTAACACTTCACCCCTCCAGTCATCCTCCCAAAAAATTGGAATATGCATTTTGACAACCTAACTTTCTTTTGTATTGATCTAGCTCCTTTGGATACTGAAATGGTTCCATAAGAGCTATAAAATTGTATTTATGACGCCTATTTAGATCCATTAATCTCTTAAAAGCCTTCTGAGATTTAACCGATCTAATGTTCCAAAAAGTTGCTTTTCCAATCATTGGGAAATGTCTTCTGATCTTTCCCTGCTACTCCTTGTTTTTACTTGAAGTGGTACAATAATCTGATTTGACTTTGATTTCTTCGCACCACTCTCCAACATTTTTAATTGTCTTGGGGATAAATCCCCATCTCTTCCCACCTTATCTATGTTATCGTCAAATTCATCGTCTTCATCCGTATCTGTTCTTTTTTGAATTTCCACCACTGTCAACTCTTGTAGATCACGAAGATCATCCCTCACACTCTCTCTATCTCTCCTCTTAATTTCAGACACTACCCCATCAGTGGCCTGCACCCCATGGTATTCTACCATCTCCAAACATTTATTCCCCATATTACTACTTCTAGCATCCTTGTCATTGCGTCTTTCACTCTCTTTTTCGTTAGTGTTTCCTCTATTATTGATATTGTCACTCCCCGCGCTATATCCACTTTCTGCTCTACAACTAATCTCTTGACCTCTGCCTCATTTTTTTTGGCTCCTTTCCCCTTATCAATTTCGGTTGTTTCTTTGAACACTTCCTCAACCCATTTCCTTGTCTCTAACTATAACATTTTTCAAGTGAGATATCATATGATTTCTGAATTTCAAAATTTTCATCTGTTAGTGCAACTTCTATAAACCCATCTGTTGGAACTCTCTTTAAGAATGACTTTGTGTGTCAAACCTCGTTTTCATGTCATTCCTCGTGACGCCAAATTAAACCTCCACTCTATCGTTAACTCAATCATTTATTTTGTTAAGAAAAACGTTAACTACACATTCAAATTATTTTCAAGTAAATTAATAAATAACTATACACCAATCAATTAATAGGAATAATATTATGATAAAATATATAGTTCGCTGGGGATTTCCTTTCCTCAACCAATTCAGTTGTGTCAGCCTTGGTCAAATATTTTATTATGAGTTGGTTGGACAAAGTCCACTATGATTAAATAAAAGTGAACAACAAGAGCAACTTTATTCTGGAAATAAATAATTTTGTTACTAAGAAATGCACATGAAAAACATCTCAAAATTAGTACAAGTCACACATTTGCAGTTAGCACTTTTTATCAATACATGTATTTATTACCACTGGATCCATAACTAAGGTCTTAACTTCGTACATGTAAGTTTGCACACGAAAATTGACAAAATAGGGGGTTTATCTACACTGAGGCTAGCTTGACATCTAAATTGGGCAATTTTGACATCCAAATCTAAGGTCTTAATGGGCGTCCATGTAAATTTTTGACAATAATGATGTCAGAATTCCGGATCACAAAAAAAAAATGGTGAATTATACCACACTAAAATTGGCAAAATAGGGGTTTAGGCTTGTTTGACCTTGAAAATGGATCGTTTTGGCTGTGACGACCAACCGTCTCCATAGCTAAGGTCTTAAAGGACAAATATGTAAATTTTTGGCAAAAAAGACATCGGAATTCCGGATCACCAAAAAAGATGATGGACATGAGAATCAGCAAAATATGGGGTTTACCCGCTCTGGGTTCGTTTGACCTTGAAAATGGGTCGTTTTGACCGTGGTGACCAACCGTCTCCACAACTAAGGTCTCAGCGGACGAGGTAAATTTTCAACAAAAAATCGTCGAAATTCTGAATCACCAAAAAAAAAGTGGACCACACGAAAATTGGTAAAATAAGGGGGGTTTAACTGCTCTAGGCTTCGTTTGACCTCTAAAATGGGTTGTTTTAGCCGTGGTGAACTCGCTCATAGCTAAAGTCTTAACGAACGTCCATGTACAATTTTGGCATAAAGGGACGTAAGAATTCCGAATTACCAAAAAAGATAGCACACAAAAATCAGCAAAATAACACCTGTTCTGGGGCTCGTTTGACCTCTAAAATAGGTAACGTCCATGTAAATTTTCAACAAATATGACATAAAAATTCCGGATCACCAAAAAAAATGGCGGAGCACACAAAAATTGAACCCGAGGCCCCCTACCCTACCTTACCCCCCGAAACTCGAGGGGTCGCTCCCCGAGGCCCCCTACCACCCTACCTTACCCCCAAGACCTCGAGGCGCCGCCCCCCGAGGCCTCTTACCCTACCCTACCCTACCCCCCAGACCTCGAGGCGCCGCGCCCCGAGGCCCCCTACCCTAACCTACGGACCTCGAGGCGCCGCGCCCCGAGGCCCCCTACCCTAACCTACGGACCTCGAGGCGCCGCGCCCCGAGGCCCCCTACCCTAACCTACGGACCTCGAGGCGCCGCGCCCCGAGGCCCCACGCCCCGAGGCCCCCTACCCTAACCTACGGACCTCGAGGCGCCGCGCCCCGAGGCCCCCTACCCCCCGGACCTCGAGGCGCCGCGCCCCGAGGCCCCCTACCCTACCCCCCGGACATCGAGGTGCGGCGCCCCGAGGCCCCCTACCCTACCCCCCGGACCTCGAGGCGCGGCGCACCGAGGACCCCTACCCTACCCCCCGGACCTCGCCACGCCCCGAGGCCCCCTACCCTACCCCCCCGACCTCGAGGCGCCGCGCCCCGAGGCACCCTACCCTACCCCCCTGACCTCGAGGCGCCGCACCCCGAGGAACCCTACCCTACCTCCTACCCTACCCTACCTCGCCCACCCTACCCAAACTACCCTTCCCAGCCTGCCCTACACCCTACCCTTTTACCCCAACCTACCTTACACACCCTACGCTACCCCGCCTACCCTACCCTTGTTTTTCTTACCCTACCCACTACCCTAACCTACCCTACCACCTACACTACCCTAACCTACCCTACCACCTACCCTACCCACGTTACCCTTACCTCACCCCCTACCCTAACCTACCCTACCCCGCACCCTACCCCGCCTACCCCACCCTCTGCCCTATCTTACCTTACCTCACCCACACTAACCAACCTACCCTACCCCCTACCCCTACCCTACCCTACCCTACCCCACCCTACCCCTGCAAGAAAACAAAAGAGAGAGTAATTAATAATTGGCTAAAGGAAAATTGATTCAAAATATAATTTGGAAAAGCTCAAAAATGGGTTGAAGAAAATATATTAACCATGATGCCACTTTAACACTAAAGGGATAAAAGATACAAATATTGATTAACTTCTTCAAAGTTCCAAATGCTTGTATCCCTAAAATTAACAAAATAACAAAGCAAAATAACACACTAGGAATTGAAGAAATTATCCTAAAGCAGACATTAAAAATGAAACAAGAGAAAGCATACTGATTTAGACATGCCTCAGCACAAATCTTTACAAAACCACCTTATAACAAAATAAACAAATTTAAGAAGCCAATTTGAATATAAGCTTCTATCCATATTGTCATTGAAGTTATCAAGGGCTGCAAGTTTCACTGAACAATATCAAGTGTGAAGTTAAACTTCAGATATCAATTAGGATATCAGATAAAATACTTAGCTCTGTGCATTGAAGAATAATGAGTTATAAAGATATGTTTATATTGTTCGTCGATTATCAAAAAGAAATTATAAGGAATGTTGACATATAAGTATCTTAACAAGAACATAGATTCAAAAGAACAGATGAAGACTTCAAGGAGGTAATCAAGAAAAAAGAAAATTAACTTTACCAGAGCTCCTGCTTTGCGTGCCCTTTTTTTGGCTCTCATGTCAGTTTTATCTACATAAACCTTCTGAGTTTTTTGGTCATCCTTTGATCTTCGTAACTTCTGATATGGCGCAACAGCTCTTAGAGTTGCATCAACTGCCAATCTCTTCACTGGACCCTGTGTACATCCTTGTTAGAAGAGATAATTAAACACTAGTTTGCTAAATGATAAAATTATATGTTATTTACCGTAACCATTGATTGATCAATTCTTCAAGGGAAATAAATAATCTAAAGGGAAAAAACAGTAACCTTTGGGAGTATTGGCTTTATATCATTCTTTGCTCATCCAGCTTTTCCTTTGCCCCTTTGTGGTTGTTGTGCAAAGAAAAGAAGTTTTTCATCCACTAAACCACCTTCCGCATGGAAAAAAAATTCATCAGGTACTTGATCCTGTTGTTGCTCGTTTCCTCGTCTTTCCGCATAAAGAAAACATTGGGTTTGTGGCTTGCAAGATCCTACTCAAGGGCTGAGAAAATGAAGAAGAAGGAAAGTACATCAGGATATAGTGAGGTTGGATGGCTTTTCATATCCTGGGATTGGGGCTGGGTGTCTTATCTCCGTGGACTTTCAGTAACCAAGTGGTTTATACAGCATTTTTATCAATCTTGATATGTGATAGTTCACAGTATGAAAAACTATGCAAAGCTCTAGTGTGATCTCTTTTGAACCTTTTGAACATTTCTACCTTAATCCAGCTTTCAAACTCATCTAGTCAATCATGATAATACAAACATTCAGGCTCTATTAAAGATTGTTAATTTACTCATGTTCTGTCTTGGTTTAATTCAAGTTTTCTTTTATACTGTAGCAAAGACAGAAAATGAATCCATCTATATATGATGATCATAGTGGTCTGAGACGCTAAGGTGCAGCCAAAGGGTCCTATCTGCAAAAGATTCTTCGAAAAAATCAAGTTCTCATATTGATGCAACTTTGATAGACATACCTACTGACTCTTCTGCAGAGTGGGGAGTTTGGTGGAACTTTCGGCGTAAGAAAATAGCATCAATTGGGTCGGAGTTCCAAGAAGATAACAATGAACCATAGAATTCAACATAAGAAAGTTCTTGTTTCGACAGAAGGATGTACCAAAAAGTTTGCTATAAAAACAGCTTTAGGTTAGGCTAGGTCTGACCAGGTTTCATGCACAAAACAAATTAGAGTTAGTAGGGGAAGACAGAGGAATTGTTTGAGGTGGATAAGGATCAGTGACAAAGACGAGCATAGCAGGAAATGGTGCGCATCTATGTATCATGATCTTCCGAATCCACTTAATGGTCAACGACCTAGAGTACATGTTTCTTTTCAGCACATAATACCTGTGTTTTTCCATTGTCTATTTCTTCATCCACCATCTTGAGAACTCATTGCAAGATCTGCACTGCAGTAGGATTCTATGATTATTAACTGAAGAAGACAACTGGAAAGGTAAGCAATTATCGACTAAAATTCATTCTAAAAAGAGGCATAATCTCGATTCAAACAGGGCATGATGGACAGTATACAATTACGAGTTTCAGAAATAGAGAAAACAAGCTGTCATATTCAACAAACAATAGGCAAAACAACTTTCATACTAATTAGCTTTGAGATTCTATCCTTATTATTGGAAAGAAGACAACATTAATGAAACCTGATGCTTAGAGACAGTAAAAAAAAGAGTACAGATTCAACGAAGTAGACTCGAGATGAAGAATATCGAAATAGACTTAAAAAATAACAACAGTGGAACATCAAAGCAAGACATGAAATGGCAAAGTTGAATCGACATCACGAGTAGACAATGAAATCATTTACGAACACATGTGTAGAAGATCATGGTATGAAATGCTATTTTCTTATGATTAATCTTTGATTTAAACAAATCCAAAACTTCCAAGCATTTTGGAGATGTTAATATGGGCACAAAAATCAGCTAAACTGGAAAATCCTCTTGTTTGAAGGATGGCCAAAACTTGACCAACTGCTTTCATTTTTAATCAAATTATGGATTCTTAGATCAAAGTTGTGTTTGTTTATCGATCAAAATGTACATGAACATACATAGTTTTGTATCGTAACAAGGTTTCAAAAGATTGACAAAGAATTCAATTTCCAAATATCACAATATCATGACCGATGACACTAGCTATGTGTCCCTCTTGGTTGCAATTTCATGTGTATCCCTGATCAATGACACAGACATGGAGAATTAAATTTGAGTATGTGAGGATGATTACAGATAAGTAGTTGAAAGGGAAGATGGTACTCACCTAAGGACAATAGCAGCAGTAAAAATGAAACCAACAGAGACAGTAGCAGTGGCACCAGTAAACTGGAAGGCATTCCAGATGCTAGTTACAACAATTTTCTCCCAAGAATATGAGACAGATGAGAGCTGCTGTGACTGAAAAGAATCTGCGATTATCATAGGCAATGGGAATTGCATAGGGGAAAAAGAGGTCATCCATATTGAGGCGAAGCTAAAAGAAGACAATTGGGAAAACAAGCATCGAGTGGATCACATAGCTCACTCGCACCACATCATTAAGTAATGAGCCCTAATGAGTTCCAAGTTCACCATCAAAGTTGGCGAGTACATCAGGATAGAGTGAGACATTTGTTTAAAAGAGAGCCTTTTCATATCCTGGGATTGGGGCTGGGTGGCTTATCTCAACATAAGAGAGTTCTTGTTACGACAGAAGGATGTACCAAAAAGTTTGCTATAAAACTTCTTTATATTAGGCTAGGTCTGATCAGGTTTCATGCACAAAACAAATTAGAGTTAGTTGAGGAAGACAGAGGAATTTTTTCAGGTGGATAAGGATCAGTGACAAAGACGAGCATAGCAGGAAATGGTGCGCATCTATGTATCATGATCTTCCGAAGCCACTTAAGTCAAAACAACTTTCATACTAATTAGCTTTGAGATTCTATCCTTATTTTTGGAAAGAAGACAACATTAAAAGTAACGAATATGAATGAAACCTGATGCTTAGAGATAGTGAAAACAAAGAATACAGATTCAACAAAGTAGACTCGAGATGAGGAATAGCGAAATAGACATAGAAACTAACAACAGGGGAACATCGAAACTAGACATGAAATGGCAAAGTTGAATCGACATGACGAGTAGACAGTGAAATCAATTAGGAATATTTTGTAGATGTTAATATGGGCACAAAATCAGCTTAATGGAAATCATAACTTGACCAACTGTTTGAAGATGATGTATCGTTCAAGATCTATAGTTGCTTTCATTTTTAGTCAAATTATGGATTCTTAGATTAATTAATGTTGTGTTTGTCTATCGATCACAATGTACATGAACATACATAGTTTTCCATTTAATCAAAGAAAAGAAAAAAACCCCAAAAAAAGAAATCACAAAACGCACCTACATACACAAATTTACACAAGAAACCCCATAACCAACATACAAAAAAGTGAATCATCAAACAAATAACACAAAACCCTGTACTCCAACAGTAAAAAACAGAGACCAAAAACAGAAAAAAAACTCACAAGTTTGGAGGAATGAGAAATCGAGTTACCAGCAGAGAAATCGTTTCTGAGCATTCAATTTTCCGTTCAAATTATTCTCCAACCCGCCATTGCTCGTCTCTTCTCCACCGCACTCGTAACAGAAGAAGAAGATCGTTGTAATGTAAATCGATCAACAAATTTTCATATCACTTCTTCTCCAAGAAGATGAAGAAGAAGACCGTTACTCTGACACTCAAATTTGAATTGATTACATTTAGGAGCGGACACTTATATTTATATATAATACCTTTGTTTTTTTCAAATACAAACAAAAAAATTTATTTTTATTTTTTTAGAAAAATAAATTGAAATTATAAGTCCTAATCTATGGTATTTGACAGATTATATTGATAGAAAATAATATAATCAGAAAAAAAATTCACAATACCTTTTTCTTTTGGGGTCAAAAAGATGGAAATATAAAATATTATATATTACTTAATTACTATATTTTTATACTCTTTATATTATGTTCTTTTGGCCAAAAAAAAAGTGTATAATCTTCATGTTCTTTGTTTTTGTTTATGTTAATCGTGAACCTTTTTTTATTCTTGAGTTTTGCATTATAATTTTAATTAGACAAAACAAAATTATATATATTTTTCATGTAATTTTATTTATAAATATTATTTTAGTTGAAATACTTTTTTTATTTTGGAAAAAAAATATTTTTTTATTAATTGAAATATGTTTCTTCTCAACTGAATATGCTAGAAGTAGTGTTTGCTGGAGACTTCCTCTTCTAATAATGTAGAATGAAACTCCAATGCGAGACATAGTCGTTATTTTGATCACTTCAAGATCAGATTGGCCAAAAAATATATTGATTTAAATATAGTTTCGCTATAAAAGAGGTAAAGATAATTAAGCTTCAACTTCTTTCCGTTACTAAATGAGAAAAAGAGCAGCAAATCATGTATCCTCACACCTTTCAATCATTTTTTGTTTCGGTAAGCAACAGTGTCTAAGATTTTTTAATATGTTTTTTTGAGGAACTTTTCATAGAGGTAATGAAATTCTGTACGAAAACTTTGTTGATGGACACGTGAACTGCTCATGTTTTGTAGGATCCCTTAATTTTTTTTATGATATCCAATAGAAGAATGAAAATTATTTACTTTCAAATATTTGAAGGATATTTTCGACTGAGAATGATATTTTAAGGATGTATTTTAATTTTGTGATATAGTTTAAGAATGTTATTGGCCAAAAACTCTATTGGAAAAACATCAAGAAAGATGCATAAATCACAACTAAAAAGGCTAACTAAGCATAAAATTAATAATAATGATTGGGATTGGGATAAGATATCCCTACTTTTGAATGAAATATTAATTCCAGGATAACTTATCCATGGACAAAAATGTCAAATAACAAAAGTATCTCCTTAAATCCTCTTTTACAAACAAACAACTGGATTTTTTGTAAGCAAACAAATAGTTCTTATATATTATACCATGCATATTAATTGAATATGACAAACCAAAGAACCAACAAAAAATAATCAAAACTCAAAAAGGAAACAAGATAATTGCAAAGTTAATCTCTTTAATACACAATACTTGGTAATCTAGTAAAACTGGTCACTAACTTGGTGCTGAATTCATTGATTGTATAAAAAAGATATTTACATTGTGCAGCTCTAAAAGCAAGAGAAAAACTAGCCTTAAATATATCTATCTATACCTTTGGCCGCGATGGCATGGATGTCAATGATAACTCACATCTTCCTCTGGTGGATCATCGGGTGGGGTTAAGTTTATCTTGTTCTCCTTTGATGGCTCACCGGGTGGGGTTAAGTTTATCCCGATTCCCTCTGGTGGCATGCACAGAACAAATCGATTCTCTGGTATCATATCTTCATTTGGGCCAGGAGGATATTCAATCTCAGAAGCACTTAAATCAAATATAAACACAGAAAACTGGGAATTTGCTTTGTATCTGAAGAGTAAAAAGTAACCACAAGCAATTGAATAGTACTCCTTGAATTTGTTTCAACCTTCATTTAACCATACCATGCCACTAGAGTTTAGCAATTTTATTTTCCATACCACACCATTTTGGACCTCAAGCAACACAATATCCCCAGATTAGCGCCATGCTCGATTACAAATTCATTAGGGATGTGCTGTAAAATACCGAAACTGATAAGATATGAATAAAATATAAAATATAAGAGAAGAAACGTAGAAAACAAATAAAAAGAAAGGAAAAGCTTCAGAAAAACTGGTGTAGACAAGTTTCCAATCACACATAGCATTTCTTTTTTTTTAAAAAATAAATCCCGAAAGCCAGTGAAACTCGATAGATAATGAGTCAGCCGCTCTAGCCTTCTCAACTCAAATACCATACTTTTGTCCGTGGAAGGGTAAGAAACCGTGATCGTGTGATGTGCATCTAACACACATATCATACATTGCGCTCTTACCACTGGACGAGAACCCCGGGGGTGCAATCGCATATTGTTACTAGAAAAGGAGAAAGAGAAACAGGAAGCAAGATAGTAAGTAGGAAAACCCTTATTTAATACTAACAATAAATATTGTGACTAGTAAGTTAGGTTCTAGCATTTATCAGTCAAATTTGCAGAACTAAAGTTTTTTTTTTTCATTCCTAAAGCTGTGCATTTCTTTTCCCTTGTAGGCTGTTAATCTTGGTAGTGGCTTCTTATCACATATATTGGCGGGTGATAAGTATTTATTAGAAACATCCCAACTCGTAAAGCTAGCTTGAACATACACTTGAGTTTTCTCGGCGGATAACCATTTGCAGCAGTGCTGCTTTTATTAGTGTTGATTCAACTGCAATGAGTCATTTGGTAGGTGTATTAGAATAGTACTGAATAGGATTGTATCAGTAATGCCAAAACTATTTCCTATCCATTGTTGGTTTGATGTATTAAGGACAATTTTATCTTTACCCTGCTTATCTATGTATTAAGATAAGCCATGTATAGTTAATACCATGATTTGCTATGTATTGGTTATGCATGGCTAAAAATCCTATCAAACCAAGAATTAAATAACACCATGAACAATACATTTATTATATTCTCTAATACACCCTACCAAACGACCCCAGTTCTATATGCATAAAAAAGCAGCCCGGGCACGAAGCATTCACATTCATTCAGGGTCCAGGAAAGGGCTATAGTGAGTGTGATGTAGGTAATCTATCTAGACAAAAGCATGAATGATTATTCCATGGCTTGATCCCAGGCACAAACATCAACATTGATTCCACGACGTGATCCCACGAACTATAGGTGACATGGAGACAACTTTACTATTGGTCCAAGGCTCGACTTCAATGAACTTTATCTATATGATGAGAATAAAAATTCCTATTGGACGACTACTCAAGTGAACATAAATATTTTTATTGACTTCTCATTCTTTTTCTTCCGGAAAAATACCTTCTTTGGTGTAACGACCCGCTAGGTCGTTTTGAGAACTAGGACTATTTTGACTCCTTCCAGAAAATTTAAAGGGGTATTTTATACTATTCAGTAATTACAATTTTATAGTTAATGATTCTTTTTCCTAAATATTTAATATAGTGATAGTTAATGGGCCAAGTGTGTAATTTAAGTATTTCCTATACCACTTGGCCATATAATTAAATTAAGTTAGTGGGATATCCACTTCTAATACTTAATTAGTTCTTAGAAAAATAAAAGAAAAGAGTTAGAAACTGATTTTCTTTGTGCGGTGTAGAGTATAGAGCAAGAAGCAATGAAATATATATATTGCAGGTAAAGTTTTTCCTTAGCCGATCTATTTTCTGCATAAGCATGCATTAGTGGTAGAAATTGTTGGCGTGAGGAATCTGTTGATATCGTGTTGTTTGCTGTAACTTGTTATTGGAAGTTACATATAATTTTAGTAAAATTATTAGGGTGAATTGAATGGGTGTTTAGTTAGTAATGATTTTTCTAATGATTTCTAATGATTGCCATATGTAGGAATATCTAAAGTTGAAATTTATATGTAGTGAAAGACGTAGTTGCAGGATCTGGGAAAAAATGTTTGATCTATAATTTTCTTTTAGTTATTTATTTATTTTTGTATTAAATGGTAGGGGATGGACTCTTAGGCCAATGATTGGACAATCATGCCAATGATTGGCATTTAGGAGAGACTTTTGGAAAAATTGGCATGTTTCTGTACTTGGAAAGATCATAAAAATAAATAAATAAATAAAAATGGTCTCGTTCACAGTGCAATCCTTATTCTTTTAAATTGTTTTTATTTTATTTATTTATCAAATTAGTTACTAGTTTTTAATATATTGAGATAGGTAATTAAATATTAGGTGTATATTATATGATTTAACATTAAATCTAGGGTATTTGGAGAGGTTAAGGTTAAGTTCTTGGCTTGAAATTTGACGAATTGGCATATAAATTATACCAAGATTTGGGTTTGATTGGAGATATGAGTGAGTTTTGGAGTTTAGATTAGACATATAAATTGAGTACCCATGAACTCGCTTACTTACGAATATTGCACAATTGATAGATTGGGAACGTTCCGAAGCTTTGCGAAAAGGAAAGGAAAAATCTTGAAGATGGTGACACGAGTTCGGCATTTAAGGTATGTTAAGACTTTTAGACTTGTTGAAGGACGTTTTCCTAATTAAAGATAAAAAAATAAAATTAAATTAAATAGACAATGGGTAAGGGCGAAAGATGGGGGTGTCGTATCAATGGTGTGACGGGCATTGGTACGAGTACCGGTGTTATAAAAGGGAAAGTTACAACTATAGAATGTGGATTGTAATTTGAGAATGCCAAAGCATATGGGCATTAGCTGATATATTATTGACTTGAAATCCTTGTGTGATTGTGTTTTCTTTATTACACCCGTATAGTTGTGATAAATGAGGTGATTATGTATTATGTTGATACTTGATTGATTGATGTGCATCATCATCCCCTTATTTGAAATAATATTGTGTACATGCATTGACATGAGATTGAGTATAAGTTGGGCACGTGGAGATCATCCGTGCTGGGGATGGTGAGATGTTAAGATTGTAAATTGGGCACGTGGAGACCGTCCGTGCGGAAATTGTTGATTTTATGATTGTGCGTTGAGATCGTCCGCACAGACACGTGGAGATCGTCCGTGTCGGTATATGGACCTCGCGAGTCCCCCATGGGTCATGAACTCTCAATGTATTTCCGAGGAGTATCATGTATATACGGTTGAGAGAGTACTGGGTATTCTGAGACATGTCATTTCATGGTATCATATTGCATTGCATTTCATCACATCCTTCATTCTCGATGATTATGTGTTTTATTTGATGGTTGGAATTTTACTTAATGTTTGATTACCTTTATTTGATGAAACTTGACTGGTTATAGACTTGTATAATTGAAGAATAAATTTTTCTTATATAAACTCCCGTCACTACTTCTTCGTTGTCGGTCAATGAGATATACTGGGTACACGTGGTTTCGTACTCATACTACACTTGTTGCACTCTTTGTGGTGCAAATTCGATTCCGAGTAGGGGCACATCTCGTGGAGCAAATTGAGTCCGAGCTTGGAGTGTCTTGGAGTTGTGGTGAGCTGCTTGGCTGTTCCGTGGCCCACACCTCCCACTATCTTTTATTTATTCTGTTATTTAGTATTCAGACAGGATATCCCTTATGTTAGATTTGTCATTTTAGTTTCAGACTTGCATCGTATTTTAGAAGCTCTTGTACTTAAGACACCAATTCTTGGGGTGGTATTTTCTTCTTCCGCATTTCGTACTTCTAAGGAATTCAATGTTGGAAATTCTTGCTAAGTGTTTGTCTTTTTACTCATTTGTTGGTTAAGTTTGGTAATTATGTTGGGTTGGCTTACCTATTGGTAAGGAACATAGGTGCCATCACGACTTACAAATTTGGGTCGTGACAAATTTGGTATCAGAGCCCTAGGTTCATCGGTCTCACGAGTACAAGAGCAATGTCTAGTAGAGTCTTGCGGATCGGTATGAAGACGTCCATACCTATCTTCGAGAGGCTATAGGACATTTAGGAAATATTGTTTTCTTTCATTCACTATCGTGCACTTGACCTTGTCAAAAATTCTAATCTTGATATCTCATTCTCTCTCAGATGGCGAGGAATCGTAAATCTGCAAGTGGTGGTCAGGATCCTATTCCTGCGCCTGCTTCTAGGAACACTATCCGAGGTAGAGGCAGGGGACGAGCTCGAGGTCGGGGTAGGGGCCGTATTGCAGCACCTGTGGAAGGTCAAGTACCAATAGCTACCCAGGGTCGTGATAGGACCGTACCTCCTAAAGCAGAGGTTATTCATGGGGATGTGCAAGATCGTGTCGATGGGGATGGGCCAGCTCAGGCTCCACCCAGTACTATTGTCACCCAGTGCTTCAAGATACCTTGGCTCGTATGTTAGGAATCCTAGAGGGGATGGCTCAGGCAGGAGCTTTGCATGTCACTTCTGATGGCTCACAGACCCGTGTTGGAGGTCAAACTCCAGATCCAATAGTTGCTCCAGATTCTCAGACTCCCAGGACTCAGCCAGCTGCTGCTGTAGCTCCTCGTTTGGATAGTATGGAGTTTCCAGATATGACATCACATTTGGTGAATAGGCCTTCTATGACTATTGATGAGCAAAAGATGTTTGGGAGGTTCAGACAAATGAATCCTCCTACTTATACTGGTGACTTAGCTGAGGATGCATATGAATTTATAGTTAGTTGTCATGAGAGGTTGCATAATCTTGGATTGGTGGAGTCTCATGGAGTTGACTATACAACTTTTCAGATGACTGGCTGTGCCAAACAGTGGTGGAGGGATTATATTAGTAGTAGGCCAGCTGGATCCTCTCCACTATCCTGGACTCAGTTTACTCAGGTATTTCTATCCAAATTTGTTCCACGCAGTGAGAGGGAGCGCAAGAGGGCCGATTTTGAGGGTTTGCAATAAGGTGGTATGTCAGTTGCAGAGTATGAGGGTAAATTTCATGCCTTGGCTAGGCATGCTTCGATGATACTTCCCACAGAGGCTGAGAGAGTGAGAAGGTTTGTTAAGGGGTTGATTATTCCAATTCGTCTAGGAGTTTCTCAGGTTGCTGCTTCTGGTGTTCCATTCCAGAAAGTGGTAGATGCTGCTAAGGAGTTGGAGATGATTTGGCGTGAGGGATTTGAGCAGCGTGAAGGCAAGAGGACTCGTTATTCAGGTGATTATGGTGGTGGTCCGCCTAAGAGTCGGGGTTACGTGGGCAGAGGTTATCACCCTCAGTCTAGCAAACCCATTCATGCTGCTATACCAGTGTCTGAGGCTGGTTACGCTGGGTATAGCTCTTCGAGCTCATTGCATACTTCACAGGGTTCATCTTCTAGACCTATAGTTCATGGAGGGCATTCTGGTCATTCAGGTCCCTCTCATCAGCCTACGTCTCGTAGAGGCTGTTTTGAGTGTGGTGATATGGGACACTATGTCAGAGACTGCCCTAAGACCAGACGTGGTGGCTTACATCAGGGTTCTCAAGCTTCGACTTTCAGGGCTGCACAACCTCCAGCTAGGGGTGGTGCACAGAGTGGTAGAGGTGGCTCTTACTCAGGTAGAGGTGGTTCTTCTTCTGGTCGAGGTGGTGGTCGTGGAGATTCACAATCTGAGGGAGGTCATTCTCATTGTTATGCCTTTCCGGGTAGGCCAGAGGCTGAGGCTTCAGGTACGGTTATCACAGGTATTATTCCGATTTGTCATCGACCAGCTACTGTATTATTTGATCCAGGCTCTACTTATTCTTATGTGTCCACATATTTTGCTCCTATTCTGGATATATTATGTGAGTCCCTTGAATTGCCGGTACATGTTTCTACTCCTGTCGGGGATTCTGTAGTTGTAGATCGGGTGTATCGTTTATGTATTGTTACCTTGATGGGGTATGACACTCATGTGGATTTAAAGGTCTTAGATATGGTAGATTTTGATGTGATTCTTGGTATGGATTGGTTATCTTCTTACCACGCAATTTTAAATTGCCATGCCAAGACAATCACTTTAGCTATGCCTGGAATTCCTACAGTAGAATGGAGAGGTTCTCTTAGTCACCCTCCTAAGGGTGTGATATCATTTCTTAAGGCTCGTCAGTTGGTACAGAGAGGATGTTTGTCTTACTTGGCACACATTCGAGATACTAGTGTTGAGACTCCTCTGCTTGAGTCTATTCCAGTGGTGAGTGAATTTTCAGAGGTATTCCCGACCGATTTACCAGGTCTTCCACCAGATCGTGATATTGATTTTTGTATTGATGTGGAGCCAGGCACTCGGCCTATTTCCATTCCTCCTTATCGTATGGCACCGGCTGAATTGAAAGAGTTGAAGGAGCAGTTGCAGGATTTGTTGAGCAAAGGTTTTATTAGACCAAGTGTATCTCCTTGGGGTGCTCCAGTGTTATTTGTGAAGAAGAAAGATGGATCTATGCGTATGTGTATTGACTATCGGCAGTTGAACAAGGTAACCATCAGAAATAAGTACCCGATACCTCGTATTGATGATTTATTTGATCAGTTGCAGGGTGCTTCAGTTTTCTCCAAGATTGACTTGAGATCTGGCTATCATCAGCTGAAGGTTAGGGCAGAGGATATCCCTAAGACAGCTTTTCGAACACGTTATGGCCATTACGAGTTTTTGGTGATGTCTTTCGGATTGACTAATGCCCCAGCAACTTTTATGGACTTGATGAATGGAGTGTTCAGACCGTATTTGGATTCCTTTGTTATTGTATTCATAGATGATATATTGATATACTCACGCACTAAGGAGGAACATGAGCATCATTTGAGGATTGTTCTTGGGATTCTAAAGGAGAAGAAGCTTTATGCAAAGTTTTCAAAGTGTGAGTTTTGGCTTAGTTCGGTAGCATTCTTGGGACATGTAGTGTCCAAGGAGGGTATCATGGTGGATCCTAAAAAGATTGAGGCGGTTAGAGATTGGGTCAGACCTGCTTCAGTTACTGAGATTCGGAGTTTCTTGGGCCTTGCAGGTTATTATCGACGGTTTGTTGAGGGTTTCTCATCCATTGCATCTCCATTAACTAGATTGACACAGAAGGAGGTGACTTTTCAGTGGTCTGACGAATGTGAGGTTAGTTTCCAAAAGCTCAAGACTTTATTGACTACTGCTCCGATTTTGACCCTACCCGTGGAGGGAGAGGGTTTTGTTGTATATTGTGATGCTTCTCGGATTGGTCTTGGTTGTGTATTAATGCAGAAGGGAAAAGTGATAGCTTATGCTTCAAGGCAATTGAAGGTTCATGAGAAGAACTACCCTATTCATGATTTAGAGTTGGCGGCTGTTGTGTTTGCATTAAAGATTTGGAGGCATTATCTTCATGGTGTGCATTGTGAGGTATTCACGGATCATCGTAGTCTCCAATATATATTCAATCAGAGGGATCTCAATTTGAGGCAGAGGAGATGGTTGGAATTGCTCAAAGACTACGATATGACTATTCTTTATCATCCAGGCAAGGCAAATGTTGTAGCAGATGCCTTGAGTCGAAAGGCGGTAAGTATGGGTAGTCTAGCCATGTTACAGGTTGGCGAGCGTCCTTTAGCTAGGGATGTCCAATCATTGGCCAATAGCTTTGTGAGACTTGATATTTCAGAATCTGGTAAGGTGTTGGCTTATATGGAGGCTAGGTCATCCTTGTTGGAGCAGATTCGGGCTCAACAGTTTGATGATGGTGATTTATGTAAGATTAGGGAAAAGGTGTTAAAAGGAGAAGCCAAGACTGCAATTCTTGATATTGAGGGAGTTTTGAGGATTAAAGGTCGTATATGTGTTCCTCGTACAGGTGATTTGACTAGATTGATCATGGAGGAGGCTCATAGTTCGAGGTACTCTATTCATCCGGGGGCTACTAAGATGTATCGTGACTTGAAGCAGCATTATTGGTGGTGTCGTATGAAGAGGGACATAGTAGATTTTGTATCCCGGTGTCTGAATTGTCAGCAAGTGAAGTATGAACACCAAAAGCCTGGAGGTGTGACACAGAGGATGCCTATACCTGAGTGGAAGTGGGAGCGTATTGCTATGGACTTTGTGGTAGGATTGCCACGTACCTTGGGTAAGTTTGATGCTATATGGGTCATTGTGGATCGACTGACTAAGTCTGCACACTTTGTACCAGTTCAGACTACCTATAACTCAGAGAAGTTAGCCAAGATCTATATTCGAGAGATAGTTCGTTTGCATGGGGTTCCTATTTCTATTATTTCAGATCGTGGCACTCAATTTACATCTCATTTCTGGCGGTCTATGCAGAAGGAGTTGGGCACTCGGGTGGATCTTAGTACAGCCTTTCACCCTCAGACTGATGGTCAGTCTGAGAGGACTATTCAGGTTCTTGAGGACATGTTACGGGCGTGTGTGATTGACTTTGGTGGTCACTGGGATCAGTTCTTGCCATTAGTGGAGTTTGCTTACAATAATAGTTATCATTCGAGCATTGAGATGGCACCATTTGAGGCTTTGTATGGTAGGAGATGTCGATCTCCAATTGGTTGGTTTGACGCATTTGAGGTTAGACCGTGGGGTACAGATTTGTTGAGGGAGTCCTTGGATAAGGTCAAGTTGATCCAAGATAGACTTCTCATGGCTCAGAGTAGGCAAAAGAGTTATGCAGATAGGAAGGTTCGTGATTTGGAATTTATGGTTGGAGAGAGGGTTCTACTTAAGGTTTCACCCATGAAGGGTGTGATGAGATTCGGAAAGAAGGGCAAGTTGAGTCCAAGGTATATTGGCCCTTTCGAGATTGTGGAGCGTATTGGTGAGGTGGCATATCAGTTGGCTTTGCCACCTGGTTTGTCAGGTGTCCATCCTGTATTTCATATTTTGATGCTGAAGAAGTATCATCAGGGTGGTGCTCATGTGATTCAATGGGATTCAGTGTTACTTGATCAGAATTTGACTTTTGAGGAGGAGCCGGTTACTATTTTGGATAGGCAAATTCAAAAGTTGAGGTCTAAAGAGATTGCTTCAGTGAAGGTTCAATGGAAGCATCGTCCAGAGGAGGAGGCTACATGGGAGATCGAGTCAGACATGAAGAGTAAATATCCTCAGCTTTTTGAGCGTTCAGGTTAGTTCTTTTCTTGTTCCGTTCGAGGACGAACGTTTGTTTAAGTGGTAGGTAATGTAACGACCCGCTAGGTCGTTTTGAGAACTAGGACTATTTTGACTCCTTCCGGAAAATTTAAAGGGGTATTTTATACTATTCAGTAACTACAATTTTATAGTTAATGATTCTTTTTCCTAAATATTTAATATAGTGATAGTTAATGGGCCAAGTGTGTAATTTAAGTATTTCCTATACCACTTGGCCATATAATTAAATTAAGTTAGTGGGATATCCACTTCTAATACTTAATTAGTTCTTAGAAAAATAAAAGAAAAGAGTTAGAAACTGATTTTCTTTGTGCGGTGTGGAGTATAGAGCAAGAAGCAACGAAATATATATATTGCAGGTAAAGTTTTTCCTTAGCCGATCTATTTTCTGCATAAGCATGCATTAGTGGTAGAAATTATTGGCGTGAGGAATCTGTTGATATCGTGTTGTTTGCTGTAACTTGTTATTGGAAGTTACATATAATTTTAGTAAAATTATTGGGGTGAATTGAATGGGTGTTTAGTTAGTAATGATTTTTCTAATGATTTCTAATGATTGCCATATGTAGGAATATCTAAAGTTGGAATTTATATGTAGTGAAAGACGTAGTTGCAGGATCTGGGAAAAAATGTTTGATCTATAATTTTCTTTTAGTTATTTATTTATTTTTGTATTAAATGGTGGGGGATGGACTCTTAGGCCAATGATTGGACAATCATGCCAATGGCATTTAGGAGAGACTTTTGGAAAAATTGGCATGTTTCTGTACTTGGAAAGATCATAAAAATAAATAAATAAATAAAAATGGTCTCGTTCACAGTGCAATCCTTATTCTCTTAAATTGTTTTTATTTTATTTATTTATCAAATTAGTTACTAGTTTTTAATATATTGAGATAGGTAATTAAATATTAGGTGTATATTATATGATTTAACATTAAATCTAGGGTATTTGGAGAGGTTAAGGTTAAGTTCTTGGCTTGAAATTTGACGAATTGGCATATAAATTATACCAAGATTTGGGTTTGATTGGAGATATGAGTGAGTTTTGGAGTTTAGATTAGACATATAAATTGAGTACCCATGAACTCGCTTACTTACGAATATTGCACAATTGATAGATTGGGAACGTTCCGAAGCTTTGCGAAAAGGAAAGGAAAAATCTTGAAGATGGTGACACGAGTTCGGCATTTAAGGTATGTTAAGACTTTTAGACTTGTTGAAGGACGTTTTCCTAATTAAAGATAAAAAAATAAAATTAAATTAAATAGACAATGGGTAAGGGCGAAAGATGGGGGTGTCGTATCAATGGTGTGACGGGCATTGGTACGAGTACCGGTGTTATAAAAGGGAAAGTTACAACTATAGAATGTAGATTGTAATTTGAGAATGCCAAAGCATATGGGCATTAGCTGATATATTATTGACTTGAAATCCTTGTGTGATTGTGTTTTCTTTATTACACCCGTATAGTTGTGATAATTGAGGTGATTATGTATTATGTTGATACTTGATTGATTGAGGTGCATCATCATCCCCTTATTTGAAATAATATTGTGTACATGCATTGACATGAGATTGAGTATAAGTTGGGCACGTGGAGATCATCCGTGCTGGGGATGGTGAGATGTTAAGATTGTAAATTGGGCACGTGGAGACCGTCCGTGCGGAAATTGTTGATTTTATGATTGTGCATTGAGATCGTCCGCACAGACACGTGGAGATCGTCCGTGTCGGTATATGGACCTCGCGAGTCCCCCATGGGTCATGAACTCTCAATGTATTTCCGAGGAGTATCATGTATATACGGTTGAGAGAGTACTGGGTATTCTGAGACATGTCATTTCATGGTATCATATTGCATTGCATTTCATCACATCCTTCATTCTCGATGATTATGTGTTTTATTTGATGGTTGGAATTTTACTTAATGTTTGATTACCTTTATTTGATGAAACTTGACTGGTTATAGACTTGTATAATTGAAGAATAAATTTTTCTTATATAAACTCCCGTCACTACTTCTTCGTTGTCGGTCAATGAGATATACTGGGTACACGTGGTTTCGTACTCATACTACACTTGTTGCACTCTTTGTGGTGCAGATTCGATTCCGAGTAGGGGCACATCTCGTGGAGCAAATTGAGTCCGAGCTTGGAGTGTCTTGGAGTTGTGGTGAGCTGCTTGGCTGTTCCGTGGCCCACACCTCCCTCTATCTTTTATTTATTCTGTTATTTAGTATTCAGACAGGATATCCCTTATGTTAGATTTGTCATTTTAGTTTCAGACTTGCATCGTATTTTAGAAGCTCTTGTACTTAAGACACCAATTCTTGGGGTGGTATTTTCTTCTTCCGCATTTCGTACTTGTAAGGAATTCAATGTTGGAAATTCTTGCTAAGTGTTTGTCTTTTTACTCATTTGTTGGTTAAGTTTGGTAATTATGTTGGGTTGGCTTACCTATTGGTAAGGAACATAGGTGCCATCACGACTTGCAAATTTGGGTCGTGACAAATTTGGTATCAGAGCCCTAGGTTCATCGGTCTCACGAGTACAAGAGCAATGTCTAGTAGAGTCTTGCGGATCGGTATGAAGACGTCCATACCTATCTTCGAGAGGCTATAGGACATTTAGGAAATATTGTTTTCTTTCATTCACTATCGTGCACTTGACCTTGTCAAAAATTCTAATCTTGATATCTCATTCTCTCTCAGATGGCGAGGAATCGTAAATCTGCAAGTGGTGGTCAGGATCCTATTCCTGCGCCTGCTTCTAGGAACACTATCCGAGGTAGAGGCAGGGGACGAGCTCGAGGTCGGGGTAGGGGCCGTATTGCAGCACCTGTGGAAGGTCAAGTACCAATAGCTACCCAGGGTCGTGATAGGACCGTACCTCCTAAAGCAGAGGTTATTCATGGGGATGTGCAAGATCGTGTCGATGGGGATGGGCCAGCTCAGGCTCCACCCAGTACTATTGTCACCCAGTGCTTCAAGATACCTTGGCTCGTATGTTAGGAATCCTAGAGGGGATGGCTCAGGCAGGAGCTTTGCATGTCACTTCTGATGGCTCACAGACCCGTGTTGGAGGTCAAACTCCAGATCCAATAGTTGCTCCAGATTCTCAGACTCCCAGGACTCAGCCAGCTGCTGCTGTAGCTCCTCGTTTGGATAGTATGGAGTTTCCAGATATGACATCACATTTGGTGAATAGGCCTTCTATGACTATTGATGAGCAAAAGATGTTTGGGAGGTTCAGACAAATGAATCCTCCTACTTATACTGGTGACTTAGCTGAGGATGCATATGAATTTATAGTTAGTTGTCATGAGAGGTTGCATAATCTTGGATTGGTGGAGTCTCATGGAGTTGACTATACAACTTTTCAGATGACTGGCTGTGCCAAACAGTGGTGGAGGGATTATATTAGTAGTAGGCCAGCTGGATCCTCTCCACTATCCTGGACTCAGTTTACTCAGGTATTTCTATCCAAATTTGTTCCACGCAGTGAGAGGGAGCGCAAGAGGGCCGATTTTGAGGGTTTGCAATAAGGTGGTATGTCAGTTGCAGAGTATGAGGGTAAATTTCATGCCTTGGCTAGGCATGCTTCGATGATACTTCCCACAGAGGCTGAGAGAGTGAGAAGGTTTGTTAAGGGGTTGATTATTCCAATTCGTCTAGGAGTTTCTCAGGTTGCTGCTTCTGGTGTTCCATTCCAGAAAGTGGTAGATGCTGCTAAGGAGTTGGAGATGATTTGGCGTGAGGGATTTGAGCAGCGTGAAGGCAAGAGGACTCGTTATTCAGGTGATTATGGTGGTGGTCCGCCTAAGAGTCGGGGTTACGTGGGCAGAGGTTATCACCCTCAGTCTAGCAAACCCATTCATGCTGCTATACCAGTGTCTGAGGCTGGTTACGCTGGGTATAGCTCTTCGAGCTCATTGCATACTTCACAGGGTTCATCTTCTAGACCTATAGTTCATGGAGGGCATTCTGGTCATTCAGGTCCCTCTCATCAGCCTACGTCTCGTAGAGGCTGTTTTGAGTGTGGTGATATGGGACACTATGTCAGAGACTGCCCTAAGACCAGACGTGGTGGCTTACATCAGGGTTCTCAAGCTTCGACTTTCAGGGCTGCACAACCTCCAGCTAGGGGTGGTGCACAGAGTGGTAGAGGTGGCTCTTACTCAGGTAGAGGTGGTTCTTCTTCTGGTCGAGGTGGTGGTCGTGGAGATTCACAATCTGAGGGAGGTCATTCTCATTGTTATGCCTTTCCGGGTAGGCCAGAGGCTGAGGCTTCAGGTACGGTTATCACAGGTATTATTCCGATTTGTCATCGACCAGCTACTGTATTATTTGATCCAGGCTCTACTTATTCTTATGTGTCCACATATTTTGCTCCTATTCTGGATATATTATGTGAGTCCCTTGAATTGCCGGTACATGTTTCTACTCCTGTCGGGGATTCTGTAGTTGTAGATCGGGTGTATCGTTTATGTATTGTTACCTTGATGGGGTATGACACTCATGTGGATTTAAAGGTCTTAGATATGGTAGATTTTGATGTGATTCTTGGTATGGATTGGTTATCTTCTTACCACGCAATTTTAAATTGCCATGCCAAGACAATCACTTTAGCTATGCCTGGAATTCCTACAGTAGAATGGAGAGGTTCTCTTAGTCACCCTCCTAAGGGTGTGATATCATTTCTTAAGGCTCGTCAGTTGGTACAGAGAGGATGTTTGTCTTACTTGGCACACATTCGAGATACTAGTGTTGAGACTCCTCTGCTTGAGTCTATTCCAGTGGTGAGTGAATTTTCAGAGGTATTCCCGACCGATTTACCAGGTCTTCCACCAGATCGTGATATTGATTTTTGTATTGATGTGGAGCCAGGCACTCGGCCTATTTCCATTCCTCCTTATCGTATGGCACCGGCTGAATTGAAAGAGTTGAAGGAGCAGTTGCAGGATTTGTTGAGCAAAGGTTTTATTAGACCAAGTGTATCTCCTTGGGGTGCTCCAGTGTTATTTGTGAAGAAGAAAGATGGATCTATGCGTATGTGTATTGACTATCGGCAGTTGAACAAGGTAACCATCAGAAATAAGTACCCGATACCTCGTATTGATGATTTATTTGATTAGTTGCAGGGTGCTTCAGTTTTCTCCAAGATTGAATTGAGATCTGGCTATCATCAGCTGAAGGTTAGGGCAGAGGATATCCCTAAGACAGCTTTTCGAACACGTTATGGCCATTACGAGTTTTTGGTGATGTCTTTCGGATTGACTAATGCCCCAGCAACTTTTATGGACTTGATGAATGGAGTGTTCAGACCGAATTTGGATTCCTTTGTTATTGTATTCATAGATGATATATTGATATACTCACGCACTAAGGAGGAACATGAGCATCATTTGAGGATTGTTCTTGGGATTCTAAAGGAGAAGAAGCTTTATGCAAAGTTTTCAAAGTGTGAGTTTTGGCTTAGTTCGGTAGCATTCTTGGGACACGTAGTGTCCAAGGAGGGTATCATGGTGGATCCTAAAAAGATTGAGGCGGTTAGAGATTGGGTCAGACCTGCTTCAGTTACTGAGATTCGGAGTTTCTTGGGCCTTGCAGGTTATTATCGACGGTTTGTTGAGGGTTTCTCATCCATTGCATCTCCATTAACTAGATTGACACAGAAGGAGGTGACTTTTCAGTGGTCTGACGAATGTGAGGTTAGTTTCCAAAAGCTCAAGACTTTATTGACTACTGCTCCGATTTTGACCCTACCCGTGGAGGGAGAGGGTTTTGTTGTATATTGTGATGCTTCTCGGATTGGTCTTGGTTGTGTATTAATGCAGAAGGGAAAAGTGATAGCTTATGCTTCAAGGCAATTGAAGGTTCATGAGAAGAACTACCCTATTCATGATTTAGAGTTGGCGGCTGTTGTGTTTGCATTAAAGATTTGGAGGCATTATCTTCATGGTGTGCATTGTGAGGTATTCACGGATCATCGTAGTCTCCAATATATATTCAATCAGAGGGATCTCAATTTGAGGCAGAGGAGATGGTTGGAATTGCTCAAAGACTACGATATGACTATTCTTTATCATCCAGGCAAGGCAAATGTTGTAGCAGATGCCTTGAGTCGAAAGGCGGTAAGTATGGGTAGTCTAGCCATGTTACAGGTTGGCGAGCGTCCTTTAGCTAGGGATGTCCAATCATTGGCCAATAGCTTTGTGAGACTTGATATTTCAGAATCTGGTAAGGTGTTGGCTTATATGGAGGCTAGGTCATCCTTGTTGGAGCAGATTCGGGCTCAACAGTTTGATGATGGTGATTTATGTAAGATTAGGGAAAAGGTGTTAAAAGGAGAAGCCAAGACTGCAATTCTTGATATTGAGGGAGTTTTGAGGATTAAAGGTCGTATATGTGTTCCTCGTACAGGTGATTTGACTAGATTGATCATGGAGGAGGCTCATAGTTCGAGGTACTCTATTCATCCGGGGGCTACTAAGATGTATCGTGACTTGAAGCAGCATTATTGGTGGTGTCGTATGAAGAGGGACATAGTAGATTTTGTATCCCGGTGTCTGAATTGTCAGCAAGTGAAGTATGAACACCAAAAGCCTGGAGGTGTGACACAGAGGATGCCTATACCTGAGTGGAAGTGGGAGCGTATTGCTATGGACTTTGTGGTAGGATTGCCACGTACCTTGGGTAAGTTTGATGCTATATGGGTCATTGTGGATCAACTGACTAAGTCTGCACACTTTGTACCAGTTCAGACTACCTATAACTCAGAGAAGTTAGCCAAGATCTATATTCGAGAGATAGTTCGTTTGCATGGGGTTCCTATTTCTATTATTTCAGATCATGGCACTCAATTTACATCTCATTTCTGGCGGTCTATGCAGAAGGAGTTGGGCACTCGGGTGGATCTTAGTACAGCCTTTCACCCTCAGACTGATGGTCAGTCTGAGAGGACTATTCAGGTTCTTGAGGACATGTTACGGGCGTGTGTGATTGACTTTGGTGGTCACTGGGATCAGTTCTTGCCATTAGTGGAGTTTGCTTACAATAATAGTTATCATTCGAGCATTGAGATGGCACCATTTGAGGCTTTGTATGGTAGGAGATGTCGATCTCCAATTGGTTGGTTTGACGCATTTGAGGTTAGACCGTGGGGTACAGATTTGTTGAGGGAGTCCTTGGACAAGGTCAAGTTGATCCAAGATAGACTTCTCATGGCTCAGAGTAGGCAAAAGAGTTATGCAGATAGGAAGGTTCGTGATTTGGAATTTATGGTTGGAGAGAGGGTTCTACTTAAGGTTTCACCCATGAAGGGTGTGATGAGATTCGGAAAGAAGGGCAAGTTGAGTCCAAGGTATATTGGCCCTTTCGAGATTGTGGAGCGTATTGGTGAGGTGGCATATCAGTTGGCTTTGCCACCTGGTTTGTCAGGTGTCCATCCTGTATTTCATATTTTGATGCTGAAGAAGTATCATCAGGGTGGTGCTCATGTGATTCAATGGGATTCAGTGTTACTTGATCAGAATTTGACTTTTGAGGAGGAGCCGGTTACTATTTTGGATAGGCAAATTCAAAAGTTGAGGTCTAAAGAGATTGCTTCAGTGAAGGTTCAATGGAAGCATCGTCCAGAGGAGGAGGCTACATGGGAGATCGAGTCAGACATGAAGAGTAAATATCCTCAGCTTTTTGAGCGTTCAGGTTAGTTCTTTTCTTGTTCCGTTCGAGGACGAACGTTTGTTTAAGTGGTAGGTAATGTAACGACCCGCTAGGTCGTTTTGAGAACTAGGACTATTTTGACTCCTTCCGGAAAATTTAAAGGGGTATTTTATACTATTCAGTAACTACAATTTTATAGTTAATGATTCTTTTTCCTAAATATTTAATATAGTGATAGTTAATGGGCCAAGTGTGTAATTTAAGTATTTCCTATACCACTTGGCCATATAATTAAATTAAGTTAGTGGGATATCCACTTCTAATACTTAATTAGTTCTTAGAAAAATAAAAGAAAAGAGTTAGAAACTGATTTTCTTTGTGCGGTGTGGAGTATAGAGCAAGAAGCAACGAAATATATATATTGCAGGTAAAGTTTTTCCTTAGCCGATCTATTTTCTGCATAAGCATGCATTAGTGGTAGAAATTATTGGCGTGAGGAATCTGTTGATATCGTGTTGTTTGCTGTAACTTGTTATTGGAAGTTACATATAATTTTAGTAAAATTATTGGGGTGAATTGAATGGGTGTTTAGTTAGTAATGATTTTTCTAATGATTTCTAATGATTGCCATATGTAGGAATATCTAAAGTTGGAATTTATATGTAGTGAAAGACGTAGTTGCAGGATCTGGGAAAAAATGTTTGATCTATAATTTTCTTTTAGTTATTTATTTATTTTTGTATTAAATGGTGGGGGATGGACTCTTAGGCCAATGATTGGACAGTCATGCCAATGGCATTTAGGAGAGACTTTTGGAAAAATTGGCATGTTTCTGTACTTGGAAAGATCATAAAAATAAATAAGTAAATAAAAATGGTCTCGTTCACAGTGCAATCCTTATTCTCTTAAATTGTTTTTATTTTATTTATTTATCAAATTAGTTACTAGTTTTTGATATATTGAGATAGGTAATTAAATATTAGGTGTATATTATATGATTTAACATTAAATCTAGGGTATTTGGAGAGGTTAAGGTTAAGTTCTTGGCTTGAAATTTGACGAATTGGCATATAAATTATACCAAGATTTGGGTTTGATTGGAGATATGAGTGAGTTTTGGAGTTTAGATTAGACATATAAATTGAGTACCCATGAACTCGCTTACTTACGAATATTGCACAATTGATAGATTGGGAACGTTCCGAAGCTTTGCGAAAAGGAAAGGAAAAATCTTGAAGATGGTGACACGAGTTCGGCATTTAAGGTATGTTAAGACTTTTAGACTTGTTGAAGGACGTTTTCCTAATTAAAGATAAAAAAATAAAATTAAATTAAATAGACAATGGGTAAGGGCGAAAGATGGGGGTGTCGTATCAATGGTGTGACGGGCATTGGTACGAGTACCGGTGTTATAAAAGGGAAAGTTACAACTATAGAATGTAGATTGTAATTTGAGAATGCCAAAGCATATGGGCATTAGCTGATATATTATTGACTTGAAATCCTTGTGTGATTGTGTTTTCTTTATTACACCCGTATAGTTGTGATAATTGAGGTGATTATGTATTATGTTGATACTTGATTGATTGAGGTGCATCATCATCCCCTTATTTGAAATAATATTGTGTACATGCATTGACATGAGATTGAGTATAAGTTGGGCACGTGGAGATCATCCGTGCTGGGGATGGTGAGATGTTAAGATTGTAAATTGGGCACGTGGAGACCGTCCGTGCGGAAATTGTTGATTTTATGATTGTGCATTGAGATCGTCCGCACAGACACGTGGAGATCGTCCGTGTCGGTATATGGACCTCGCGAGTCCCCCATGGATCATGAACTCTCAATGTATTTCCGAGGAGTATCATGTATATACGGTTGAGAGAGTACTGGGTATTCTGAGACATGTCATTTCATGGTATCATATTGCATTGCATTTCATCACATCCTTCATTCTCGATGATTATGTGTTTTATTTGATGGTTGGAATTTTACTTAATGTTTGATTACCTTTATTTGATGAAACTTGACTGGTTATAGACTTGTATAATTGAAGAATAAATTTTTCTTATATAAACTCCCGTCACTACTTCTTCGTTGTCGGTCAATGAGATATACTGGGTACACGTGGTTTCGTACTCATACTACACTTGTTGCACTCTTTGTGGTGCAAATTCGATTCCGAGTAGGGGCACATCTCGTGGAGCAAATTGAGTCCGAGCTTGGAGTGTCTTGGAGTTGTGGTGAGCTGCTTGGCTGTTCCGTGGCCCACACCTCCCACTATCTTTTATTTATTCTGTTATTTAGTATTCAGACAGGATATCCCTTATGTTAGATTTGTCATTTTAGTTTCAGACTTGCATCGTATTTTAGAAGCTCTTGTACTTAAGACACCAATTCTTGGGGTGGTATTTTCTTCTTCCGCATTTCGTACTTCTAAGGAATTCAATGTTGGAAATTCTTGCTAAGTGTTTGTCTTTTTACTCATTTGTTGGTTAAGTTTGGTAATTATGTTGGGTTGGCTTACCTATTGGTAAGGAACATAGATGCCATCACGACTTACAAATTTGGGTCGTGACAAATTTGGTATCAGAGCCCTAGGTTCATCGGTCTCACGAGTACAAGAGCAATGTCTAGTAGAGTCTTGCGGATCGGTATGAAGACGTCCATACCTATCTTCGAGAGGCTATAGGACATTTAGGAAATATTGTTTTCTTTCATTCACTATCGTGCACTTGACCTTGTCAAAAATTCTAATCTTGATATCTCATTCTCTCTCAGATGGCGAGGAATCGTAAATCTGCAAGTGGTGGTCAGGATCCTATTCCTGCGCCTGCTTCTAGGAACACTATCCGAGGTAGAGGCAGGGGACGAGCTCGAGGTCGGGGTAGGGGCCGTATTGCAGCACCTGTGGAAGGTCAAGTACCAATAGCTACCCAGGGTCGTGATAGGACCGTACCTCCTAAAGCAGAGGTTATTCATGGGGATGTGCAAGATCGTGTCGATGGGGATGGGCCAGCTCAGGCTCCACCCAGTACTATTGTCACCCAGTGCTTCAAGATACCTTGGCTCGTATGTTAGGAATCCTAGAGGGGATGGCTCAGGCAGGAGCTTTGCATGTCACTTCTGATGGCTCACAGACCCGTGTTGGAGGTCAAACTCCAGATCCGATAGTTGCTCCAGATTCTCAGACTCCCAGGACTCAGCCAGCTGCTGCTGTAGCTCCTCGTTTGGATAGTATGGAGTTTCCAGATATGACATCACATTTGGTGAATAGGCCTTCTATGACTATTGATGAGCAAAAGATGTTTGGGAGGTTCAGACAAATGAATCCTCCTACTTATACTGGTGACTTAGCTGAGGATGCATATGAATTTATAGTTAGTTGTCATGAGAGGTTGCATAATCTTGGATTGGTGGAGTCTCATGGAGTTGACTATACAACTTTTCAGATGACTGGCTGTGCCAAACAGTGGTGGAGGGATTATATTAGTAGTAGGCCAGCTGGATCCTCTCCACTATCCTGGACTCAGTTTACTCAGGTATTTCTATCCAAATTTGTTCCACGCAGTGAGAGGGAGCGCAAGAGGGCCGATTTTGAGGGTTTGCAATAAGGTGGTATGTCAGTTGCAGAGTATGAGGGTAAATTTCATGCCTTGGCTAGGCATGCTTCGATGATACTTCCCACAGAGGCTGAGAGAGTGAGAAGGTTTGTTAAGGGGTTGATTATTCCAATTCGTCTAGGAGTTTCTCAGGTTGCTGCTTCTGGTGTTCCATTCCAGAAAGTGGTAGATGCTGCTAAGGAGTTGGAGATGATTTGGCGTGAGGGATTTGAGCAGCGTGAAGGCAAGAGGACTCGTTATTCAGGTGATTATGGTGGTGGTCCGCCTAAGAGTCGGGGTTACGTGGGCAGAGGTTATCACCCTCAGTCTAGCAAACCCATTCATGCTGCTATACCAGTGTCTGAGGCTGGTTACGCTGGGTATAGCTCTTCGAGCTCATTGCATACTTCACAGGGTTCATCTTCTAGACCTATAGTTCATGGAGGGCATTCTGGTCATTCAGGTCCCTCTCATCAGCCTACGTCTCGTAGAGGCTGTTTTGAGTGTGGTGATATGGGACACTATGTCAGAGACTGCCCTAAGACCAGACGTGGTGGCTTACATCAGGGTTCTCAAGCTTCGACTTTCAGGGCTGCACAACCTCCAGCTAGGGGTGGTGCACAGAGTGGTAGAGGTGGCTCTTACTCAGGTAGAGGTGGTTCTTCTTCTGGTCGAGGTGGTGGTCGTGGAGATTCACAATCTGAGGGAGGTCATTCTCATTGTTATGCCTTTCCGGGTAGGCCAGAGGCTGAGGCTTCAGATACGGTTATCACAGGTATTATTCCGATTTGTCATCGACCAGCTACTGTATTATTTGATCCAGGCTCTACTTATTCTTATGTGTCCACATATTTTGCTCCTATTCTGGATATATTATGTGAGTCCCTTGAATTGCCGGTACATGTTTCTACTCCTGTCGGGGATTCTGTAGTTGTAGATCGGGTGTATCGTTTATGTATTGTTACCTTGATGGGGTATGACACTCATGTGGATTTAAAGGTCTTAGATATGGTAGATTTTGATGTGATTCTTGGTATGGATTGGTTATCTTCTTACCACGCAATTTTAAATTGCCATGCCAAGACAATCACTTTAGCTATGCCTGGAATTCCTACAGTAGAATGGAGAGGTTCTCTTAGTCACCCTCCTAAGGGTGTGATATCATTTCTTAAGGCTCGTCAGTTGGTACAGAGAGGATGTTTGTCTTACTTGGCACACATTCGAGATACTAGTGTTGAGACTCCTCTGCTTGAGTCTATTCCAGTGGTGAGTGAATTTTCAGAGGTATTCCCGACCGATTTACCAGGTCTTCCACCAGATCGTGATATTGATTTTTGTATTGATGTGGAGCCAGGCACTCGGCCTATTTCCATTCCTCCTTATCGTATGGCACTGGCTGAATTGAAAGAGTTGAAGGAGCAGTTGCAGGATTTGTTGAGCAAAGGTTTTATTAGACCAAGTGTATCTCCTTGGGGTGCTCCAGTGTTATTTGTGAAGAAGAAAGATGGATCTATGCGTATGTGTATTGACTATCGGCAGTTGAACAAGGTAACCATCAGAAATAAGTACCCGATACCTCGTATTGATGATTTATTTGATTAGTTGCAGGGTGCTTCAGTTTTCTCCAAGATTGAATTGAGATCTGGCTATCATCAGCTGAAGGTTAGGGCAGAGGATATCCCTAAGACAGCTTTTCGAACACGTTATGGCCATTACGAGTTTTTGGTGATGTCTTTCGGATTGACTAATGCCCCAGCAACTTTTATGGACTTGATGAATGGAGTGTTCAGACCGAATTTGGATTCCTTTGTTATTGTATTCATAGATGATATATTGATATACTCACGCACTAAGGAGGAACATGAGCATCATTTGAGGATTGTTCTTGGGATTCTAAAGGAGAAGAAGCTTTATGCAAAGTTTTCAAAGTGTGAGTTTTGGCTTAGTTCGGTAGCATTCTTGGGACACGTAGTGTCCAAGGAGGGTATCATGGTGGATCCTAAAAAGATTGAGGCGGTTAGAGATTGGGTCAGACCTGCTTCAGTTACTGAGATTCGGAGTTTCTTGGGCCTTGCAGGTTATTATCGACGGTTTGTTGAGGGTTTCTCATCCATTGCATCTCCATTAACTAGATTGACACAGAAGGAGGTGACTTTTCAGTGGTCTGACGAATGTGAGGTTAGTTTCCAAAAGCTCAAGACTTTATTGACTACTGCTCCGATTTTGACCCTACCCGTGGAGGGAGAGGGTTTTGTTGTATATTGTGATGCTTCTCGGATTGGTCTTGGTTGTGTATTAATGCAGAAGGGAAAAGTGATAGCTTATGCTTCAAGGCAATTGAAGGTTCATGAGAAGAACTACCCTATTCATGATTTAGAGTTGGCGGCTGTTGTGTTTGCATTAAAGATTTGGAGGCATTATCTTCATGGTGTGCATTGTGAGGTATTCACGGATCATCGTAGTCTCCAATATATATTCAATCAGAGGGATCTCAATTTGAGGCAGAGGAGATGGTTGGAATTGCTCAAAGACTACGATATGACTATTCTTTATCATCCAGGCAAGGCAAATGTTGTAGCAGATGCCTTGAGTCGAAAGGCGGTAAGTATGGGTAGTCTAGCCATGTTACAGGTTGGCGAGCGTCCTTTAGCTAGGGATGTCCAATCATTGGCCAATAGCTTTGTGAGACTTGATATTTCAGAATCTGGTAAGGTGTTGGCTTATATGGAGGCTAGGTCATCCTTGTTGGAGCAGATTCGGGCTCAACAGTTTGATGATGGTGATTTATGTAAGATTAGGGAAAAGGTGTTAAAAGGAGAAGCCAAGACTGCAATTCTTGATATTGAGGGAGTTTTGAGGATTAAAGGTCGTATATGTGTTCCTCGTACAGGTGATTTGACTAGATTGATCATGGAGGAGGCTCATAGTTCGAGGTACTCTATTCATCCGGGGGCTACTAAGATGTATCGTGACTTGAAGCAGCATTATTGGTGGTGTCGTATGAAGAGGGACATAGTAGATTTTGTATCTCGGTGTCTGAATTGTCAGCAAGTGAAGTATGAACACCAAAAGCCTGGAGGTGTGACACAGAGGATGCCTATACCTGAGTGGAAGTGGGAGCGTATTGCTATGGACTTTGTGGTAGGATTGCCACGTACCTTGGGTAAGTTTGATGCTATATGGGTCATTGTGGATCGACTGACTAAGTCTGCACACTTTGTACCAGTTCAGACTACTTATAACTCAGAGAAGTTAGCCAAGATCTATATTCGAGAGATAGTTCGTTTGCATGGGGTTCCTATTTCTATTATTTCAGATCGTGGCACTCAATTTACATCTCATTTCTGGCGGTCTATGCAGAAGGAGTTGGGCACTCGGGTGGATCTTAGTACAGCCTTTCACCCTCAGACTGATGGTCAGTCTGAGAGGACTATTCAGGTTCTTGAGGACATGTTACGGGCGTGTGTGATTGACTTTGGTGGTCACTGGGATCAGTTCTTGCCATTAGTGGAGTTTGCTTACAATAATAGTTATCATTCGAGCATTGAGATGGCACCATTTGAGGCTTTGTATGGTAGGAGATGTCGATCTCCAATTGGTTGGTTTGACGCATTTGAGGTTAGACCGTGGGGTACAGATTTGTTGAGGGAGTCCTTGGACAAGGTCAAGTTGATCCAAGATAGACTTCTCATGGCTCAGAGTAGGCAAAAGAGTTATGCAGATAGGAAGGTTCGTGATTTGGAATTTATGGTTGGAGAGAGGGTTCTACTTAAGGTTTCACCCATGAAGGGTGTGATGAGATTCGGAAAGAAGGGCAAGTTGAGTCCAAGGTATATTGGCCCTTTCGAGATTGTGGAGCGTATTGGTGAGGTGGCGTATCAGTTGGCTTTGCCACCTGGTTTGTCAGGTGTCCATCCTGTATTTCATATTTTGATGCTGAAGAAGTATCATCAGGGTGGTGCTCATGTGATTCAATGGGATTCAGTGTTACTTGATCAGAATTTGACTTTTGAGGAGGAGCCGGTTACTATTTTGGATAGGCAAATTCAAAAGTTGAGGTCTAAATGGATTGCTTCAGTGAAGGTTCAATGGAAGCATCGTCCAGAGGAGGAGGCTACATGGGAGATCGAGTCAGACATGAAGAGTAAATATCCTCAGCTTTTTGAGCGTTCAGGTTAGTTCTTTTCTTGTTCCGTTCGAGGACGAACGTTTGTTTAAGTGGTAGGTAATGTAACGACCCGCTAGGTCGTTTTGAGAACTAGGACTATTTTGACTCCTTCCGGAAAATTTAAAGGGGTATTTTATACTATTCAGTAACTACAATTTTATAGTTAATGATTCTTTTTCCTAAATATTTAATATAGTGATAGTTAATGGGCCAAGTGTGTAATTTAAGTATTTCCTATACCACTTGGCCATATAATTAAATTAAGTTAGTGGGATATCCACTTCTAATACTTAATTAGTTCTTAGAAAAATAAAAGAAAAGAGTTAGAAACTGATTTTCTTTGTGCGGTGTGGAGTATAGAGCAAGAAGCAACGAAATATATATATTGCAGGTAAAGTTTTTCCTTAGCCGCTCTATTTTCTGCATAAGCATGCATTAGTGGTAGAAATTGTTGGCGTGAGGAATCTGTTGATATCGTGTTGTTTGCTGTAACTTGTTATTGGAAGTTACATATAATTTTAGTAAAATTATTGGGGTGAATTGAATGGGTGTTTAGTTAGTAATGATTTTTCTAATGATTTCTAATGATTGCCATATGTAGGAATATCTAAAGTTGGAATTTATATGTAGTGAAAGACGTAGTTGCAGGATCTGGGAAAAAATGTTTGATTATAATTTTCTTTTAGTTATTTATTTATTTTTGTATTAAATGGTGGGGGATGGACTCTTAGGCCAATGATTGGACAATCATGCCAATGGCATTTAGGAGAGACTTTTGGAAAAATTGGCATGTTTCTGTACTTGGAAAGATCATAAAAATAAATAAATAAATAAAAATGGTCTCGTTCACAGTGCAATCCTTATTCTCTTAAATTGTTTTTATTTTATTTATTTATCAAATTAGTTACTAGTTTTTAATATATTGAGATAGGTAATTAAATATTAGGTGTATATTATATGATTTAACATTAAATCTAGGGTATTTGGAGAGGTTAAGGTTAAGTTCTTGGCTTGAAATTTGACGAATTGGCATATAAATTATACCAAGATTTGGGTTTGATTGGAGATATGAGTGAGTTTTGGAGTTTAGATTAGACATATAAATTGAGTACCCATGAACTCGCTTACTTACGAATATTGCACAATTGATAGATTGGGAACGTTCCGAAGCTTTGCGAAAAGGAAAGGAAAAATCTTGAAGATGGTGACACGAGTTCGGCATTTAAGGTATGTTAAGACTTTTAGACTTGTTGAAGGACGTTTTCCTAATTAAAGATAAAAAAATAAAATTAAATTAAATAGACAATGGGTAAGGGCGAAAGATGGGGGTGTCGTATCAATGGTGTGACGGGCATTGGTACGAGTACCGGTGTTATAAAAGGGAAAGTTACAACTATAGAATGTGGATTGCAATTTGAGAATGCCAAAGCATATGGGCATTAGCTGATATATTATTGACTTGAAATCCTTGTGTGATTGTGTTTTCTTTATTACACCCGTATAGTTGTGATAATTGAGGTGATTATGTATTATGTTGATACTTGATTGATTGAGGTGCATCATCATCCCCTTATTTGAAATAATATTGTGTACATGCATTGACATGAGATTGAGTATAAGTTGGGCACGTGGAGATCATCCGTGCTGGGGATGGTGAGATGTTAAGATTGTAAATTGGGCACGTGGAGACCGTCCGTGCGGAAATTGTTGATTTTATGATTGTGCGTTGAGATCGTCCGCACAGACACGTGGAGATCGTCCGTGTCGGTATATGGACCTCGCGAGTCCCCCATGGGTCATGAACTCTCAATGTATTTCCGAGGAGTATCATGTATATACGGTTGAGAGAGTACTGGGTATTCTGAGACATGTCATTTCATGGTATCATATTGCATTGCATTTCATCACATCCTTCATTCTCGATGATTATGTGTTTTATTTGATGGTTGGAATTTTACTTAATGTTTGATTACCTTTATTTGATGAAACTTGACTGGTTATAGACTTGTATAATTGAAGAATAAATTTTTCTTATATAAACTCCCGTCACTACTTCTTCGTTGTCGGTCAATGAGATATACTGGGTACACGTGGTTTCGTACTCATACTACACTTGTTGCACTCTTTGTGGTGCAGATTCGATTCCGAGTAGGGGCACATCTCGTGGAGCAAATTGAGTCCGAGCTTGGAGTGTCTTGGAGTTGTGGTGAGCTGCTTGGCTGTTCCGTGGCCCACACCTCCCTCTATCTTTTATTTATTCTGTTATTTAGTATTCAGACAGGATATCCCTTATGTTAGATTTGTCATTTTAGTTTCAGACTTGCATCGTATTTTAGAAGCTCTTGTACTTAAGACACCAATTCTTGGGGTGGTATTTTCTTCTTCCGCATTTCGTACTTGTAAGGAATTCAATGTTGGAAATTCTTGCTAAGTGTTTGTCTTTTTACTCATTTGTTGGTTAAGTTTGGTAATTATGTTGGGTTGGCTTACCTATTGGTAAGGAACATAGGTGCCATCACGACTTGCAAATTTGGGTCGTGACATTTGGTCAATCAAAAGAGATAAAAGTGAATACCAAAAAAGGCTTGTTCATTGTTAATACGCCTCCTTTTTATCCATATACATTTCCTGGTAAAGCTGATAAGAGCTTTTATGAAATCAAATGCTAACAAGAGCAGAAACCTTCCTAATTTCTCCAGTTCAAAGTATTCTCATTATGCATTCTTGTTAGCTCAAAACCAGGGAGCTTAACTGACACTAAAATATACTGAAATTAAGGGTTGCCAAATACCTTCTGATCCTCAAGCTTACTACATCCTCAAAACCTCTCATGTTAGCCTCACACATTAAAGCACATACATCCTATGAAGACAAAGTTATAATGCTAAAATGTTAAGAACGTCGAGAATCCACTCATATATGTATAAAGAACCAACATGAAAGGAATGGTGACCTATAAATACATCACATGACTTTCTTTTAACTACTGCAGCACCAGCCATTAGTTTGGAGTTTTGGAAGTTTGATATCATTCCTCTTGCAAAATCCTCAATTACACACCCTAGACTCCTTCAACTATGTAAACCACACATATTGTCAGTTTCTACACGAGATACTGCATGAAGATGAACTTTTAAGCAACATGACTATGAGTTTGAGAGGAGTTGCTCAAACATCAAAAGTAGGCTAATTATTTAGCTTTACCATTTGAAACAAGACCTGGATTGATCTTACCCCTCTGATTGGCATAACAAACTCATAATCACAGAAAGCTCTCTACTACATCTCCCTCTTACACCACTAGAAATTACATTTTTCACCCCCCAAGTTTGGTGTTATTTCATTACATAAAACCACATTCACCAGAAAAGCAGACATACTTTAGTAGTATGCTTGTAAATCAATGTGTTAGTTCAATTTTAAGTTTTCGAAAGTGAAATATTGGAAATTAAATGAAATCACCAAATTAAATTCATTATTAGCATCTCCACACACCCACTTGTGGTATTACACTGGATATATTATTGTTTACTAGGACCAAATGTATTCAATCTCCACCACCTTCCCCATTATCAACAACATTGTTTTAGACAAATGCTCTTATTTATGACGAGATACGATTTTTTACAAACCAGAAAAGGAATTTAAAAAATTACAAATCTTCACAAACTTAACAAAGAGAAAGTACTACTACAGCACAAATGAATAGCACAGAAGCCATACAAGTAGAAACAGAAAAGGAAGATACAAAATGAAAGAACATAAACCATACAAGTAGAAACAGAAAAGAATGATATAAGATGAAAATGTCTCATCATAAAGCCACTTGCAGAACTTACTAGTTTAGAGGCATGGGGAGACATGATAATTTTGAAGAAGTGAGGGGTTCTCCCGGGATATCCACCGGTTTTGGTTCCCCTTGCCCTTGTCTGCTTGCCATCCCTGCCGGCTGCTTTTCCCGTCTGGCTGCCGTCTCTGCTGGATGCTCTTCCCGTCTGTCTACCATCTATACCGGCTGCTCTTCTTGTGGTAAACTAATGCCAATTTTTTGCATTAGCTTTTGAGAACTGCAGTGAGAAAAATGAAACATTTACCACTGCATTAGATGTGTGAGAACTGAATTCTCAACGTCAATCTTTGAAACTTTTAACCAATAATCATACAACTCATTTCAAAGTGGGCTCTTTTACTTATGTAAGAAACTAAACAGAACGAATACATAATAAACCTGAAAATCTATGTTCTTTTTAGTTCACTCAACTTTATTTTCACTATCACTTCTATTCATCTTTTCTCTTGAATAACTGAGAAATATCTGAGGAGATTGATGAACTTACACTCGTGATGTGCTCATACCCCATACACGCATTGTGATCTTAACACTATACCAAAGCCCTCGGATAAAATGTTGTCGTTTTGACCAAAGTAAGTCATTATTAAAATCAATTTACCAAAATAATACAGTTTTTTGAAATTTTACAAAACTAGTATAAACGTGGTTCTCAGTAATGTTTTAGGTAATATTTTATTGAAAAAAATATAATAGCTAAAAGAAAAAAAATTTGACAGAGTAAACAGACATAAAACGTTATTGTCAGCAACGTTTTATATTTCGTTACTCTGAGGCACATTTTAAAGTTAAAATGTGACTCACAATAACGTTTCTCTGGAATGATTAAAAATTAAAATTCAATCTCGTATATCCCTCATTCAACTTTATCTATACATTTCTCTTATCTTCTCTTTTCATACATAGATAATATTTTTCCAAGAAAAAAGAGAGTGAGGAGGGATTTTCTACGATATCAATTAATTCCTTATTTTAATAGTTGTCTTGCTTACTTATTGCATCAATATTAATTCAATAACTTATTTATTGATATTCTAATATTAAATAATGATAAGAAACCGATTGGTCTAATATTTGGAAGGGATGGTTACCTAGGCTAGAAGATGATCTCTCATATGATTTATTCACAAATTTGAAATTGAAATAATACAAGACATTAGACAAGCTCCAATTTGTTCAAAGTCTTCCTCACGTTTTTTTTTATTTTGTTTAAAAAGATATTGTCTATGTATAAAAGAGAAAGATAAGAGAAATCATATATATTACAAGTGACGGTATGCACAAAATATATCTATCCATTTTAATAGTGGAAATTTGAATAATGAATGAAGCATGTACAAGATTGAATTTCAATTTTCAACTATTTCAGAGAAACGTTACTGTGAGTCACGTTTTAGCTGTAAAACGTGCTTCAAAGTAACGAATTATAAAACGTTACTAACAATAACGTTTTATGTCTGTTTACTTGTCAGATTTTTGTCTTTTTGTTATTAAATATTTTTGAATAAAATGTTACCTAAAACGTTATTAAGAACCACGTTTATACTATTTTTGTAAAATTTTAAAAAAACATATTATCTTGCTAAATTGATTTTAATAATGGCCTACTTTGGTCAAAAATTCATGTTGCCGCTCCCGTGTTAGATCTTCCAAAAGGGCTTTGGTCTGGAAAGGTAGAGACGTAGAGTGTACGTAGTAGACCTTACCCCTATCTCATGTAGGTTGATACAACAATCCCTACCTATGAAGCACAAAAATTCCTTAATTAAGCTAGCATTACACTCATTGGCTTAAATCTAATTGCGACTACCAAAATACTCAACAATCAGCACCTCTGCTAACTGATACTCCAATCGATCACAGTAAAAGACTCCTTCACTATTCCATAAATGGGTCAAATTGAATACCCGAATCAGAGCTTGAATAAGCTCAAAAATCTAATTTTGTTTTCCTCCTTTCTTTTTCTCTTTGTGCACATAGTTGTGTTTTTTTCTTCAAAGGGTCTTATTTGAAATATCTTTTAAGCCTAGCATTAATTTATTTTTTTAAAAATCAAATTAATGCATATCATTTTTCTTATGAAATTTCAATTTGTTCATACAATGGGAATAATTTTAGATCAAGTTGTTAGCAGTAAGAGTATTATCGAACTAAATTATCAACAAAAGATATTTTTATTCAATTTTCATATAGTGTGAAAGCTTTTTTATTCTTTTTTATTAAAAGTCTTAGGAATATGTACAAAATTAACATGATTCACAATAGAAGAACAATGTCATATCTTCACATACATTTACACTTCCGACAAAACTTGTATAGGTTTCTTCAACTTATTTGTCATGCATTATGAATCATTTTAAATCTAGTTTTCTTGATTACATATTTTTCAACAATAATAATGAACCCTCAACGATTTTGATATCGAAAAATCTCGAAAAAGACAAATTGTTTCGTGTATACTTCGTTTGTGAAGTTAAGGTAAGTTGATCATCACTACAATTTTTATGTAGTATCGTTTATAGATATGCGTATTAGTTTCAGGATGAGGATATAAGCTAAAATTGTTATGTATTTGAAACAAAAGTACATATTTCATTTGCAGTATTATATATGATTTGTTTTTGTAATTTGTTATAAGCATATATTCATTAATTCTAGTGTTAGAGAGCGTCATATTATTAAATATTTGAATAAGTCGATCATGGAGCATCATTAGATAATCAAGAATGTCATATGACACTATAATCACTCAATGTTTGTTGTTTCAAGTCTTATTCCTATTACATAATATGAGATATTATCTTGATTAGAATAGTTTGTATGAGTGTGAACCTTTGTTGGTGTGACATTGATATATTTTCATATAAATATCTTTGTATCATTTCCAAATATTTATGTATCATGTAACTTTACTTGATGTTCTAATTAACTTTGAAACCAAAGTCAAAGGATACATCAAATTGATATGGCCTATGAATTACAAGCACAAAAACATAAAAATAAACAATTAATATAGGTTTAATGTGTAGAAAACCTCTTAAACTTGTCAAAAAGTTTATTTAGACACATACATTGAGTTGTCTATGTAATATATGTACTCATTATTAAATTTAAGTGTTAATATGACACAATATATAAAATTTGAAATTCATGTTGTGTAAGGCCCATTTAATGAGGAAAACATGCCCTAACAAGAGTTTTTCCATACTCAGGGCCCGAGGTCGAGAGCTTTGATTAAGGATAGTAGGATCCTATATTTTCCACCACAACCCTCGTTGGTGAACATACTTTAAATTAATATCAATTTAACATCTTTGAGCAACCTTGTATGTGTGGCAAAAACAACATACTTGTGTTGATGTATTTTATGCAAAAATTGTGCATTTTATATGTTAGATTATACACTCTGTTTCATTTTACTTGGTTCAAATTTAAGTTTGACTACTATTACTTTATATTGTATTTAGTATAAGAGTAATATTAGGAAAAAATAAATAAACTTCTTTTGATTCACTGAAATGTCCAAATAAAAAGTTTTTGTAAGAGCCAAGATAAAAATATGTTTGGAAAGAAATTTTGAAATAAATTTGTTAATTATACTGTTTTGACAAATTTACTCAAAGCATTACAATTAACAAATTAAAGGGTGTTTGGCTTAAAATTTGGTCAAACCTACACTTAATTCAGTTTTTGACTTTTGAAAGTGCTTGATAAATATAAAAAATAGGGAAAATTAGCAAACTAGTCACAATCTCTAACTTAATTAGTAAAAACATCTATACTTTAAAATAATTGTTGAAAATGTCAAAAATGTTAATATTTTAGAAAGTGATTTATATTCAAATTTTATTTTTCAAAACAGTTCAACTTTAAATCAAATTCTACATCCATTACCCATTTACACTTCTTCATATGATTTAGTACCATTAAATTTATTTTTCATCTCTCACTTTTCAATTTTTTTTCTCTTTCATCAACTTTTCTTTCCCATCATTCACTTTTCTCTCTTTTTTTTTCCTTCATCAAAATTTCACCATTATTCTCTCTCATTGTTGAAGAAGAACTAATTATTCAAGTTTGTAACAATATTTTCAGATCTATCAATTATTCAAAAAATCTCTCAATTGCTAAAAGTATTTTTCAATTCATCATTTATTTTGCGGGATTTTCTTTTCAAAATCACACAATATGTTGATTTTTGGATTGTATGTATTGAGGATTTCCGTCATTTTTTTAAAAATTTATATATGAATTTGCTAACATACTCATCAAATATTTATGTATTTCAAATTTTTAGTATTTAAAATAATTTTGTTCGATCTTTTTTTATGATTTATTTTTATATTTCAAATTTAGTAGAATATACATTAGCATTTAGGTGTTGAGTTGTTTCGCAAAAGTATTTGGAAATATTTTGAATGTTCTGTAGTTTGTAGTCAAATTTGTTTTTACAAAGTGATAGTCAAAATACAAACCTGTATTTTGATTATTTAAAATTGTGAATGAATACGAAATCAAAGATAAACTAGTTGGTATAAACATATAATGAGCAAAATAAAAATACAAAATTATTTGACTGATACAATTAGGATGAATACACATATAATGAATACATAAAATAAACTGTATTTTGGCTATTTATAGTTGAGAATAAATACGAAATCAAAATATAAATACAAAACTTTATGTTATACATTAGGACGAATACGAAATCAAACCTAAATACAAACTTTATGGTATACATGAGGATGAACAAAATCAAATATAAATACAAACTATTTGGTATACAAAGTGATATTGGAAATAAGCAAAATAAAATACATATGTTAGATGGATTAATACGTATACCATGAATACATGAGTATTGTATTTTGAATACTGAAAAATTTCTTAAAAGGAGATACATAAACTTCATAACTTTAACATGATAGCTAAATAACTTCATACAATTTCAGACATTTTTAAAGATAAATTATAATTTCATAACGTCAAAATAATGCATTAGTAGAATAAACTGCTTCAAATATGATAATGTATGATAAATAAACTTGTTTAGAAACAAAAAAATAATAAGAAAATTGAATATTGAATTTTTAGAACAATGGTGATAGGCGTGTTTTTTAGAACATGGTGAAAGAAAAAGAAAGAGATGGAAGTTGTATTTGAATAAATTACCAATTAGTTCTTTGTTTTTGAATTTTTTTTAACTGATAAGGCTTTTAAGCAATTGTTTCTTTTTAATATTTTTCTCTCCCCTTAATTTCTCATTTCTGTTTTTAACAATTGTTTCTTTTTTGATATTTTTACTAAATATTGAAAGTATTGACAATGAGTCCTATTAAATGTCAAAATATTGACATTTTAAAAAAAATAACTTAAAATAAGTAAAAAATGACTTAAAATAAGCATAGAAGTGAACAAGGTCAAAAATGACTTAAATAAGTCTAATATGACTTTAAAAAGTCAAAAATCAAAAGTAGACCCCTCTTACCTTTTATTATTGACTTAAAAGTCATTTAAGTTGGACTTAAAAACTACTTTTTAAAGTCAATTCAAACATACTCTTAGTCAAAGAAAAATTTAGTAAAAGAAGTTAGTATTTACTAGATATTAATTTATTTTACTTGACATAAATATGATTCAATATGTAGATTGCATCCCTTTTCTCTATATATATTCACTTGCATTCACTTCATATATCAAAGCAACAATTATTCAAGAAATTAAGATGACCTCCTTTTTTACTCCATACTTTTTTCTTTTAGTACTTGTTTGAAAAATATTTTCAACTTTCAAACCTCTTTGTGTGACCTTCGTGCAGACGAAATACTAAAAGAAAATATATCCAAACAAGTATAAGCACTTTGAAACAAATTTTACCTACTCATTCTTATGTCCCTGATGAAATAACGCGGGCTTCTCTTAGTCAGTCGTTACAAAATGCTAACGACAATCATGCCTTCGTACAAAAAGCTAAAGCAGAATCAAAAGAGAAAGAGACCCAAGATTTGTATGCCATTTGTGTAACAAGCTATGAATTGTTGACAAGTTTACTCCAAGATTCTATTCAATCATTAGCTAAAAAAAGATTATAATGTCTTGGAAAATTCACTCTTCAAGTGTTCCAGACTTGTGAGTGACTGTCAGAATGTACTTGGTAGCAAGACAACGCCTGAAATGTTAGATAGGAGTAGGAAACAATTTGATTTAGTATTAATGGCAAAAATTGTTGAAGGCCTCATTCAAAAATAGATAGTTTCAATGATTGTTATAAATCAATTTGTATTTCTTGAAAGCTAGCAACTAATTAAAGAGGAGATTGATATTTTAATAAATCATTCTTGTCATTTTCGTATCAACCATGACATATCCTTTTACACTTACTTTCTAGAAAATTTTCCCCATAAACTACTCATTTATACTTTTTTATGATTTAATTAGTAAGATTTAAATTAATAATGAGCCTTAAACTATATCACATAAACAAAAGAATGTACATCAAATTGGTAATGATCTCATATTCTTATTTAAACTTATGTAAATAAGAAAAGATGTAAAAGAAAATGAATTGATCTATGACCCTTAGTTCTTCTTTTCGAGACCCTTAATTAATAGTGTACATATGATTTCCTATAAGTAAATACAAATCAAGATTGATAATGAATTTCATGAACATTTTCATAAGAAGGATCTAATCACACTCAGTGGTGTAGCCACATAATGTGAAGTATGATCAATTGGACATTTGTCATAAAAGAATTACACTATATATGTTTTTTAATATTTTTAATATTCCTAGATTTACAATCGATTGCACTTGATACAATGAGAGGATTTTGTCCATTCTTTTACTATTTTACCTCTTTTCCAAATGCTACCTCTAGACAACATTATTTGAGGTAGCCTTTGTAAAAATGGATGTACAAATTATTCAAAGTATAACAATAGAAATTTGTAAATCTTGAATGTAAGATAAAGTTGTCTAGTACAACATGCAAAAGTAACGTAGTTATTCATTAGATTCTTTTCAAGGATTTAGGATTTTTATCTTGGTCATATACCAAGATGATTCCTTAAAGTTGATAAGACGACTTTTTGATGATAACCCAGAATTCTTGTAGAGAATATGTGTATATACGAGATTATACTGACCAGTATATTTGTCAATTAGACACCTAAAGTGGTGGTGGCCACCACCTAAAAAATAGTGACAAGTTGTTCCTTTAAAACCAAAATTGATGCCCCCCCAAAAAAAGAATATTCATTATCCTGATTTCACATTTGAAATAAAAAAGTTATATAATTAGTGCAAAAAGAAGATGAGAATATTCAAGTATGCTTATAAATCCTCTCAATACTCTATTATCAAAAACAACATTTACAATTATATCTGATCAAGTTTCAAGTCAAGATTCCTTTAATGTTGATAATGCATCTTTTGTTGCTGCAGATACCACAACATCTGAAGCATTTGGCAAATAATAGTACTTCCCTGGGGAATCAACAATTCAGAAGACAATTTGTCAGAGATATAGTACTAGCATTTTGAAGAATAACATGAAACAAAACTAAGTAGACGACAAACCTTGAGCTACTGTCGCTATTTCTTTGGCAAAACCTGTAGAAACAAACTTATTTTTGTATCTATGACGAGGAGAGACATTCCTGCTTTGTATATTTTACCAGCCACCTCGACAATTTTGTCCTACAAAAACATTGCAATGAACCTTCAAAAATATGAGGATCCAAAAAGCGTAATGATCTATTAGTCTTAAGTGAAATGAGGGAAAGGGGTTCTATGTTCTTAAGTGAAATCGTTTCAAAATTCTAAAGGAGATGGATAAAATTGGGGGAAATTAGGGGTAAGTTTATTAGTCTACGTGGCATGAGTGGAACTCTATTGGCTTATGTGGCATGTCATCTGGTATCCACATGACATCCAATTAGTGGCATTTAACAGATTCTGTTAATGAGAAGAGTATTTTTGACCCTATAGTTTGATGGGAAGGGTATATTTGAGCCGAAATATAGTTCAAGGTATATTTGAGCTATTTCGAATACTTCAAGGGTATTTTTGACCCTTTTCCGTAAATAATAATAATAATAATAATAATAATAATAATAATAATAATAATAATAATAATAATAATAATAATAATAATAATAAAAATAAAAATAAAAATAAAAATAAAAATAAAAATAAAAATAAAAGAATAAAGGGTAAAAAAATAATATACTTGGTCAACATAAAATAACTTCTAAAGTTTAAAAAAAAGCACCCCTCACCTAGATTTTAACTTTTGGCTTAAAATAAGTTATTTTTTACTTAAATACGTCACTTTGATAATTGACAAACACTCTAATAAGTCAAAAACTGATTTTTAAGTCAGTTTGACCAGGTTTTAATCTCATCCAAACATACTCTTAATTTCTTCTTGTTGTAGTACTTGAGATTATCTTATACCTGACCTGATTATGTAAATATCTTTTACTTTTGTCAATGCGTTGAACTTAAAAAGCTCTTATTTGTATACTCTTTATATCATGTTCTTTTGGTGGAAAAAAAATGTACAATCTTCGTGGTATTTGCATGTGTTTTATGTTCTTTTAAATTTAAGTTTAGGTAAGTTTGACAACACATATTGATATAGTTGGCATTTTTTTCTTTTCCCACAGAGTGTTGGGTATCCGCTTTGAGGTCTAATTAGTATGATTCGCATTGGAAAATATCACATTGGGGTCAAGTGGTCCTAACCAAAAATAACTTCATAAGGGTTCTAAGATCAATAATTTATCATGTAATCAAAGAAAATGACTTACTTACATGAAAAGAAAAAAATAAACATAGAAGTTTTTTTGTCTCGGGGAAAAAAATACATCTAGTGTAACCATTCCTTATTTTATGTATATGAACAAAAGCCAATTAGTATGAACGTCGTTTTGCCTTAAGTGGCTTCGGAAGATAATGATACATAGATTATGCCTAGCATGCCCTGTTTGAATCGAGATTATACCTCCTTTTAGAATGAAGTTTATTCGATAATCGTTTACCTTTCAGTTGTCTTCTTCAGTTAATAATCGTAGAATCCTACTGCAGTGCAGATTTTCCATGAGTTTTCAAGATCGTGCTGCAGCTGTAGACATAGCAACAAGTTTTTAGGAGTGTAGCAATCAAGGTTTTAAAATGGTGGATGAAGAAACAGACAATGAAAAAGCACAGGTATTATGTGCTGAAAAGAAAACATGTACTCTAGGTCATTGACTTCGGAATATCATGATACCATTTCCTGTTATGCTCGTTTTTGTCACTGATCCTTATCCACCTGAACAAATTCCTCATTCTTCCCCTACTAACTCTAATTTGTTTTGTGCATGAAACCTGGTCAGACCTACCTAACCTAAAGATATTTTATAGCAAAATTTTTTATACATCCTTCTGTCGTAACAATAACTCTCTTATGTTGAATTTTATAGTCCACTGTTATCTTCTTGAAACTCCGACCCAATTGATGCTGTTTCCTTACGCTGACGGTTCCACCAGACTCCTGAGAATCTAATTTTTTCGAAGAATCTTTTGCAGATAGGAACCCTTTGGCTACACCTTAGCTGCTCAGAACCACTATTATCATCATATATAGATGGATTCATTTTCTGTCTTTGCTACAATGCAAGACAGAACATGAGTAAATTAACAATCTTCAATAGAGCCTAAATGTTTGTATCATCATGATTGATTGAAGGTTAGATAGATTTGAGTTCATTTATTATTCTTAAAGAATGTACAAAGTCCACTATGACTAAAATAAAAGTGAATAATAAGAGTAATTTAATTATAAATAATTTTGTTACTAAAAAATGCACATGAAAAACATCTCAAAATTAGTACAAGTTACACATTTGCAGTTATCATTCACTCGACTTCAAGTCTTCACACATAAGTGTACATATATATATATATATATATTTCTGAAGTCTTCCACGACATTAGATTTAATGACAATTAACTAATATCAATAAAGATTTAGCACTTTTTATTAATACATGTATTTATTGCCACTAAAAATTATTTTTGTTGCAGTGCGTATCCCTCAACTTGTCAAAAGTATTTTCAAGATCTATTTTCAAATTTATATTAATTATATTATAATTTTTATCTTTCATATTTTTTAAGAGAAAGTTATCAAAATGGTCCTTGATGTATTGGGGTTGCTTTATTTTGATCCTTAATATATTCTAGGTGATTGAAATAGTCCTTCATGTATGACATAAAATCGTGCCCCCGAGGCCCCCACCCCCGCCCCCGTCCCATGCCTCGAGGCATCGTGCTCACGAGGCACCTATCCCCCACCCCCTACCCCCTCTACCCCTACCCCCTACCCCTACCCCCTCCCCTACCCCTACCCCCTAAAATGGGTCATTTTGGTCGTGGTGAGCAACTGGATCTATAGCTAAGGTCTTAACGGACGTCCATGTAAATTTTTTGGTAAAAATGACGTCGGAATTCTAGATCACCAAAAAAAATGGTGGACCATAGCACACAAAAATCGGCAAAATGCGGGGTTTACATGCTCTGGGACTCGTTTGACCTTGAAAATGGGTCGGTTTATCTATGGTGACCAACTCGCTCCATAGATAAGGTCTTAATGGATGTCCATGTAAATTTTTGGCAAAAATCACATCGGAATTCTGGATCACTAAAAAAGCAGATGGATAGCACGCAAAAATTGGCAAAATAGGGGGTTTACCTGCTCGAGGGCTCGCTCAACCTCTAAAATTAGTCATTTTAGTCGTGTTGACCACCTTGATCCATAATTAAGTTTTTAACGAAAGTCCATGTAAATTTTCGAATAATATGATAGCAGAATTTTGGACACCAAAAAAGATCACCAAAAATCTCATGGACTATCCACACGAAAATTGACAAAATAGGGGATTTACCCGCTCTAGGCTCGTTTGACCTTGAAAATGGATCATTTTGGCCGCGGTGAAAAACCGGCTCCATAGCTAACGTCTTAATAAGTGTATAGGTAAATTTTTGACAAAAAATACGTCGAATTCTGGATCACCAAATAATTTGGTGGACTACAGCACACGAAAATATGAAAAATGAGGGGTTTACATGCTCTGGGCTCGTTCGACCTCTAAAATGGATTGTTTTGACCGTGGTGAGCAACTGGACCTATAACTAAGGTCTTAACGGACATCCATTTAAGTTTTTGGCAAAAATGACGTTGGAATTTCATATCACCAAAAATCTCATGGACTATAGCACACAAAAATCGACAAAATAAGCGGTTTACCTATTGTGGAGCTCAATTTACCTTGAAAATGGGTCGTTATGATCGTAGTGACCAACCGACTATATAGCTAAGGTCTTAACGGATGTAAATGTAAATTTTTGGCAAAAATCACATCAAAATACTGGATCACCAAAAATCCCATGTATTATAAGCACACAAAAATCGATAAAATAGGGGGTTTACCTACTCTAGGCTCGTTTGACCTCTAAAATGGGTCATTTTGACCTGGTGAGCAACTAGATCCATAACTAAGGTTTTAACGGACGTACAAGTAAGTTTGCACACGAAAATTGGCAAATGGGGGGATTACCTGCACTAAGGCCAGTTTGACATCTAAAATGGGCAGTTTTGGCCCTGGTGATCAATTCGATCTAAATCTAAGGTCTTAATGGACATTCATGTAAATTTTTGACAATAATGATGTCGGAATTCCAGATCACCAAAAAAATAATGGATTATTCCACACTAAAATCGGCAAAATAGGGGTTTACGCTCGTTTGACCTTGAAAATGGATCGTTTTGACCGTGGTGACCAACCGTCTCCATAGCTAAGGTCTTAAAGGACGTACATGTAAATTTTTGGTAAAAAGACGTCAGAATTCCAGATCACCAAAAATTGGCAAAATGGGGGGTTTACCTGCTCTAGGGCTCGTTTGACATACTAAAAAGGGTCGGTATGGCCGTGGTGACCAATTGGATTTAAACCTAAGGTCTTAACGGACCATTTAAATTTTTGGTAATAATGACGTCGGAATTTCGAATCACCAAAAAAGATGGTGGACATGAGAATCAGCAAAATAGGGAGTTTACTCGCTCTGGGCTCGTTTGACCTTTAAAATGAGTTGTTTTAACCGTGGTGACCCACTGTCTCCACTACTAAGGTCTTAGCAGATGTATTGATAAACTTTTAGCAAAAAAGTCATCGAAATTCCGAATCACTAAAAAATAGTAGACTACACGAAAATTGGTAAAATAAGGGGGGTTTAACTTCTCTGGGCTCGTTTGACCTCTAAAATGGACTGTTTTAGCCGTGGTGAACTGGCTCCATAGCTAAGATCTTAACGACCGTCCATGTACAATTTTTGCAAAAAATAACGTAAGAATTCCGAATCATCAAAAAGAGGGCATACAAAAATCGGCAAAATGGGGGGTTTACCTGTTTTTGTTTTGGGGCTCGTTTGACCTCTAAAATGGGTCGTTTTGGACTTGGCAACAAACTCGCTCCGTAGCTAAGGTATTTTACAAACGTCCATGTAAATTTTTGACAAATATGACGTCAAAATTCTGGATCACCAAAAAAGATGGCGGAGCACACAAAAATTGGAAAAATGGGGGGTTTAAATGCCACCTTGAAAATGGATCATTTTTGTCGTGGTGACCAACTTGCTCCACAATTATGTCGTAACAGATGTCGATGTAAGTTTTCAGCAAAAATCATGTCGGATATCAGGATCACCAAACCTCAAGGCGCCGTGCCTCGAGGCCCCCTACAGACCTTACCCCCCAGACCTTGAGACGCCGTTTCTCGAGGCCTTCTACCTTACCCCCCCAGACCTCGAGGCGTGCCCCGAGGCCCCCTACCCTACCTTACCCCCTGGACATCGAGACGTCATGCCCTGAGGTCCCCTAACCTACCCCCCGGACCTCGAGGCGCCGCGCCCCGAGGCACCATATGTAACATCCCTAAAAAAACTAGGTGAACTAGAGCTTCGCTTGTGTCTCATGAGTTAATTTGTGTTAAAATGAGTAATAATGATGTCCTTAGGTAGTGTATGAAGTTCGGTGATGTTTGGAGGTCAAACGTCCGAGAACATCCATGACGTTCGGAAGGTGTGCCTTAAAAAGTGCTTGTGTGTCTTAGTGTGTTTTAGCGAGTTTTAAGTGTTCTTTTTTATTGAAATTGATGTGGGATGTTCCTAATACTTAGATGACCATGTTTAGGGGTTCAACGTCTGGGTACGACTCCACCTAGGACCCACGAGGGGCCCTAGAGAAGGACCCAAGTTTTGGACCCAAAACTGCCAAGACAGTGCCCATCAATGAACCAGTCGACGACCAGTAGGTTTTGGGAGTTTCAGACTCAATCCACCAGCCCTCATCAACGGGACATCGATGCATCGACAGTCCGTCATTGAGAGACGTCGATGGTGGTCATGCAAAAGTTGCTGACGGGCTGCCAAGGCTTGGGGTGTTTTGTAAATTCAACCCAAGTCTTTTATGAACCTAGGATGATGTTTTTAGGGTTTTTAAAGTATATTAAATTGGTTTTAAGTCCTAGACCTAGACAAAATAAAGACTCTCTCAAAACTCCATGGAAGCTAAAACTCAATGAAGAGCTAGGAGGGCTGGTTGTGGACGTTTCTTCATCAAAATTTCGTGGGTTTCCTTCTCTTTGAGGTATGGTAGTCATCCTTGAACTCTCTTCCATTCAAGGAGTCATTTCTAAAAGATTTCAAAAAGGATTTTCAAACTCTATCTTCTTCTATCTTTAACTCTAAGCATGGGGGTTCATATAAAAATGTTTTAGTAATTCAAATATGTTGTTTTTAGTATTAGTGGATGATTTTAATATCAAAACCCTAATGGATCCATGATTATGCATACTTCAAACTTTTAGCTTTAGAAATGGGTTAAATGAACATGATTATGTAGTATGAACTATGGTTTTCTTATGATGATATAGTGATTTAGCTACTGCCCTAAGGGCTATTTTATGATGAATTATTGGAGAAATTGTGAATAGGTGGAGAAAGCTTGGATGAATGGTAAGTTGGTCATGTTGGTTAACTCTTATTGTGAAATGTTCTTGAGTGGTATGGTCCACCTTTTGTGGCGGTGTTTACTTGAAGTTCTTGGGTATATTGTATTTGTATGTGTATTGTGAGTATGACCTTGAAGGCTTGATATATGAAGTAAAGTGGAAATGATGATGTTCTTGTTGATATGTCTTGTGAAACTTGAATTGTATGACTTGTTTAAATTATGTCTATATAAAGTATGTGTATATGTTGAGCATTCTAGTGTGAGATATGATGAATGAAGGTGTAAGCATGTTAGAATTCAATGTTAATGAAATTGTGATTATGTAAAAGGTGTTCACACATGTACAGACACTCACACTTGATTAAATGAATGAAGTTAATGAATGTAAATAAGGGGAGTTTTAGGGTGAACACTCTTTGTGAGTTGAGATGAAGTGTTTAGTAGCAACCTCACTATTTACCAAGAGCATTTTAAGATAGGTCGGAGGATGAATACCCTTCGTGAGTTGAGATGTGGTGTCCACTAGTTATCCTTAACCTTTAGTAATAAATGTTTAAGACTCTGTGAGAAAGTTATGCTTAGCACCGAGAGGATATGAAGAAAAGGTGGTTATACTTCGTGAGTTGAGATGTTGTATTCCAATGTACCTCTTGAGATGGGTACTCCTCGTTAGTAGAGAATGAGTTACTTAGTAGCAATCTCTTTATCCCTTAACTATGCACCCGCATAGGTGTATCTATTGGAGAAGCCATGTAAAAGCTAAAAGAATGACCCTACTCTAGGCAAGTGGGGATCCCTCATCCGATAAGGGCTAATATCGGGATTTCATGTCTATCTCTCATGGTCTATGTCGGTTCAGCTAGCCCTCACAAAAGAATGCATGAACTAAGTCTTCTAAAAAAGTGTACTACTTAGGGTAGGTGGTGGTATGAGACGCTATTTATCCATTGCACAAATAGACATTCTGAAAGGGGAGTCTTGGTGTGTTTTATATGAAGTGTATGAATGAGTTATCATGTGTTGTAAATGAAGTTAGATGACTTAAGGTCTAATGTTAAGGAAGCATTTTAAAGTTAGGTCTTATATGATAGAGTTAAGAATGATGAATGTGGTGTGCTTGATCCAAGGAAATCCTTAAGGAGCACTAAGTGGGAGTAATAGTATGGGATGCTACTTTCACATTGCACTTAGTGTAACTTACAAGTCCCATTGGAGTAGGGCACTCATGTGAAGTCCTTAATGCATGAATGGTCTTTTAATGTCTAGTTATATAGTGTGGACTTGTTCCCGTGCGAGGTAAGCCTATGGTTGATAGTTATAAGGATCACTTAGGTGTGTATTGAAGGGGGTGTATGAGCGGTTCCTTCATGTCTTACCTTAGTGAGTTTTAGAATAACTTGGTTAGGGAAACCCCAAAGGAAATGAGCTCACTGTGTTTGGTATGAATATGGTCACTGTAATGTCACTTGTGTTCACAGTAAAGTCACTTTGGTTTACTGTAAAATTATGTTTTGGTTCTAAAATCATGGGAGTCCTATTTTATATGATAAATGATGATTCTTATGCTACCTTACTTCTACATTCATGAAGGTTTTACTTACTTGACATGAAAGTTCTATTTATACTAAAATGTCCCTTTTCGCATGTTTTTGCATATACCATACTTAGTACATTGTTTTATACTAATCTCATACTTTTCTATACTCTATAAGTATAGGTTGGAGGCAAGAAGAAGTCTAGAAGACAAAGCTTGGGAATCGACTCTCTCAAGACTCGGTATGTCCTCATATATTAGAGGACATAGTCTATGTTTCTTAGTTTCTATTATTAAGACTTATTATGTATTTTCATTCAATGAAAAGGGTCATGTCCCTAAGATATTGAAGTTGTATCTTAAGATGGCTTGTGACGATGAGACTACTCTTTAGTATTTATGAAAGATATTTTATTATTATTATTAATGTCGTGAAAAGTTATAATTTCGCACTACTTTTCATGTCTTATGTAATGAATGATAGCAAATGGCTAGTACAAGACCTCCGAAGGGTCACGTACGCCTTGTTCCGACCTAAGGGTGATCCCTTCTTCTAGGGGGTGTTTGCGGGTCGTTACAAACTTGGTATCAGAGCATAATGTTTTGGGAAATGGTTTAGGGTCCAAAGTCTCACAAGCCACATCTAGTAGTGTTTTGTTCATCGGTGTGAGTCGGGACACACCCATGGGCGAGAGGCTATAATATGATAGAAGTTTCACTTCCTTCATTATTCTAGTGTCGTGTCATAGAGTTGAGTTCTATAAGATGTCTTTTCTCAACCTCTTCTCTTTGTGTTTATAGGACCCCTCCCCGTGTTGACCAAGTTCCTATGGTTGGCCAAGAGAATGTGGAGATGTGGTTTCCCCTCCAGAACCTCAAGAGCCTCAACTGCCCCAAATGCCTCTTATGCCTCAAGCTTCTCAAGTTCCCTTTGTTGAAGGGGATATGACTAATGCGGAGTTAAGGGTTGCCCTTATGAATTTGACCCAACTCATGACGACTCAAGCTCAAGTCACTAATCATTTGGTTGCCCAATCTAACCAAGGAGGTGGACCTCAACTTAATGCAAATACTCCTAATTCTAGAATTTGGGATTTCATGAGAATGAACCCTCCTACTTTTCATGGAACTAAAGTGGATGAAGATCCACAAAGTTTCATAGATGAGGTGTTCAAGGTGGTGGATGATATGGGTGTGACCCCTAGAGAGAGAGCGGAGCTAGCCGCGTACCAACTCAAGGATGTAACTCAATTGTGGTTTGCAATGGAGGGATGAGAGACCTTTAAGGGATGGTCCAGTAGATTGGGAAGTGTTAAAAGAGGCTTTTGTAGATAGGTTCTTTCCCTTGGAGTGGAGGGAGAAGAATATGGTTGAATTCGTGAATCTTCGTCACGAGGGAATGAGTATGAAAGAGTACTATCTCAAATTCACCCAACTCTCTAAGTATACCCCGACCATTGTAGCCAACCCTAGGGCTAGGATGAACAAATTTGTGATGGGAGTGTCTAGCTTGGTGGAAAAAGAGTGTCATACGTCAATGCTCCTTAATGACATGGATATCTCTAGGATCATGGTGTATGCACAACAAATTGAGGAGTCCAAAATTAGGGAGATAAGGCAAGAGGGAAAGAGGCCTAGGTTTGATGAATCAAGTCAACCAAGGCCTAATAAGAGGTTCTTTCATCAAGAGTCTTCCATGGGAAACAAGGATAGAGCTTCCAACCAAAATTCCAAAGGAGGTGGTTATACTGTTGAGAGGTCTAGGTCTGATGCTTGTGGGAAGCAACACTTGGGTAAGTGTGTTGCCAGAACGGATGTTTGCTTTGCATGTGGTAGTAAGAATCACAAGATGAGGGACTGCCCTAACATCAAGGCAAAAGGGAAGGAGGTCAATCAAGATCCATAAGATGGTCTAGACCCTAATGCTCCAAAGAAGAATCACCCTATGGGATGGGACTAGGAAAGAGAACTAATCCGAATTGAAAGTCCCGGTAAGTCTTAACCCTTTATGGTTGCTGTGTTTATGTTGTAAGATGAGTTTATATGGTTTTGTATTTCATATGTTCATTCCTTTTTTATAAATTACTTAAAGGACAGATTGTTAAAATCGCTGACGGGATGCCAAGGCTTTGGGTGTTTTGTAAATTCACCCCAAGTATTTTATGAACCTAGGATGATATTTTTAGGGTTTTTAAAATATATTAAATTGGTTCTAAGTCCTAGACCTAGACAAAAGAAAGACTCTCTCAAGGACTTGGGGTGAATTTACCAAACACCTCAAGCCATTACTGGAAAAGATAACTTTTTGGCAGGCTTCAAACGACTGATTGCAACCAATGGACCATCTGTCCATCAACGGTTCGTTGGTGGGATTTCGTGGGTGGATACTTAGCTCCATTTAGGGTTTGGCTAGCCCACCTTGCAGGTCCAATCGATGGGGCAAGTCGACGGGTCGTTGGTTGGACCACTGGCCGTCGTTTGCCCTCGTTGGTAAACACTGCCAAGGCAGTTTTGGGTCCTTCTCTTGGGCCCTTCTCTAGGGCCCCTTGTGGGTCCTAGGTGGGGTCGTACCCAGACGTTAAACCCATAAATATAGTCGTCTAGGTCTTAGGAACACTCCACATCAATTTCGATTAAAACGAACACATAAAACTCACTCAAACACATCAAGACACATGAACACTTTCTAAGACATATCTTCCGAACGACCGAACGTCATGGACGTTCTTGGACGTTTGACCTCCAAACTTAACCAAACTTTACACACTTCCCAAGGACACTAATATAACTCATTTTATAACAAAATTGACTCAAGAAACAATCACGAAGCTCTAGTTCATCTTAGTTCATTTTAGGATGTTACATTAAGAATAAAAGAATATTTATCACTCGATCACAACCCTTGGTGGTCCAAATGTTATATTCAATAAAACTATATATTTAGTACGATATATTTGTACCCAATATTCTTGAAATCTTGGATATGGTCTATTGATAATGTGTCATAAATAAAGTCTATATATTAAAAAAATAGAAATTGATAATATAATATACAAATATTATGAGAGGTCTTATTCACAGTAAATTCAGTACTCGAAAGTTATGTAATGTCAATCGTTCTAAATATTTCATTTTGAATGGATTGTAGTATTTTTTTCACATTTTGAATGAATTGTTTCTTTTATTTTTGTGTATGTTTAATAATCGAATCGAACCGAACCAAATCAAACTGAAATGGATAACAACCAAACCGATAAATATATATTATATTTAGTTTGGTTTGATTTTGACAATTTTAAAACCGATTAAATTAGTTTGACCCAAATCAACTTGTGAACACCCCCAACTCCCAACCATGTTAATTTTGTTTTTCATCTTCTTTTTTTTTGTATTTTTTTTATAATAGAAGAACAAGTTTGTTTCTTTTTATAGATCTCATTTAAATTCACAATATACTTCTTTCGTACATTAAACTGAAAATCAACTTGACTAGTTTTTGAAATTTAATTAGATTATATTAATTTAATATGTTAAAATAAAATTTTAAATATTTACAAACTATACTAAAAGTATCATAAGTTATTTTTTCATTTTATATCAAATACATTTTAAACATTAATTAAAATTTATTTTGTTGGACTCTAATAAAATATGAGAACTAAAAAGAAACAGATATAATTTGATATAATTTAATGTTGGTTTTCATGTTAATACATATACTCCACCATAACTACACTGATAATCTTTTTTTTTTTTTTTTTTTTAAATCTTTAATTTAATAATGCACGAATAAAAGGAATAGGAAAAGGAAATTGAGAAAGCTTCAAACTTGTTCCGGTCTGCGAGAATCCTAGTACTTCACTAGCACCGACCAACCAAAAAGATAAAATGAAGCGGTCGCCGGCGATCTTGAAAAACCGTCGAGGAGGTGGTTTGGGATTTGCTGCAATTGCTTACATCGGAGTAGACTATCTCCGGTTTATTTCTCCGGCATGGCATGACCGGTTACAGCCGGCGCTATGGACCATATTGGCGATCGCTGCTATTATTCGGGTTCCATTTTATAAACACTGGTCATCGGAGCTCCGTTCAGCTATACCCTTTATTTTCGCAATGCTTTTTTTGCTCTCTGCTCTTCTTTTTGAAGCCATTTCTGTCCGCTCTGTCACTGCCGTTCTTGGTCTTGAATGGAACAGGTATGTATATGCTTAATAGTGCTCTTTTTTTATTCATAATTTTATTGATTTGTTTCAATTTTTGGAAGTCTTGGCAAATTTGTGTATATTGGGTAAATATGGGTTTCAGATTTGGATGGGAAAACGGACTTGGGGTTGAGTGCATTTTTGAGCTTGTTAATGGTAAGTTTGAGTTTGTATTGTGAAAAATGGAAATGGTAATTTTCTTGTTTGCATCCCAAATGTGATCTAATTTGGGTTTTTTCTCAATTGCTCTATAGATTTTGTTACATTGTAAAATCTAAGCAGAATTAGATGCGGAAATTGGATGAACTATTAGAGAGAATTTGGAGCTACATCATTTTTACTCTGAATGATCAGAAATTGTGTATTGAGTTACCTTCCAAATCACACATACATACTTTTGAATTTTTTCATTGAAGATGACAAATATCCATATATGGGGAAAACACAAGGTTTGGATTTCTATACTGGGATTAATTAAGCGGATAGATCAGACCAAAAAAATTGGTATAGGTCAATCTCACCTATCCTGGAGACAGAATTAAGAGTGATGCATTTTTCTATATGCTTCGGTTTGCTTAAGTCATGTTGCTCCGGCTCTCCAAAATGCTGCCGCACCATGACTGATCTTCCATAAATGCACTACGTTTGGAGGATCCAACATGCATCTCGACTACATTTGAAGAGTTCGAATAACATAGTGCAGTACATTGGTATGGGTAATCCTTTGTTAGATTTCAAAAGTAATGAAAATCTTAAGTGGATTAGTTTGCGCTCTTGGTATGTCATGTGTCTGTGAATAATGGTATTTTGCGTATAATTCCTTCTTGTGATTAATTAAATTCTGTACGTGATGCTCATCATTAACTAAATCCTCACATTCTTCTGCCAAGTGAATCAAATAAGACTGGAATCATGGCACTGTTTCTTTTTAGATACATCTTTTGGAAATGACAAGGCATACGTTGTTTGAGTTTGTACCATATCACTGGATTGTTAGAATTTGGGAATGGGCGACTTTTTGGACTTTTAAAATTGGGGACTTCTCTGACTGAATTCAAGATGAGTAGACGGAGCTTGGAAACTAATGGAGGAAGTGGAGGAAAACCGGGAAGGTATAAGGCTTAGGAAATCGAGGATGGGAACCTCTCTGAGAACTTTGATAAAGAGGAGAGTGAGCTTGGAAACAAAGGAAGCAAAGAGAAAACTGGGTAAGGATGAAGATGTCAGGATATAAAAAAAGGGATCTTTTTGAGCTTTTTCCAAAGCTTGTATACTGAGACACCTTCAAGCAAAATAAAAACAGATAGCTAGTAAAGTCATAATTAATAGAGAGAACTAATTGTGCTGTATTTGAAATCATAAATGAACCTGTGTTGCATGTCTTGGTTAGCTTGGATTGGTTAGGTGTGATCTTTCTTGGGATTCTAGATATGCTAATGTCATCTAGATGTGTAAGGATACATGGTCTAGATTCTAGTGAGATACAATACAACAATGTTTTTTAATAGCAGAATTTCACAAAGATGCTGAATTGATAGTTCTAAAATGCTGTCTAAGGCGAGTAATATAAAGGAAAATCTGGCTTGCATCATCACAATTAACAAATTTTGCCTCCAGTATCACCACTATTAGAAGTTAAATAGTTTGACATTGATTTCCTTTTCTGTTCTTGTTTTTGAGAAATATGTCCATCGTTGAAGCACAATGTGAAGTGGTGAAAGACTTCTTGAAACATGGATAAATTTCATTTTTTTTTAAAAAGTCTTGCGGATATCTGTAGACACGATCAGAATGCCCTAAAGTGGTTATGTTATCAATCATGGCACGCAACCTTGTTTTGCCTCGTAGAAGATTGAAAGTTTAGAAGAGAGGATGCATACTTGGTCCCAATTTACAATGTTTGGCTTGTGTCCAGAAAAATAAATTAACAATTGTATCTTTTTCCTTTTGTAAGCAAAAATAGCAATTATAACTTTGCTTCATTATATTTGATCAATCTCTTCTTTGTTAAATGACCATCTGTAGTCTTTACAAGTTCTTCTCTTTGCAATTTATTGACAGTGATGCATCACCTCTTCCTGATGTTGGTCAGTGGTTGGTGCTGTCGTTGAATGAGAAACTACCTCAAACAGTGGTTAATATATTGAGAGCTCGTATAATTGGATTACATCATTTTCTGATGCTGTTTATCATGCTTGCTTTCTCTGTACTCTTTGAATCGGTTGAAGCTCCTGGTCTTGGGCTTGGTGCAAGATTCATGTTCACAATGGGAATCGGAAGGCTACTTCGGGCCATAACTTTTATCTCAACAATTCTACCATCTGCTCGACCATGGTGTGCATCTGCTAGATTCCTTGTTCCTCAGCACCCCCATCCTTGGGCTCAGAAATATTATGTACCATATGCCACAGATTCAAATGCCATACGGGACGTCATAAATTGGGACACAGCATATGGTATTTCTCCCTTCTGATCCTCTCTTCTGTCCTGAAATTCTTACTTGGTTCTTCTTTACTAACTGCCAGTCAGATTGATCCAAAATTGAAAAAGCTCTATACATATGTTCAATAAGAAATGCTGCCTGCGATCAGGAAAGCTAATAAAGCCAGTTTCTTTTAGGTCTTTGATGCTGTTGGTTGAATTCTGTACATAGTATTGATCTTTCATTTCTGTGTCTACTTTCGCTTTCAGCTGATCCTGGGGAATACGATCCGGAGTTTCGACCAGATTGGGGTTCAATGAGCTTTCTGATTGATTTCCTTCGGCCTACAGCTCCTGAGGGATCATCTGCTTGGTATCATCTGCTAAAGAAAGCGTCAGGGGGTTGCAATGACCTTATATATAGTGGCCACATGCTTGTTGCCGTGCTGACAGCTATGGCATGGACGGTATATATATATATATATGCGTCTATCATTCCCTAAATTTGAAGTCTAAATTCCTGTGTCCAACCAATCTCATCTGGTTTAAAAATTGCTAAACATATGCAGGAAGCCTATGGTGGCTATAGCTCAGCACTCATCTGGATTTTTGTGATTCATAGTGCTCAAAGAGAAATACGAGAACGCCATCATTACAGTGTAGATGTCGTTGTGGCCATCTATGTGGGAATAATGCTCTGGAAAATGACAGGTCTTTTCTGGCCAATGAAGGATCGGTCAAAGGCTACGAGGCTTCGTAGGCTCGAGAAGATTCAGGGTAGGCTAATGCGAGCAGCAAAGGACGATGATATAGAGCAAATACGTGAACTTCTTAAGGAGGTAGAAGTGAGCAGCCATGTTAGGGAAAACTCCAGTAGCAAAGCAATGTGGCTCTTTTCAGGTGGAACCATTATCTTTACTCTTGGTATGGTTCTTCTTGCCTTCACATTGACCAGCGACGGGTGAGACAGCCAATTTTCAACTCCGACAAAATGCTCTACCACAGGTAAGATGATTACGAGACACAGAATTTGTAACATTAGGCTAGGCCAGAATAGGCATTCAACTGGAGTTTTTGTTGTTTGTATGTAATGCTATGGCTTCATTTTTTTTTTTTTTAAAAAAAAAATTCTCTCCTGGTGGAGGAGTGGTATTTACTGTTAGATATGAAGAGAAAATTGACTTTTTATTGGATGGCTTTTGTTTACTAAAATTGTTTACTTGAGGGCCCTTTTATGCTTTTCACCTCTGTGATATAGTAAAAACTTCCCTTTCAAGTATAACTTTTATGGACTCGCTTTACCCCTTTTTGAGTGACTGCAGGGTGCGGGGGTTTTGATGGAGAGAGCCGAGGATTTTTCAGAAACAATTTCTCTACACTACAAATAGAGGGTAAGGTCGGATCCCAAAATCTCATTTGTGTGAGATCATACTGGGTATATTGTTATTGTAGAAACAATTTAAACGTGTTTAGTCTAAAATGTCGAATTAGTTGCAGTGTAGTCTATATTACAACTTGATCATCACAAATAATTCCTGATTCCATTTACAGAAATTGCTGTTTCTATTAAATTTGACTTTTACTTAAATCTCACGTGTTGCCAATTCAGCTTTTGCACTTAATCTATTAATCGCATCTTCGAAGATAAAGTTTGTACGTTAATACAAAAAACTATTTACAAATGGAGAGATACACTCACTTTTGTCTTCTTCGTATTAATTGAATCTGCTCATGAAGATATGAGTAACACTTACGTTCTTTTAATCATGAAACGTAGCTTGTCAATTTATTAACAGAATAACTATTTTAAATCGTTCAAATTCAATTCAAACTCGACTCATTAGTAATGGATTAATGTAATGTGTAACAAAAGCAAAGAAGCCGTGCAAGAGATACTTTTGCAATTAAAAGTCGTAAACAAAGCTTCAAAGGCACGAATTAGTTGCCTTATTGTACAACCCACCGCACCTAATCCGAAACTTTTTTCTTATTTCTTCAATCTTCTTCACACTCCTTCAAACGTATAATCTTCTAACTTTCTCGCGTTTTCTTCCTTCCAAAAATGGCATTTTCTATAGCTGCTGCCGGAGCCGCAACCGCAGTCGGAGCTTTGGCTTCTCCATCGGCGAATTGCTCTTCTTCCACCAAGTTTTCGTACTTGGCTACTTTGCAATTTCCCAGAGAGCTTCGTCGTGTTCAAATTGGGAACTATGGGTTGAAGTCAAAGAAAGGGTCTTCACGTCTTGTTCCTCTGGTATTTCATTTCTTTTAGCTCAAATTCGAAAAGGGTGTTTTCTTTTTGGCTTCTTAAATTATTTTTGTTTAATGTTGTATGTAAATTTTCTTTGATTTTATCGTGTGGAGAGATTTTTTCAGGCTTGTAGAGTTTGATTTCTCAGAATTTTGAGTATTAAGATGAATTTACTTTGTGCTTGTTGTGAATTACCCTTTCATTTGACAAAAAAATTGCTTCACTGGCATCTGTATTGGGCGTTTTATATGCGACATTTTTGTTTTTAATGGTTAGTAAATGTTAAATGTGTAGTTTTACGTGTAACTATCCGTTTATATATGGAGTCAAGGCCTTCAGGTACTAAACATATCTGTCCATTGTGTTTTTCCTGTTTCATTTATCTGTTTCTCTGGTTGGGCACTTTTTTTTTTTTTTTCCGATTGAGGGTGGAGGTGGAAGAGTTTTATGTTGGTGAAGAACAGAAGAGGGTGAAATTGTAATAGTTTTAGTAAAGATGTGACCTGTTGTTTATTCTTCTCTTTGAGTTCTTATTTGCACTTAATATCAAACTATTAGATTAAGAAATCAAGATTATGTTTTACTTGAATTTGTGTACAAGCCGTGAGGATCCCTGCAGCATTAGCAAATAAAGGCAGATATTGCAGACATTCCTCCGTTTATTTTGGTATTCAGCTCAGGCTTTTGTTATTTTAGAGTAGTTAGATAGACTCAACCTGGCAAAATCAAAAAATTCTCTCATGTGAAGTTTTGTATAAGCTGAAGCTCGAATGACATGAAAACCAAGTCATTTTCTCTATCATCAAATATTATAGCTCACAGTAGCTGCCTCTATTAAATTCTCAATGAACCTGACATCTGATAGGAGTCTTTTAATTTGAGCCATAATCCCCCCCACGCTTCACGGGCGTTGGAAGTGTGCTTTATGTATGCATATCCTCGTAACATGATATGTTTAGGTGATGGACGTTACACTGGCTTGGAAACACTTATTGACAAGTCCTCAAAGTATCAGTCTTTTTAAGTATTAAGAAGAAACAACTAATTGATAAGCTAGTGCAAAGGGGAAAATATTAATTACACACCATTTTCTAAAGGTGAACTTTGGTTAGATGAAATTTGAATTTTCAAAAGAAATGAGAGTAGAAGCAGATTCACTGTATATTTGTAGAAGTGTGTCAGGTATTTTCTGACCCTCCAAAGTAGATGTTGTATAAATCAGGGAAGGATGAAATGAACTATATTCTTTTTTGTTGGATACAAATTAGTATACTTATTTGTGTGGAAAGTGAGAGAATTGAGCCACTCTTTTGTTTCATACATAAGTTGAGAGAGAATACTATCTGACCGAGTAAATAACAAATTACAGTAGATGCCAACTGTCAGAGAAACAAAATATAAATTTTTTATTCACTTGCTATAATCTGATGCAAGGTCGTTGCTTTTCATTAGCAATATGCTCTTGGAGGACTTTAGACTTCTGCTTTTCTAATTATTCAGTGCCTTCTTGTTGAATGCTTCATTTTCTGTTACAACTAGATGTCTATTTGTTTAGCAATGTAATCAGCCGAGCTGCTGAATCGCATTATCTTGATTAAATCAATTTTTGGTTTTACCCCTCACTGACATCATTATCTCAAATCTGCTGACCTTTGCCTGTTATGTACTCTTTGAAAATATTGCATTCTAAGTTTTTACTTTTAAAGAAATGATGGTCATTGCTTAGATTGATTAAATCGTATATGTATAATTAGGTTGAAGCAAAGAAGCAAACATTTTCTTCCTTTGAAGATATGTTGGAGAACTCTGAGAAACCATTATTGGTTGACTTCTATGCTACCTGGTACGCTGAACTCTCCTTGGCAGCCTTCAACCTTTCTTTACATCAAAAGTAGAAGAACATGAATGCTTACAGTATTGCTAAGTGGATATAGCTATTTGTCTCAATCTTAAGTTCTTTGAAGTCGCATGTGGGGTCAAAAGCTTCGCTACTGTTTCTATTGACATAATAATGAGAGGATTTTCATATTACTTGCATTTCTCAATAATACGATGTACATCCAAATCATGTAAGAATTAATCTAAAATCTGGATTGCAGGTGTGGTCCTTGCCAGTTCATGGTTCCTATTCTAAACGAAGTTGGTGAATCGATGAAAGATAAAATTCAAGTGGTGAAAATTGATACAGAAAAGTACCCAGCCCTCGCAGATAAGTACAAAATACAGGCGCTGCCAACCTTCATATTGTTCAAGGATGGAGACGTTTGTGATCGCTTTGTAAGTGGACTAGACCTTGTTATTACTTGTTTTCATGTTGGTTTTTCGATAGTATTCATGTCAAAGCTACCAGAACATCTTTTTGAATGACTTTGGTAGTAACTAGTAGGGAAAAGCTTTTAAAGTTACCAAGTAGATAGATTTCCTCTTTCTCACTCAGTTTTTTAGTACTTGTGAGTTTTGAGCATATTATGCCTCTGTCCCTCTTGCACGCGTACACCCAAAGCCATAAGAAGTAGAAAAAAGAAATAATCAAATAGCTGATTGAAAACAATCAAGAAACAAAAAACTGCACCGGGCGGGGACCTTTGAAAGTGTATATAGCTTTTAAGATTTTATTTGAGCGAGAAAAATGCTAGTCAGTTCACTTTCTACTCTTGAGGTAAAGGTAAGGTCTGCATCCTCCCCAGATCTCACTTTGAGGGACTATACTGGATATATGAGTATGAGAAAATTGCAAGTCAAGCACATCAGTAACAAGACCTGAGTAGTGAAAAAGTGAATACATGAAAAATCAAAGGGGGTCCAACATCAACTAATATACATAAAAATTGATATAAACAGTGTAACTTTTCGTCCTAGCTCCGCCTTTGGACTTGAGGGTTTGGTGGATTTTCTTTTTTGTTGCAAATTTTCACTAGTTGATTTAGTATTTAGCTCAAGTGTATCTTGTGTAAATAACTGTTTCAATGTCTTGTTTCAGGAGGGCGCACTCAATGCTCCTCAATTGATGCAACGCATAGAATCTGCACTGGAAGTTAAGCAGTAGTCTTGGCGTGCTGCCTTTCTAGTGCTAGAATCATCGTTTTGAAGTTATTCGTGTTTAAATTTCAAAGATGTTCTGTGGAAGCCTTCAGTTTCTCAGTCCATCATGTATTTGCAAAGAAAATTGATTCATACAGGTGTACAATGATTAATCAATTTGCCCTAACTACTGGATTTTTTTCTCCCTTAAAATATGATTAAACTTTAATTTTTTCACAGAATGGCAAACTTTGATCAACTGATGTCAATGTATTAATATTCACCAGATATAATAAGCATTTGCATTGTCTGAATAAAGTAGCAGACTTTTCTTTCTGAAAAACCAAACCAATACGAAAATGTCTGAAAACAAATGGTGATTTAAGAAATTGAGCTCTCATCGAAATCTTAAAAGTTTAGATAATTAATCAATTTAGTTACGCGGAGAAGTATATTTGCTCATCTATCCCTTTTACCATCCAACACCAACAGAAAGAAAAGAAATAGCAGGTGAAAAATGGAGATGAGAGCAAAAGAAGCCATTCCAATAGGCCAAGACCTCACTCCTCCAATCCCACCGCTTTCTCTTTGCCTCCACCATTCTACACTCCTCTCTCACTGCTCTTCTTGCTTTTCTCCTCTCCCTCCTCCTCCTTCCCTTCACTATCCTCCCTTCTTCCCAAAAAATCCCAACTCAAAACACTTCATTCGCTACTGTTCCCTTCAATGCTCTTCTCTCGACTCCCCTATTCACTTCTCCTCTTCAGAATTCCACTTCTTTCACCTCTTTCCTCAACCCCTTTACACCAATTTCCCTACGTCCTCCGACCTTCGTCTCTCCCTCCGCCTCCTCCACCGCTTCCAAACGCTTCATCTCATCCAAGAATCAAATGGGTCATTCTTAAATTTGGAGAGAATTGGTGGGTTGGTGACGAATTTCAGGAAAGTAATGTTCTTGGAAGAACACTATGATGATAATGATGATGATCTTTCTGGAAGAATTCGTGATGGGGCAAAGGCTTTGGCAGCTTCAAGAAGAATGTGTTTAGGTTTGGATACCAACAGGGAGTTATTGTATGAAGAATATAGTGTGGAAGCTGCAGTGCTCTGCTTAGTGTTGACGAATGCAGTGGAAGTGCATGATAAGGATGGGAGAAGTTTAGGGGTGGGTGTGTATGATGTACCGTTTTCATGGGTCAATCATAGCTGCTCTCCTAATGCTTCTTACAGGTTTTGTACAGCATCAGATTCTGGAGGGATATTGGAGAGTAGGATGTGTCCAGCAGCTACGGAGACTGATCTACTGGCATTGAAAGTGAATCAATTAGTAGTAATACTGAACTTCAGAAATCCATGTCAGTGATTGGTAATGAACTACTGTAATTTCTTTTCCAAAGTTATGGTCTTTTTGATAATCTTGATGGAAAGCAAATGTGATTTTCTTTCTGCTTTCCATTCGTTGTTTGGCGATAGGTGGAAGTGAAGCATGTGGTCCGAAGATAATCCTTAGAAGTATAAAGGGCATCCAAAGAAGTGAAGAAGTGTTGATTACATACACTGACTTGTTACAGCCTAAGGTACAGTTGTTCTCAATCTTTTGAAGGACATGGCACAATTTCATATTATCAAGGACATCACTATAGATAGGAAAGAGTGGATGTCGCGTATTAGGGTAGAAGGCTAGTAGAAGAGAGTGTCGTCTTTCCTTGCATAGGTTTAGTGCCTGTTATAGGACTAGTTGTACCCTTGTAGTTCTTGTCTTATGATGTTTATTGTATTTTGATGATCCATTATTTTAGTTGTTGTTACTGTTTCTCTCTTGTATACTTAACACTGCTTTTCTTATTAACCACTATGCTTTCTCCATTGTTTTCATCTTCCTTTACTTGGTTTTGATGCACTTGAGCTGGGCCTTTCAGAAACAGGGTCTCTACCTCCACGAGGTGGCGGTAAGGTCTCCGTACGCTCTACCCTCCCTGACCCAGTTTGTGGAATTTCACTGGGTATGTTGTTATTGTTGTTGTGTTTCTTATCAAATGTTTCTTGATGGAGAACCTACAGAACTCACGTATGAACTATGAATCAATTGCCAGTTTAGATACTTTTTCTATGACACAACAAAATGCTGGTTCCAATGCTTGATTAGGCTATGGATAATATCACTGTAACATTATCAATTAGATTTATTTGAGTTGTTGCTTAGATTGTTTACCAGAGTTGTTCTTCATTTTCAAATCCAGTATATAGTGATGATGACTGCTAAGTTCTACAAGTTATTTTTAATGATGTCCTATGCTAACCATGTCAACTTTCAAAAGAAAAGAGAACAGTTTCAATAGTGACTTTACTTGTCTTCCAGGTGATGAGGCAATCAGAGTTGTGGTCGAAGTACAGGTTCAGTTGCTGCTGTAAACGATGTAGATCAATGCCTACGACTTATATGGATCATTGTCTGCAGGTAAAATCATATGGTTTGAGAACAATGGTTAGAAGGGTATGCATAAGTGATGTACAGTTGAACCGTAATCGTAAAACTATCATTTTCGTCCAACTTTAAGCTCCTACTTAAAATGATTCCAGTTTCACCTCTTTGATTTTCCATACCTTATTAATTTATGTTTGGTAATTGCAGCATATTCCTGTTAATTCGAGCTGTAGTGGGTAATCTAGTAATTGGAGCATTTTTCTTTTATTATGATCTATTTGTGTAATTGACAACTAAATAGTTGTAATTTGGAGAGTTCCTTCATTCATTACTTTGATTTTGCTTCCATTGTTTTTTTTGGATGAATGGTTTGCCGCCATTGTTGTTCCAGCATATTTGTCTTTTAATTTCCTTAAATTTGGTCCGACATCAAATTGTGATGGCAATCAGAATGTACTTAGACAGTAAAAGAATTAGCCGACAGTTGATAGACACATCATGCGGATGAGATGTGACAATAAATGTTGTTTCAAAGAAACTAAGGTTTAAAACTTGGTAAGTGCTCACCAAGGCAAAAAAAAAAAAAAAAAGGGACTAAGAGGTGATTTCTGGTGCAACCTCATCACAACTAGAAGTGCTCCGAATCTCCTCCCACTGTCCTTACTCGGGTCTTGGCTCTATTGTACATGTCCTTAATCGACCTAGTGTATGCCACAGGAACATCTCTAGCCTCCAAGCATCTTCATAGAACCTCCCTCGGAACTTTGTCATATGTCTTTTCTATGTCAATGAACAGCATGTTTATCATCAATAGCAATAAGAAACTAAAAATAGCCCAAAAACTCCCGGGCTGGTGTTTAACAATCTGCTAAGAAGTCTAGTTTATATATTTTCTCTTGTAATTTTCCATCATATTGTTCGTTTCTTCCTTTTATTCTTTGGGAGTTTTTTTTTCTTTTATGCCAAGTTCTGCTTTGAAGCTCGAACTAATCAATCAGAGTTGAAGATCATTGCTCCTCTTGTTTTTTCTCCTAAGAATTATGACGTATCCAAGCCTTTAGGATCATTAACATCTTTTGTGAATTTTCTTGTGTAGGAAATCTTAATTTTAAATCTCGATTGTTCAAATATAGCTTCTGGTGACAACTTCTATGAGGACCATATAATGGAGAAGCTGATGGATTGCTTGAATGACGCTATAGATGACTTCCTTTCATTTAATAACCCCAATAATTGTTGTGAAAAACTCGAGATCCTGCTTACTCAAGATCATGTTAACATTCTTCTAAAACCTGACGGAGAAAAATTACATCAACTCTTCAGCTTACATCCTCTTAACCATGTCTCTTTGCATGCCTACATGACACTTGCGTCTGCATGTAAAGTCTCTGTAAGTGAACTGCTGGCCCTAGACCCCGAAAGCGATGAACATCAAACCAAAGCTTTTAATCTGAGTAGAAAGAGTGCAGCATATTCCTTGTTGCTTGCAGGTGCCACCCAGCATTTATTAGAATCCGAGTCTTCTCTCATTGTGCCTGTATCAAATTTTTGGATGACTGCTGGTGAGACTCTACTAAGTCTTGTCAGAAGCTCCACGTGGAACTTACTTTCATTGGGAAGACACGTTGAGGAATTTTCATTTTCGTCGTATCAAATTTGTGGCAAATGCACACTGCTTGATAGGTTTAGAGATAAATTTGCAGATTGTCATGATGAAAATGCAGAATTTGCTGATGTAACTAGTCAATTTTTGAGTTGTGTTGCCGATACAACACCAAAAATCTGGGATTTCCTCACGGAGGAAGGTGGTTACTTGAAAGTAGTTGAAGATCCCATTAACTTTAGATGGCTTGGGAGTAGGATGCCATCTTTTAGTCACTTTGCAACTCATGCAAGAGCAGACAAAACAGATTCTGGATTGGAAGCAGAAGATAATCACAACGAGATACGGGTAAACTTGTTCATGCTTGGTATTCACTGCTTAATCTATGGAGCTTTTTTGTCAACTGTATGTTTTGATCCTAATTCGCCACTCATATCTAAAGTTGAAAGTCTTCTTAGTGTAGAAGGTATTCTGAACGGTTAACTTAAGCCATCAGTTGCCTACAAATCCCAATTGTGTGTCTTTCAGTCTTTAAGTTGTTGGCTACATGATAAAAAGAATGAAATCTAAACTCATTTTCTGAGCATTCCATGCCACTTAGCTTTGTATAGTAGTATCTTTTTGACATTTTGAACTGAATAAATGCAATGACACAATTCATTTTTGGCCATTGATTTAAGATGCCAGGGGTTCATTGTGTCATTCAAAAGGTTAAGTGGAATTTTTAATCTTTAATTAGATGAGAAGATTAGTCCCTGCTAGATAATTAAGTGATGAGTGTGATCACATATTTTAATTCTATTTTTATTAGTAGTTTAGTTAAGAAAGCAAATCCCCAATGCTTAAGCATGAAGTAAAGTCAAGAACTCACGTCTATGTTGGGTTCGGTCTAAGTATTAATTTTTATTAAAGAAAATCGTATGTGTAACTATGTTAGACATTTTTTTAAGCTAGCGTTTGATCATAAATTTTCAAATATTGAAAAATATGATTTATTTCCATAAGTTTAGAGAAGCAATATAATATAAGTTTAGAGAAGCAATATATATATAAAAAAAAAAAAAAAAAATGAAAGTGAAATGCCAAACCACATGTTATCTGTTTTCTGATTTAGGTAAACGCAAGGAAATTTTCAAACTAACATTTCGCAGTTATAACATCCACCAGTCAAAACCTCACTTAGTTCGAAATAATTGTTTGAAATTTCTAAAGCTCACACAAGTAATTAATTAATTAATAATATATACATCCAGATGAAATCAAACTATACTATATAAAAATTATCATAAGAATTGAAGGTTCCACCTAATATAGAAAAATACCTTTCACAACATCTTTTCTCATAGCTCAAGCTAGCTAATATTTTTGGACATTGTCTATACAGCTATAAATAATGGACATTTTGGAGATCAAAATATATGTGAATTGACATTAATTTAGAGAAGCAATATAATATGGCTGAAGAGAAACACCATCACCATCACCATTTGTTCCACCACAAGAATCAGGAGGAAGAGGGTGGACCAGTTGATTATGAAAAAGAAGTGAAGCACCACAGCCATCTCGAGAAGATTGGTGAACTTGGTGCTGTTGCTGCTGGTGCTTTCGCCTTGGTACGTAAATATAATAACATATAATCTATAGTCGATATACTATGATACTTTTTTTTTATATACGTACATTTGTTACAAGTCTTCTTTCATTTCTTACTCTGTTTGTGGTTGAATTATTTAAATATATAGCATGAGAAACACAAGGCAAAGAAGGATCCAGAGAATGCACACAAGCACAAGATAGAGGAAGAGATTGCAGCTGTTGCTGCAGTTGGTGCTGGTGGATTTGCATTCCATGAACATCATGAGAAAAAAGATGCCAAGAAAGAAAAAAAGGAAGTTGAGGGAGGACACCACCATCACCACTACTAATTAAATTTAACAATTTTAGGCACCTATGGACTCTATGTTTGTCTAATATAAATAAAATATACTACTATATATGTGTTTTGTATCCAATTTTAATTTCTCTCCAGAGTGTTTGATTTGGTGTTTCTATGTTAATCTCACCATGTAATACTTTGTCTATGGATTAATTTGCTTTTTGAGTGTAATTTCTTATATTTCGATCGATGTATTATTTTATTACGATACTATTTTTCTCACCATTTTGTTATTATTTGTTGATTCTTATACGTACTTCCATTACTATTTATTGTTTTTATTGAGTCAAGGTCTATTATATCAATATCTTTACCTATGAAATACGGATATAATCTGCATATATTCTATTTTCTTCAAATTTTACTTTGTTGGATTACATTGAATATATTATATCAACATCTTTACCTCTGAAATATGGATATAATCTGCATATATTCTATTTTCTTCAAATTTTACTTTGTTGGATCATATTAAATATATTATTATTATTATTATTATTATTATTATTATTATTATTATAATTATAATTATTATTATTATTATTATTATTACTATTACTATTGTTAATTTGTTCAATATTTATAGACATGTCGACTAACTCAAATTTATACCGCGTGGTAGGAGGCGGCAGTGAGAAACAAAACATAGGATTTACTTGAATGACAGTGACAAATATTTGTTTTTCTCCTTTGCCTCATGTGCTGTTAGTCTTAATAGCTAAGTAATTCCATATTTTGGTGGATGATTCACAATCTTCACCCTCTAATTATGAAGATAAATTACAAGCTTTATATACCTTTGAAAAACATGAAGATAAATTAGTAATTAGTAATAAAGAGAGTATAATATTCTTTAATTTACTAATGTCAATGTAGACATTAAAATTTTGTGGGACTTTACAAGATGCGTTCGTTTCGAGTTGGGACTCTATAAATTGTGTTCAACTCAGATAAGGATTCTTGGAGGCTACTCAACCCCAAACCCTAAGCCCTAGTTTATGCCTATATAAAGGATACTAAATTCCCTTAAAAGGCATCTCGGAAATTCCATAAAGAGATCAAGATCTCGAATAATCAACCATAAAGAGATTAAGATCTCGAATAATTTACAAATTGATGGATTACTCATATAGAGAGGTCAAATATAAATCATCCTAGTTCGAAAAATACGTCGCGTAGAATCAAGGGAGGAACAGATTTGTACTCATAATCTCGATGAATAAAATTCTTCATATTTTATGTGTATGGTTTATTTATTTTCCATATGTTTAAAATTTGCTGAAAACAAATTGGCACGCCCAGTGGGACCAAATCTGCCCTTCATCCCTTCTCTCCTAAATCAAACATGAAAATCTGAAGCTGCAAAGGTGGAAGAATGAGTACTTCAAGTCTCGTCTTTGAGTTTCATCAAGTCTACACTCCGACAAGCCTTGAAGCAGGGGGCGTTTGTAGACATTGAAATTTTGTGGGACTCTACGAGATGCGTTCGATTCGAGTTAGGACTCTATAAATTGTGTTCAACTCAGATAAGGATTCTTGGAGGCTACTCAACCCTAAACCCTAAACCCTAGTTTATGCCTATATAAAGGATACTAAATTCCCTTAAAAGGCATCTCAGAAATTCCATAAAGAGATCAAGATCTCGAATAATCAACCATAAAGAGATCAAGATCTCGAATAATCCACAAATTGATGGATTACTCATATAGAGAGGTCAAATCTAAATCATCCTAGTTCGAGAAATACGTCACTAACGATCCTCGAATCATGGATAAATCTCATCTTAGAGAGTAGAATCAAGGGAGGAACAGATTTGTACTTACAATCTCGATGAATAAAATCATGTTTCTTCATATTTTATTTGTATGGTTTATTTATTTTCCATATGTTTAAAATTTGTTGCAAACAGTCACTTACTAATTACTATGAATTGATATAATTATCTCATGTTTGTAATTATCTTTTTAAGTGATAATAATTTGTTGGTGAATATATCATAATTACCGTTAAAAACAAAATGAACAAAAATAAATATATTCATTAAGCCGCAGATATTTTGGAATTTTTAAGGTGATTCAAATTCATTGCAATATAATTTTCATCGATTCGACAGTATAACTTTTGGCTTGTCCTCTCTAAAATACAAGAACTCAATTCGCACAAGCTCATTCTCATGAAAAGCAATCAACTTTTGTCATATAAGTGAAATCTGACAATGATGCTCCTATCATTTCGACATTCCACTCATACCACATACAAATCTCATCAAGAGTTTTTAAGCTAACCCTCCATAAATTATTATAGGATATATATATTCACATCACAGGAAGAGAATAGAAAAAATATAATAGTGCATACATAACTAGTTATCAAATAATTCATTTTTTCAGTTGAACCTAATTATATGATCACTAGTCCCAAGTTGAGTTTCTCATATATGACTCAAAATTTCTGGAGCTTTAATTTTATCACCTCGACATTTTCAAACTTTTGATCTTACTAAGACCTTAGTTATAAGTGAATTTGCAAGATTATCATAAAATTTGACATAATCAAATTTAACTATATCACTTGTCAAATATGATCTCAAAACATTTATTTTGCCTTATGGATATGAATTTGTTGTTATAATAACAGTTTAAACTATGCCAATAACATTGATGCTATCACAATAAATCAAAATTAAAGAAAGTAATTTTTCAATTGCACCACTTGTCAAAAATGATTATTGTTATTGGCTCAATGAAGATTCTACCATAGTAAATTGAAATAAACACGTTTTAGAAGAACTTTTATTTTTCTTATTTATTTTTCAATTGTACTTATATTTAACTTATAGCCATACAAATGTAAAGACGTGTTCTAGAATTTATACCACAAATTTCAAAAAATAAAATATTTCTTCAATTAAACACCTAGTTAAGCAACACTTGAACACCACGTAATAAATTAAAACTAAGAAAATAATATAAATATTCTTTAAAAGAAATGTCGATTGATGAATAATTCTGCCCCTACACGCAGATGGAAAAAAAAAAAAGAAATTTGAAAAAGGAAATTGTACGCGTTATTTGTTTTCTGATTTTAGTAAACAAAAGGAAATTTTCAAACTAAAGCATTTTCCTTTGATAATTATTCGAATTCCACTTGTTTGATTAGGTGTTAAGAAACATCTTAGTTATATCATCCACCAGTCAAAATTAAACCCCCACTTAGTTCGAAATAATTATTTGAAATTTCTAACGTTCACACTAGTAATTAATTAATAATATTATTTACTTACAGAAGAAGTCAAATTTAATTTTCTATGACAAGATGATATCTAAAAAAACAAATTAAATTGAACATTTTTAGACGAATTTTCTCATCCTTCATGACAACTTCGTAATATTTTTGGACATTACAATTCATCGGCCTATAAATAATGGAGTAGCTAGCTAGAAAAAAACAAAATATCCAAACACAATATAATTTCAGTCGACGTTTAATCAACAATTTTTTTAATTTAGAGAAGCAAATATTATATAATATTAATATGGCTGAAGAGAAACAACATCACCGTTTGTTCCACCACAAGAACAAGGAGGAAGAAGGTGGTCCAGTTGATCATAAAAAAAAAGTGAAGCACCATAGCCATCTCCAGAAAATTGGTGAACTTGGTGCTGTTGCTGCCGGTGCTTACGCATTGGTACGTAAATAATACTCCCTCCGTCTCATTTTATTTGATTTGGTACGAGACTTTTAAAATTTGTGGTCCAAAATAAATGATAGAAATTTGTGTTACTGTAAATTATTTCATTAATAAGGGTAAAATTGACATTTTATAATTAAATTGTTAGTACTTAATATACAAATGTATCATTCTTTTTGAAACTGACTAAAAAGTAAAGTAAATCACATATAAATTGGGACAGATGGAATACTTAGTAACATATATTATGTTCATTGATATACAATATTTCATGTACATGTCATAAATTTTCTTAAATTATGTGTCCAGTTATTTAAAATAGGATATGTACGGTACTTTATATGTTATATGTGGGATATATATATAGTTGGACTAATGTTATATACTCCCTTCGTCTTAAATAATCGTTACTTTTTCTTTTCAAGTTTGTGTCTCGAAAAGTACTTTAAAAACGACAGATAATTTGAGGCGGAGATCAGATGTATGTTAGTAAAAATGCATGTACAATACCTTGGATGATACTGCACTATATATATATATATATATATATATATATATATATATATATATATATATATATATATATATATATATATATATATATATATATATATATATATATATATATATATATATATATATATATATATGGTTGATAAATGAAATAATAAGTGTATTTATCTATCTCTTATATTTTTCTTCAATATCTTAGTGTTTTGTTGTTGAATAAATATATATAGCATGAGAAGCACAAGGCAAAGAAAGATCCAGAGAATGCACACAAACACAAGATAAAACAAGAGATAGCAGCAGTAGCTGCAGTTGGGGCTGGTGGATTTGCATTCCATGAACATCATCAGAAAAAAGATGCCAAGAAAGAGAAAAAGGCAGCTGAGAAAGGACACCACCACTAATTAAATTTAACTAGCTACTACTACCATTTCAGCTATATATCTATGGACTGTCTATAAAATAAATAAAAGTTACTACTATTATGTGTTTTTGTATTCAGTTTTAATTTTTTTTTATCTAGAGTGGATGTTTCTATGTTAATCTCACCTTGTAAGACTTTTTCAATAATTCTATTCATTAATTTGGCTTTTGAATGTTAATCTTTTTTTTTTCTTGTTTTTTTTTAATGTAAATTTTATGCTTTTTTGATAGTATCAACCTTTTATTTAATCTAACATATATAGAGAACAAATGGAGGGAGAGTATAGCCTAAACCTCTGGAAATATAATAAGGATTAATATACAATCGTGAAAAAAAGATTATGGACAATGAAAATTAAAGAATAATAGTTCACAATGACTCAAAATACATTATTTCTTTGTTTGTGTCTTATAGAGAGCACTTGAATAGCCAGTTGCATCCTTGGCCACATCATTAGGATCAAAGATCAAGATACTCTTTTTATATAAATAGTATTTAGCTAATAATGCACCTATCATTTGGTTAGTTTCACTGAAACAATGTCAAATTATCGCAATAGTAATTCTTCTAGTCTCCATAATAGTATCTTGTAATTTCTAGAGTATTGGTTGCCATTTATCCTTGATCATATTAACTAATAATCATAGAATTATATTTCAAAATAAAGTCCATGCACTATTTGGCTCCAAACTAAGTTGATTTGAACTCTCCTCTATCAAAATGATTTGCAAAGGCTACTATAAAATTGTTTCTTGAATTCCTTATAATACCGTCTAAATCAATCTATCCTTCATAATTATACCCGTTATATTGTTTTTTATCTAATTATTTGTTTGATTTTTAAATAAGATAATGTGTTTTAAAATTTATGATCTATTCTTGTTTAATTGATCTAATTTACAATCGTCTATGGAAAGAAAGTCCAACTAACATCAATCTAATTTATTTAATGGATAATTAGTCACACAATTTGGCAACTTCGCATTTATGCATGTTCGCATTTTGTGGATTATATATATATATATATATATATATGGATAAATTGATATAATATATCAAATATTTTTAAATCTTGTAATCTTAAACATATTATGTGTCAATTAAATTTAAAAATTGATAAAACGAAAGAAACATTCTTTAATTTCCTAAATGAACTAAAAGAAAGACAGTAATTTTTTTGTTAAAAAAACATATTCTTCCCGTTTAAAAAAGAATGTCCCTATTTCCTTTTTAGTTTATTTCAAAAAGAATTATCTCATTTCCTTTTTTGACAACACTTTAATTTTAACTTTTCACGTTGCATGTTTAAGACCACAAAATTAAAGAGCATTTTGGTACATTTGACATAACTTTAATTTAGAACCACAAGATTAAAAAGTCTTCTTGCTTTTCTTAAACTCCGTTTCAAGTCAAATTAGATCATTCTTTTTGAAATGTAGGGAGTAAAAATATATCTTATTATTACTTAAAAAATGAGGCCCTCAAATGTGGGACCTAAGACGAATATCTCATTTTTAAAGGCATTGAACTACCTCGACTTATTCAATGTGTGCAACTATAAATAAATAAAAATGAATAGAAGAAAAGATAAAACAATGGGAGTACTAAGAATCGTATACGTGTATATATATATATATATATATATATATATATATATATATATATATATATATGGCCGAAGTCATTTGATTTTAAACTATTTAAATGTCAAGTGACAAGGGCTTTTTTTTTTTTTTTTGATTTTAACAATTGATATTAAGTTTAATTTTTTCCCTATTCTATCTCTTTTTAATATTTATTAAAAACAATAAAAATTGAATCGACTAAGTGAATTTGAAGGGAAAAAGGAAGAGAGAACATCAAATCAAAAAAATTAGCCGATCGACCTCCATTTGGGTCTCCTTCGAACAAATATTACCATTCAAATTAAAATGTGAACCCATTAAAATTATCAAAAATAATATTAGATTGATTCAATAAAAATAATTTAGGCCCTCTCAATTAATCTTTTCTATCGATTTCAAGACGATTGAAAGACTCTCTTTCTTTATTACTCTTGTATCAGTTTTTGAATATCTTTTTCACTCATGTATTTGGAATAAAAAATAATTATAAAAGCAATTAACAAATATACTGAATTTTATCGTTTGAGAAATAAAATCTAGCTAGAAAGAAGATGAAGAAGAATAGGGGCTCGGTAGGGTTGGGCTTCTCATTAATTTATTTTTAAAAAATAGATGGAAAAATTTATTTGAAATAATTTTCACTCTTGTAAAATTCTTTTTTTCTATAATTGTTGGACCCTATGTCACATGTTATCTTTAATTTATTATTTTGCCACATCACAACAAGTGCATTACACATATTTTCTTTTATTTTTGCTTATTATCGAAAAATATCTAATAGGAACAAATATGAATAGATAAAAATATTTAATATGTACTAACTTTAATTAGTTGAAGTATCTAAGTAAATTATGCGGACAACTTTAAGAGGCCGGAAATGACTTAAATCTATATATTTTTTTATTATTATTTAACTTAATGGTACAAGCTTTCTGTACATTATTGGTGCATATAATTTCGCCCATTATATAGAAAGAGTAAGCGCCATTTGTTGCAACTTGCAAGATATCTTTATTAAACAAAGTATAAGTCAATTTTCAGATTTAAAAAATATTTAAGAAGTTTTTGAAAGGGGAGTTACTAAATTTCGTTATTTTAGGAGTTAATTACTTAGTTATACTTTACTTTACAATATTACGTATCTTATTAGATTTGGGTGTCTCAAAGACGTCCAAGTATATGTATATGATACATGGGTTCAAATTTAGGTGTAATTTAAAAAATAGAAATCATTATAACAAAGTGTATTAGCATATATCTAAGATACATAACAAATCTCCCTCGCCTTTTTCCCATCTCGCTCGCCACTCTCTCATATATCTAATATTGTGAATCACTCTCTAGTTTGATACACATGTAATGTATTCGGGATATATACATACAAATCTTGCTCGCATCTCTCCCTATTTTTGTGTATCTAATAACAAAAAAAAAAATCTAATTAAGTTTAGAACACATAGAAAGTTCTTAATAAGTGATAAAATATGTTACATTTAAAAAATATAAATAATAATAGTATATACGGAAAAGGGCCTAAATTACCCTTGAACTATTGGAAATGGTACAAAATTACCTTTCATCTATCTATTGGCTCCAAAATGCCCTTCTCATCCAACTGTTAGCTCCAAATACCATTGTCATTCACCTTTGGGTTCAAAATTGACCGCTTATTTAACGGTTTTAAATTCAAACTATTTAGATATTTTTTAAATACGTGACGCTCAACTATTGGTTATAATTTGATTTATTAATATAATTTATAAACCAACCCACTATCCACATATTACTAACTAAACTCCACCCAATTAATAAACCAATTATAATATCAAAATCTTCATAAACACTACTTTAACACGACGAAATTATAGATTACTGAAAATGACATCCAAAATTATTCGAGTCCGAATTGAAGCCTCAATTAAATTTAGGTTGAGCCGCTTATTTAGGAGGACACTTTCAATAGAATTCTCTTTCAAACTTGAATTCGAAATTTATAATTAAAGGTAATGAAGTAGTACATCCCGAATTAATTCATGCACTTTTATTTAATATGATTTTATAAATATTTATGATTTGTTTTAAAACCTTTAAATATTATCTTTTAAAAAAAGTTATCTATGAAGCCCCAATTAAATTTAGGTTGAGCTCCTTATTTATGAAGACACTTTCAATACGATTCTCTTTCAAGTTTGAATTCGAAATTTATGATTAAAGGTAAAGAAGTAGTACATTCCAAATTAAGTCATTTTTTTATATAATTATAATATTAAACATTTTAATCCAACTGCTAAAAATATAATATTAAACATTTTATTTTACCATTAATTTCCTAACCCATTCCCCATTCCCCGTTGAACATTTTATTTTACCATTAATTCGCTAAAAGAATGGGTGGGTAGTATCGTAGTGGATTGATTTATAAATTATATTAATAAGTTAAATTATAACAAATAGTTGAGCGTCACGTATTTAAAAAAATATTTAAATAGTTTAAATTTAAAACTGTTAAATAAGTGGTCAATTTTGAACTCAAAGGTGGATGACAAGGATATTTTGGAGCCAATAGGTGGGTGAAAAAAGTATTTTGGAGTGTGAATATAGAATAATTTTATATCATTTTCAAAACTTTAAAGATATTTTAAATCTTTTTTCGTAGCATATATAATAATGAAATATGTCTAATTAGGTAATTTTTCCTTTTGAAAAGAGAAATGAGAAAAAGCAAAACATAAAATTGACTTGAATGACAGCTACATGACATCTCCATCTTGTAGTAGGGACATATGGTTTGTTTTTCTCCTTTGCCACATGTGTTCTGTTAGCCTTAATCTCTAAGTAATCCCATATTTTGGTTGATGATTCACAATCTAATCTATCTAATTATGCACCTCCTCTTAATTAAGGAGGAAAAACGTGATGGCGATTGGCGATTGGCGATTGGCAATAATAGTGTAAAAATTATTTTACCCTATTAAACTACATACAATATACAATAGTTGATTAATTGTATGACTACCAAAGTGCCACCTCATCGCACAATAATTTAATTTGGACTAAGTTCACTATTAGTGAATGAATGAGTTTTAATTATTATAAATAGAGGACTTGACAAGATCATATTTGTATCAAACACCATACACTTTCTCAATTATCGACATATTGATTGTTTCAGATGGAGGAGGAGAAACACCACCACCACCACCTGTTCCACCACAAGGACAAGGCGGAGGAGGGCCCCGTCGACTATGAAAAAGAAATCAAACACCATAAACATCTCGAGCAAATCGGTAAACTTGGCACTGTTGCTGCCGGTGCATACGCTTTGGTACGTTAATATAATCTTACCTAATATATATAAACGTTATTATCAATTATTTATACAAATCATTTTCTTCTATTCAAATTACGATCCGAATCATTTGTTTCCTCTTAAGAGTTTTTCTACCGGGGACATAATCGGTCACATCATGTGCCTAATTATGATCTAAATTATACCTCACTAATATTTATTTATTTTATTTTTTACGATATCTAATATTTATTGAGGTTCGACTAATTAGGATTTTCACTGAAAAATGGAATAAATCGATTCCTACTAAAATGACTTTATATCCTCGATTCAAATAAAAAATCTATAATTAAGGACGGAAGAGTAACTACTCCACCACAACTTTACATGGTCTAACGTACGTTTGTTGCTTTTATTCCCAAATGATCTTGTCAAAAATTGTTGGATTAGGTTTTCACTTGCCAGTTATTTATTTAATATAATTTAATTCTTTTTTCTGTTTTACATTTTCAGTTTGATTTCTTAATATATGTAAGGGAGGGATGTGAAAATTTTAAAGAAGATAAACAGAGAAGAGATGATTTTATTTGCGAGTAAAAGAGTTTATTTTCTATCTAAACACGTTTACACTAATTTCACATTAAGTTCACCTAATTATAGTAACTCTCTATCATCTATACAAATTGTGTAATAATAAAAATTGTTCTTCAACTTCTAAGACATATAGAATATAGATGTTGAAATTACTTAGTACTTCATTCGTTTCAAAATAAGTGTTACTATTTTTATGACGGATTGCAACTGATGAAAGTACGTCATATGAATTAGAACAGAGACTCTATTATTAATTACTTTTTTCCTTTTTTTTTGTTGATAATAAACAAAAATAAAATTAGCATGAGAAACATGAGGCAAAGAAAGATCCAGAACATGCACACAAACACAAGATAGAGGAAGAGATTGCAGCAGCTGCTGCAGTTGGGGCAGGTGGATTTGCATTCCATGAGCATCATGAGAAAAAAGATGCCAAGAAAGAAGAAAAAAAAGTTGAGGGGGGACACCACCATCTCTTCTAACTGTTATTTTAATTATATTTTTAATATTTGTGGAATTTCTATTTTCGATATAAAGCGTTGTCGTGTTATCTTATCATATCGTGTATAATAACTATAAATTTAGTATGATATTACAAGTGGATCGAGTTAAAAAAAGAGCCAAGTTAAAACATATATTACCAATCTCGTGTGATGTAAAGAAGGATGTATTTGTGATTTCCAAAATAATCATGTGTGTTCTTGACTTTACTCGCAATTTTCTGTTGAATTACCTTGTAAAATGTTGCTTTTTTAAGTGGTGTAATAAAGAATGAGTTTTCTCGTGAATGGATTTGTTTGATTTCCTAAATAATGATGTTTTTTTTAATTTCCTCGCAATTTTGCTATTGAAAATTATTAATTTTATATAATTAATTTACTATAATAAATCGATTGCTTTATTTTTTAGATAATTAATTTAATTAGATACTTATAATTTTATTTCATAGATTTGATAGTGTAATTTCATCCTACTCATAGTAAAAAAGTTAGATTGAGTCAGTGTCACTTGGTCTGAAAAAAATATCTCAAAAATATGATGATTAAATTTCATTTTGATTAAGAAATAATTCTAGAACTATAATTTTTAAAATTTCAAAGTTATCATATGATTTTGAAAAACTTATTTCACCTAATTTTCCCCTACCAATCAAACTCAGATCCACCTAACTAAAAAAATTATCCCTTTCGATTTAGATTCAATCCAAATTCATTTTATGATCAAGTAGAAGAGGAATTGAGCTTATTTTTGTGGGTTGGATTTTGCAGGCGTAAAAAAGGGGTGCGATAATATTTTAAAGGAAAAATTACGCGATTAAGAAAACTTATACCATTTAATTATTCATTATAGCTATAGTTTGCTATAATTACCACTCACGACTAACATTATACATTAATTATGTGAGCTGACTTCGAATTTGTTTAATTAGTCACATTAGTATATGTATAATTCGTCAGAATATATATATATATACATATGTATAATATACTATTATCTAATCGCTATACATATACAATTCACCTCTCTCCCACTCTCTGCCCTCTTTCGCTCGATTCTCTCCTCCCTTTCCAATCTCACTCGCCTCTCTCCTCTCTCCAATCTCGCTTGCCATATATACAAATGCATATGTATAATATACAATTATCTAACCGATATACACATACAATTCACCTCTCTCCCACTCTCTGCCTCTCTCGCTCACCTCTCTCCCAATCTTGCTTGCCCCTCTCCTCCCTCTCCCAATCTTGCTTGCCCCTCTCCTCCCTCTCCCAATCTTGCTTGCCCCTCTCCTCCCTCTCCCAATCTCGCTCACCTCTCTCCTCCCTCTCTCAATATCTCTTGCCATATATACAAATACATATGTACAATATATAATTATGTAACATATAGCTACAAATTGTATTTATCAAAGTATAGTTATATAGAGTAATTAGGCTATTTTTGAGTGGTTATATGTGAAAGTTTTCCTATTTTAAAGTCACATAATAATTTCAATAAATAAATATTTATTAACGAAAAGAATAAATATACATTATTGTTAGATTATGAATTAATATATGCACCAAGTCATTATATGAGGATTGTGATCCACTTTAAATTGGAGGTAGATTTATCCCTTTCCTTTGAACGATATATAATTATTGAAAAACTTCACAGCTAATTAACTTTGAACTTCTAATTGAGATATTTAGGATAGTTGAAATTCGGAAATGCTAGTATATTTTTAAGGAAAATTTTTCAAAATGTCATTATTTTGTTATTTAAGAGGACTCATTGTCAATACTTTCATTATTTAGTAAAAATGTCATAATTTTAGTTTATTATTATTTTTTTAATCTATTTTTTAATTGTTTAAACTGAACGAATACAAATATTTAAAACAGAAAGGAGAAATTAAGGGGACAGAAAAAAACTAAAGATGGAAGTATTGCTTAAAACTCTCATCAGTTACAAAAAATCAAAAAATTCAAAAAATCAATCGACACTACCAAAATCTGATGAATTCTCGCAACTTTTGATTTTCAAGATTTCCATACAAATTCGACGAGATAATTGTTTCTTCCTTATTCTTTTTCTAATTGTTTATAATTGATATAATTGTTAATCGTATTCTATTTTAGTATATTTGAAATTGATATAGTACGAAAAAAATTGAAAGTGTAATTGAAAATAATTGTAAAGCGTAGTATTCAGGTTCTGTATAATTATAAAAAAGTAGTCTGTTTTCGTTCGTTTTCTGTTTTCGTCCGTATTCTGTTTTGATTGTAAATTGTATGAACTATGGATAACATATGACTATTTGAATAAGTTGTATTCCTTAACGAAACAAATATGGTCAATGTAATGTATGTTGTAAGCATTTGTTCTGAAATGGATACAGTTTCAATAGTTGTTTTGTATACGTATATGTTAAGGGACTTCTATGAAATGATATAAAGAATTACTATTGTGAATACACAATATTTATTACTATGATGGAGTTTTGTTCATAACATGATGATTGTTATGTATTCAGTAAGCGATATTACTTGAATAAAGTTTTGTTCATAACATGATCCAAGTACAATTGTGAATACATATATTAGTTACTTAATTTTGACTTTGTTAACAACTCTACTCCTGACTTTATTAATGTCTTGGGAAATTTTTTTTAGTGTGAATACAATAAGAATACACTGAATAAACACATCTGAATCCAAAATACAATAAGAATACACTGAATACAACTAATATGTATTTACTTTGGAAACATACAAATAGCATTACAATGTGTATATTTACTTTTCGGATACAAACAAGGCTCACACAAAGTACAATTAGTATAAACACATCTGAATCTGAAATCACCCAAAATGAGTTCATTAACAATAATCATATAACACAAATTCAACAAACACATAAAAATTTCATAGCATACAACACAAATCCAACTAAAGTTCATTAATAAAATATGAAATATCATAGTCATGTAAATGTATTCATAAATTATTGAATATCTACAAATGTGAAAAAATATAAAGGAATGAATAAAAAATGATACATTATCAAAATTAACAAAACTGACCACAAAATACAACAATAAAATAACATCGGAATACAAAATACAAACTAATAAATATTGCACAGTGTACATACACTAGAAGCGGATCCTCATTATCCTATATTTCTTGAGTAATACATAGATTAAAAGATGAAAAATCACTAGAAATCTGATGATTAAGGTGAATATCTCTAGTAACTCTCTTAGAATCATCCATTGAAGAGTGTTTTAGAGGTTTAATTGAAAATTATCCAACTTTCACCAAATATGAATGATTTAGAGAACAATAAAATCAGAAAATAAATCTAAAAAAAAAGATAACGATGAAATACCTTTATTAGTGAAATTTGTGAATCCAGTAGTTGAAGATTAAAAAAGAACAAATAAAACGGTAGAAGAGAAGAGGAATATTGGTAGAAGATAATAGGGATTTGAAGGTTTGAAGAGAATATGAAAAGAAGATATGGAAGAGATAAAAACTTTATTTTATTTTTACATTGAGATAAATTTGAAAGAGAGAGATACGAAAAAACGTGAACAATGAAATAGTTGGGTAATGTAATCTATGAGATATACATGGAAAAGGTAAGTAAAATAATTTCTTTTTTTATATGTAAAATTAGTTGAAAAATGTGTAGGTTAAGAGATAAAATAGGAATTTAATTAGGATACATATTATTTTTCAAAATAATGACATTTGTGACATTTTTACTAAGATTTTTAAAGTAATAAGGTTTATACTAATTAAGTTATTAATTTTGACTAGTTTGCTAATTTTTCCTATTTTTAATTCATCTACCAATAATGACTTGTTCAAAAGAATCATCCAACAACTAATTAACTTCTTCTTTTTTCTTAAAAACAACACCTTTAGTATTTTTGGATAAGAAGAAACGAATTCAAAGTAATTAATACAAAATGAATTAAGCTAATCAAATTAATTATACCCTTCAGAATTTATTATTAAAATATGTCTACTAAATGAAAACAAATCAGGACTAGATAATGATCAAAGGGTCATGTGAGGTATTAAACAAAATGACTAGTGAATAATAATTGTCTTAATTATTCTAGATTATCAAGGCTGAGATTAGTTAAGATAATACCATATAATTTAAGTCATTTTTCGACGTTAAGAAGCATGGTGCCATGTATATAATTCATCTAATCTAAACTAATTACTACTTATTTTATGTCATTTATTGTTCCAACTTGCCATATGGCGTGCCAAATTCTTCCTAACCAAGATTTTAAATTCAAGTATGAATATATAAAAAAAAAAATCAAGATATGAAATAGTTCTCTCTGTGATGGATTTTACATCATATAAGTTTAAGTTAATTAAAGCCCGGGGAAATTAAATTCAGAAGATCACACAAAGAAACTTGATAAATTATGTCAACTTTGCAATTCAATGAGTTATTTAGCTTGTGTTATGACAGGAAGTAAATTATGTGGCTTAATAACACGACTTAATGGAAAAGTATTAACCCCTCCCTTTCAATTGTTTTTATGATTTTAATTCCGTATGGAGTTTAAAAAATTAAAAAAGATTGATTAATCTTAAATGTAATAAAATGTCTTTTAGTTTTATGGTCTTAAACAAGTTGTGTAGAAATTAAATTAAAATATCATCGAAATAAAAGTGTTTTTCTGCTTTTTAAATGAACTAAAAACTTAAGAAAAGTAAAAGAAAGATAAAATTGAAATGGAGTTTAGCCTCTTCGGATGTATTTGCTATTGAGAAAAAAAATCAATCTTCCTATGTTTGATATATTTTTCTAGGAAAATAAATTTCTTAAAAATAAAGAAAATAATTTTTCTTATGAAAATAAGAAAAACAAGTTACACGAGTGACATTATAAGTTCATTATCTCTTTTCCATCCACTCAATCCTCCAATCCCAAGCCCCTTAATCATCTCATATAACTATAATTTGTAGATATTTTAAACTATAGTGATATTTATCATAATATTTTCAAAAAAAAAATCAAGACCTTGCCGACACGTAATAATATTAATGGGGTCATGATGACATAAGGCTCAATTTAATAATTGAAAGGATCATTTGACTCATCTGCTAAAGAGAAGTGAATTATTATAGTATTATAGTATATAGTATGAGATTCTTGTGATTCATTTCACATCAAAATCCCCACCTCACTAATTGTCGATACTCATAACTCAATATCTCCATCCAATTAAACTAATCTTTATTTCCACACGGGATATTCTTTCACTTCTTTATCCTAAGTCCTAACTAATATTTTTAATTTGTATTCTCAAATGTTAAATAATTATAAATCATTATATTAAATATAATATATTATTCTTAATGACATTTTATCCAATCACAGAAAATAGAAAATAAAATAGAAACCAGAAATACCAAATATCAATCACTTTCACCCGACCCCACATATACATGTGCGATTCCGCGACTTGATAATAAATTAATGGTTTATCTATTTAAAATATCATTAAAGTTTTTTTCTGATATATTGAAAATCGACCTCAAAAAAATGAAGCTTCTTTACTTCTTCTTTCTTTTTTTTTTTCTTTTTTGCCCTTTTTTTTTTTTTTTAAAAACCCTGTTTCGAGATTTTACGCATGAAATCAAATTTTACTATGTGTTTAATTTTGACATAAATCCCGTCTAGATTATTTTCTACATCCTAAATATTTAATTCTTTGTTCATTTAAGATTTTTTAAATAAAAAAATACGCTTCGTACAATCGTTACAACAAATAAATAAAGAATTTTAATTTTAGGGATAATAATATAATCGATATTATATTATATTTAGCACCAATTTTAACATGAGTATTTATAATCAATAATCTATATAAATACGGCTAGACACTATAATGATCCGGAATGCAATGACACTAACTCAATTATTATTAGATTGTGGTAAGATTATTGGGATTTTTTCACTTTTAATCATAGGTTTCAAATTAATTTTTGACTATGAAATAAATTCAATCGAAAGTATCACCTCCAAATAGGTCTTAAAAATACATAAAATCAAATTTCAATACAAAATATCAGATATTGAATTAACGAAATAAAATTGTGGGTGGAGAGGAGGAGAGGATTAGGCTTTTCCCTTTAGAATGGGAGTTGGACAAAATAAACCAACAAATTAAAGACTACTAGCATACAAATAAACTATTCGACTAAAAAGTTTTTGCCGACACTTCTCAAAAAAGTCATACTGCCGACGCTATCACTATTTTAACGAATCGTATCAGGATATAAGGTAAAATAATTTTGAGAATAAAATATAAGTATATTAAATTTTGTGTTTGGTTAGAGATATTACACAGTTATAATTTATTTATCTCATTGTTTATATTTTAGTGATAAAATAAATTATTTTATATATATAATAAAATAACTTATTCCATAATAATTAATTTGAAATAACTTTTTTCTAATCAAACGATGTAAATTTCTCTGTATGATTAAGAGAAATAATTACTATCTATCAAGCATTTCATGTGGGGAGGGGTTGGGTATTAATTAGGGTTCAAAATATTCAACACGTCCAAGTGTGATTTCCAACTTTTTCTTTGTGCTTTTAATAGGATCTTAAATATACATATAACGTGACATTGTTGAAAGATTAACAAATTCTGATGTTTCTCTTTCTTTTTTTTTTTTCTTTTCGTAACAGTAATGTTCAATAATTAATGTTATGACAATTAAAGACTATCTGAAATCTGAATAAAAATAATTGATAAACTCACCCTTGATCAAAGCGTATAGTAAACGCGTATTGATGTGGTAATTTACGGCCAAACATGGGAGTATGAGTACTCATGTGGACTTAAAATTAGGGGATGAACATCCAAAAAAAAACATATTTGGTCATAAAAAAAATTAGAATTTGAAAAAATATATAGTATTTCCACTATTAAGTACTAAAATATCTTTTAATCTTATGATATATCTTAAATATGACATGTGAAAATTGAATTAAATACTATCTCCGTCCAAACTTATGTGGCACCATTTGATCCCTTTAAGAAGAAATTAAAACTTTTGAAATTTGTGATCTAAAATACTCATTAACCATATGTGTTTATAAATCATTTCATTAGTTATATAGAATTTTGCAATTAAATTATTTCCAATTATGATAATGTAACATTTTACTCAGTATAGATTAAAAACAAAAATATGTCATATCAATAATTTTTATTCACCAAGCAACACTTGAAAAAATATTTTTTTTTTTTAAAAAATGAATTAAAAAGACTAACAAAACAAAGAAATTAAAATGAAGGAATATGATATATCTATACGTGGTTAGAGACGTTAATCAAGGGGGAAAAAAACAAAAGTAAAGTTAGTTCACATTAAACAAACAAAATGAATAAAGCAAGTCATACATCATATCAGCTGTGCTGATTTTAACAATTGAATTAAGCTTAGATCGATTATTTTTGCCACTTGGATTGAAAATCCACGTAACAAACTTCCATCATAAAAATAAAAATCATGAATATTGGATAAGAACTTGTACACATTCATTGGACAAACTAAATTAGTTAGTCCCCACTTCACCTCCTATACGCCAAATACTTATAAATACTACTCAATATTCACAAGAATAAAACATCCCAAAGTATTTTATTCTACTGCTACATTTTTTTCATACACAATTACTATCACCAAAAACATCATGGCTGAAGAAAAGAAACATCACTTTGGTGGTCTCTTTCACCACCACAAGAACAAGGAGGAAGACGCCCCCATTGAGAAAACTACCTATGAAGAAACAACCTATGAAGAGAGTGAAAAAACAAACACCTATGGAGACAAAACATATGGTGAGAAAACTACCACATATGGAGATGATGACAACAAATATGGTGAGAAAACTAGTTATGGTGAGGGAGATGACAATAAATATGGTGAGAAAACTAGTTATGGTGATGATACATATGGCGAAAAAACTAACACATATGGAGGAGATAATACATATGGTGAGAAAACAAGTTATGGTGGGGGAGATGACAACAAGTATGTTGAGAAAACTAGTTATGGTAATGAGGAAGGTGGCTATGGTGGAGGAGTTGGTGTCTACTCATCTGATGATAGTGAAACCAAAACTTGTGAGGATTATAAGGAAGAGAAGAAGCATCACAAGCATCTTGAAGAACTTGGTGGACTTGGAGCTGTTGCTGCTGGTGCCTTTGCTTTGGTAAATATTTTTTAATTCTAACTTTCCACGTAACATGTTTAAGACTACAAGATTAAATAACAGATTAATTAATTTTTATGGTATATGAAATTTCAGCATGAGAAGCACAAGGCAGAGAAAGATCCAGAGAATGCACACAAACACAAGATAGAGGAAGAGATAGCAGCTGTTGCTGCAGTTGGGGCTGGTGGATTTGCATTCCATGAACATCATGAGAAGAAAGAAGCAAAGGAAGAAGAGGAGGAAGCTGAGGGAAAGAAGAAGCATCATTTCTTCTAATTAATTTTCTTATCATAATATATTTACCTCTCTTTGTTGTGTGCTGATCAATCTATCCTTTAATTAATACTCAGCATGCACCTAAATAATTTGTGTGTGTGTGTTTGATGCAAGTGCTACTTGATGTTGTGCACCTAATTTATTGCATGAGTGTGAATAATACTACGTATATTGTTTTTCTTAAAATTATTATTTCAATTACCATAAAAGTTCACTCTCAATTCTCATGTATGAATGTTTTCCGTACGTAAGCACATTTTTATGTTTGTGTTCTATATTTAAGCGAAAATATTATGATAGGGATTGGCCCTATACAACCTACATGGGGTGGGGATGAGATGTGTTAGGAGGATAGAGAGGACACGATTAATATGGAATGTCATTAGTAAAACTTATTTTTTCTATTCCAATGAAATAATGTTCACGTATTCAAAAATCTTAACCAATCAAATATATATGAAAAAAATTAGAAGAAAATGTTTTCCTATCTAACATACTCTCAATGTCTCAGTCAACAGAATATAAGACCAGGAAAAAGGGAAAGAGATTAAAAGAAGAAATTGTTGGACATGAAAGCAAAAATGTGGCAAATATGAAATATATATCAATAATTACTAAGATATAATTAGTAGATTAATTAATATATGTAGATTCGAAAAGATAATCAATTGTTACTTATATTTGAAGATAGCTTAACAAAATTGTGAAAACCTTATTATTTGAAATGATGTTTGCGAGTTTATCCATCATATTGTTAGCAGTTAGCACGCACATGAGCGCACGCCCGGAATAAGAGGGAGACTGATGAAAAAGCCCGAGATGAACTCAGAATTTAAAGATAACGGGAACTACTAAAAGTGGATACGAATTAGTACTCAAATTATCGATATCTCATCAGTTAAATAAATATTAAATCGAATGTGTATATAAATACAAATTAAACAAAACATAACATAGTTCATGTTATAATTGAATGGTCTTGACCCTTAATGTACACTTTGAAATTGCTAATTCGAATCTGACTTGAGATTTTTTAATATGCCTTTTTTGAAGAAAAAAAATATTGACAAAAAGAAAATGCAACGTCCAGAATCAATCTCAAGACACGCAAAGTTGCAAAGAAGCGCAACAAACAGTGTTTAACTACTACACCAACTTGATTTATGTGTTACAATGTGCACATATAATTATTTGATCCTTATTTATTTATAGGCATAATGTTTAATTTGGCCTCAACGGATACTGTGCCCTCAAATTTTGATTGCGCACAAATTAGACATTTAAACTTGTTTAAAATTGAATAAGTATGCACACATGTCTTACATGACATAATACACGTAGGACACCATGTTGGACACAAAATTTCTATGTAGGGTGCCATGTAGGACGAATGTGTCTATTTGTTTAATTTTATACAAGTTTAAGTGTCTAGGCGGGGCCACCTTGATAACCCCCTTCGACGGAAAATTATACTATTTATACATGGTTAAACTAATATATATATATATATATATATATATAGTAGATGTTGAACCCCCTTCAACTACTCCGTGTGTCTATTTCTACGAAATTTTGAACCCTCTTATTGAAAATCCTGGCTCCTCTACTGCTTGCGCTGTTGTGCACAGTCAAAGTTAAAGGCCATAATTGCCAACTAATGTTAAATTAAGGGTCATGTTTATGGATGTAGGTGCATTCACTACCTCAAAGGTGGGTCTGCCTCTGGGCAAAGCACCCCGACAACGCATCTTCCTTGGTAATGTTTGAATAAATTCATGAATCGTGAGTGTCAAAAGAAAATAAAAAATCGATTGAACCTAACCATATCAAATATATCGGGTGGAAATTAATCCTTGATTTGGGCAAGAAATGAATACTCTAATATCCAAATCTTTGTGGTTTTGAAATCATCATGGCTTTCCAAATAGTGAAAACTAAAGTCATATATCAATTAATGTAAAGTGGAAAATTGTGTGTACCACCAGTGATGGAGATTGAAATTAATCCCATATTAAAAAAATCTACTTTAACATTATTGCACTACTGACCACCACATAAGAAATCTTGATAATTGTCATGAGTTGTCCATTTATTGCAGTATATGGTTTAAAGTACAACTAATTAGATGACTCTGGTACAACTATATTTTATAAATGACCTTAGACATTATTAATTTATAATTACATCATTACTTACAAATTGAACCTCTTCTTTTGTAAGCTCCCTTATGCCATTTGCACTCAAGGGCTTTGATTTTCGTCAGGCCTCGATATAAAGTTTTATAATAACATTCAACTTTTAATTTGATATGATTTATCTTCATGATATTCATAAGATCCATCCATTCAACTTTTATTTTGTATCATAGTACACTTTGTTCTCTTCTTGTAAAATTGACCAATTAGCTTAGTTACTTAAGAGTTAGTTGGTTGAGATGTTTTTCTTAGTGAGTAAACGTGTATTTACACAATTAATTTGAAGGTATTTAAGCTGATATATAACAATGAAACTTTACATTTCTTTTGGGATTCTTATACCAAAATCATCAAAATAGTAATCTATATATATATATATATATATCTTTTATATATTAATTAACCATTGTAATTATTTTTGACGATCAGTCAAATTTTAACTTTTCCTTTTTTTTTTTGGTAGTTTTTCTATTAGTTCCGTAGGAGGTGCAAAAATTTGAGTCCTGCCGACAGGCTAATTAGTCGATGAGGCAAATTGATAAATCAAAGTCAAACATCAAGTCATGTGTTTGATTTTATACATTTGTCACCATTAATCATTCAACACCTATAGTTTGTTCTTCTCATTTTAGACGGCAAATAGAGATAAAGATTTTTAAAATGAATTATTGGCACTTTAAACATCACTATATCGAAATCGTGATCTTGATGATTGTGACCTAGATATCTTCTTGTATATGAGTGACAGTTTTGTTAGTTGTACACCTAAGTATATCAACATACAAGAGTAAATAAGCAATATTAATTAGGAGTAGTGTTATATCTTTTGTTCTAAATATTGATTTTTTTGACAAAATCAATTTATTTATTTTTTAAAAAAAATACGAAAGTCAATTTTTTTTTCATGTATAGTGTAGTAAGACATTTAAGGAAAGAGATTAAAAAACGATTTCTTAAATAATAAGTATTTTTTTTAATTTATCAACAACATATGTATCTTATATTAAAAGTTATTTATATCGTTCTTAAAGAGCGTGCAAAATCATTATAATGTTACATAATATACTCTTTTGGTTCTTTTTTACTTGTCCAATATATGATATATATTGCACTCACCTTAAGAAAACTTTAATTAAGTGTTTATTTTAGAGTAGATATATCTATATTTACAATAAGGTCGAGAACAAAGGGTGATAAGATTTTTAAAAAAAATAATTAGATAAGTAAAATAATTATTTTTAGTATACCAAGTAGACGAAAAGGAGAAAACATTATATATGATGAACGATGAAGAACTAAATACTAGCTAGTCACCATCCACGTCCAAATTAAAGCTGTCAAAATCAAAGTTCTTTTTAAGTGAAGTTTAACTGTTCTTCCTACTATCATATGCTTGAGCTTAAAATATGTGTAATCAAAGGCAATAATGCAAAGTGCCTTCTTCCAATTGGCAATACGGCATTAAATGGAACTAGCTAACTAGCTAAGGGTCCTTTCAACATCAATAGCTATTAAGAAGATGAACCACTTTACCACCTACTTTGTTTCAATTTTTCTACACCTAATTTATGTGGTAAAGGAGGGGGGCCTTGTCAAGCAAATTGATAATCACTTACTCGCCCTACCATAAAAGAGATATTTAGTGGCAATAATTCTTCTTTTAATATTGTCGGAAAAAATATTTAGCGTTATCGATATTTATAATTATAAATTATTCTCAAAGTTTGTGATCAAACAATCTAACATGGAGAAAGGACCAACATGGGTTTGATTGTAGCGTAATAATTGTGATCCCTCCATGGAGAAAGGACCAACATCAAATTCAAACCTATGAGAATGAAAAAAATTGTTGACACTTGAGAGTGCCGCCTCTAAAAATGAGCCCTGCTATGCTTGAATTTAAAAGTTAATCAATCTCCAATACACATATCGAATATTGGATGGGAAATTTGAAAGAGAAAAAAATACGGGGTAGAGTCTCAATTGTAGGTGTCACATATTGAAGCAGTCTATATAGTATATAGTATTAACCAGCATTGACTGAAGAGATAAAACTAGTAAATGTTGCTCGAAATAATTGAACCATATTGATTGTTCTTTGTTGATCGAATGATGTCCATTGTAGTATATAATAGTGCAAATTGTACAATAGACGGGGTCAAACAATTATGTGAATACCAAAATAACAACATACTAATGTAATCGCACAAATAAATTATGAAGGTAGAAAAGTGATTTCCAATATACTCTCGACTCAAAACTATCTGAATGAACTCCAAATTTCATGCTAGAATTTGTGTACAATCTTATTGCACTATTTGTAGGGTGTGGACTGGGCTTTTATGGTCCATAATGGCTGAAAAGTCCAACTAGTAGTCTTTTCATGGGTTCCTATGAATAATATTTAAAAGGATGACTCGAGAAAGGAAAACTAAAGGAGCTATAAGGAAACAAGAACAGCTTATCTGAATTTTTGTATGATCAAGTCATCTAAGAGATAAATACGGGTAAACGTACACAATAAGTATTAGTAGCACGAACAAGTTAAACATCAGCAGTTCAGCACCAATGAGAAGAGCTAGGGAGGTACAATTTCACTTACTTCGTAACCTCTTTCTCGGTCAGAGATAAGAAGAAACCAAAGCTTGTAAGGATGTTTAGAACGACTGGGGGAAGATAGACTACTCGTACAGTTCATAAAAGGATGAGTACCTAAGAGGAACATACATTCATGAACCAGAACATCTAATGTTCTCTTATTTGCTTCCACCATCCCGCAAACCGGATTATGTTCTATTGATTGTTGTCAAGACCTATTTCTTCACAGCCAACGATCAACTAAATTTTCAATTAGAATGTGTTGACAAACAAGGGAGAAGAAAGCAATACACAAACTAGAAAAAGCCCGTAAAATACATAAGAGTAACAACTAAGACCACCCTCGTGTGTGTGTGCGCGTGCGAGAGAGGAAGAGAGAGAGAGAGTACTGATCCAAGCAGCCATGGATTTATAGACGTAAGTTGTGACAGCTTGAAGATTGCCTGATAGGTATTCAAAACACACAATAAAAAATGACAAATGCTAAACTTAGCTGCTTCAAATCCACACCTCATTGACAGTTCTGTTTCTTATGTACAAAATACAAACTACATCCCCCAAAAGAGTGCTTGCCCACCTCTTGAGAGATGGATAGCAAGAAACTTATACAAATCCCCCAACCAAGCCTGTAATCTGATCAGTCTTATTTACTTGATAAGTAATATAACAGGAAACTAAAAAGCACCTCGAATTTTAAAATTTCAGCAAAGTGCTATTGCATGATCATAAATACATGCCAAACTTTCCTCACAAAAGAATTATTCACAGGCATTATATATCACTCAGGGAGAGGAGTACCCGATGCTGAGGAAGACGGTTGCAACGAGCGGATTTTGATATCGTATTTCCTATGAGTGGTTATTTCACTACCAGAGGCTGTATCTGATGCATCAGCTACAAGTGGGTAAGAAGAAGCACTATCATCATAAGCAATTCCAATATCGTTACCACATTTTCTGCACTGAAGTTTTGTTCGCCGCTGGAACAAGCCCCAAGAACGTTTGGAGAAAAAGAATGGTACACACTTGAATTCATCAACCTGGGTAAATCTGCTCTCATCAATGGACAAGAAGGAGATCATCCCTTTCTTAATGGACTTCCCATACTTGGATCCAATGGAAGCAGTATTGCGACTTGATGAGTTAAGATTTAACTCATACCCACAACTGCCACAGCTGCATAAAAAAACAAATCAGATAGATGATTGTGTTGCTAAAGAAGCACTTTGACATAATAAGTGAAGACAATATCTACAAAGGTAAAAGAAAGAATGGTGCAATCCACTGTAGAACCAATACGTTAATCCAAATAACTGGATTAAATGATTTTATTTTATTTTTCACTTTTTGCTCACATACCTTTTCTCTTTGTTTGGACGGTAAACAAATACGCACCCAAGCATACAACATTAGAATGATCCATGTCCATTAGAGGTTCATTCTGATTCCAAAACAGGCATCATTCTCTTTAATAAAAACTAAGCAAGCAAGAGGAACGCTATGTAGCCAACCTAACTCTACCAGCACACTAGCCGGGGAGCACTTTGTGACCGGTAATCCCTCTTTAAGAAGAGGGAGTTAGTAAAAGATCAAAAAAGCACCCGCATTTCTCAGAAGTGTAGATAAAAACTGTATCTTGTTTTTCTTTACGATTTAGACGCTTAAAGGTTCCTAGTGGCTAGCTCTGCACAAAATGTGAAGCTTACCTCAGAATTACTTTACCTTATATAATAGGAGGTAGTTATGCTACTAATCAGCCTTAATTAGGAATTCCAAACAACAGATACATCTTCAGTTCTCAGACATTCTAGTGTAAACCATAAGTAGGTACAAATATAGTCTCTGCTTAGTTTCATAAAGACCCATAACCAGGGAGATGAGTTTTTGTTTGGCATCGAATCAACTTTGCTAAGCCATGACTGATGTCCATTCCCTTTTTCCTTTTCTGCTACTTGGTGCAAAATCAATTTTAGTTTTACTTTTTTGGAGTTGAAAAAAAATATTATGAAAATCACAAACTCCAAAAATGATGGTTTTCGCAGATCTAATTGACAAAAAAAGGAAATGACAGTTATTTAACTGAAAATCCAAAAGAACAATAGCAATCAATTATGGCTTTTTCCTCTAAAACCCAAGCTTTAAATGTGCTTTGTGCTTCAACCTCAAACCGACTTTAGTGCCTGTTTGCACTGTTTGCTTTTGACTTGGTAAAATTTTTTAGCTCACTGAAAGAAATTATATCGGACATTGTTGCCCTCTCTTCCAAGAACAATTAAGAAAGAAAAAGAACCCCTAACGTGCTCTATCAATAACAAAATCTACAGCAGATACTTTTGCCCAAAATACACTGGTGGTTGAGTAATTAGATTTAGCAGAAAACACTTTCCAGAGAATGGCTAAAATCCTAAGCAACACCATCAAATCTTCAAAGACGATATGGAGCTATTTCTTTGCACTATAGGATACTGAGACAAAAATCCAACATGTAGAATCACACCCATGAGCCCTAAAGTTCAAGATCTTCAATGCTTCAGCGATAGCCAAACTTTTCATCCAACATTGACAAATGTGAATAACTTCATCATTCCCAATAATAGAGCACTACACAGTGAAAGGCTAATGTCAATTCATCTATTCACTACTTTTCAAAACTACCTTATATTACTGACAACCTGTTATTAGAAGTAGTACAGTATATGGAACTATCTAAAGATAATTGGTGTACTTATCAATAATCGAAACCTAAAAAATGAACCTCACGATTCAATGAGAACAAAATTGTCAATATATTAATCTATAACCAAAGTAGCCCCTCGACAAGCAGTTCATATAACATCATTCTAATGGCAAAACCATAGCCTCATCTTCAATGGTGAAATCTAAACAAGTGGCAATAAGAAGGAAAATTCAGAAGGCAGGAGAAGATGAGAGAAGAGAAAACTTAATTTGTTAGTGATATTGTACTTAAGAGACAATTCCTTTGTCACCTTCCTCGCGCGCTACTTGTCCATTTTCATATGTGAAAAATCAAACTGCAATTTTCAACCCAAAGACAGAGATGCTTCTAAAAGATTTCTATTGGATTATTAAAGCTCAAACATGTTCACACAACCCCTTGTTTTCTTTACAGATTTAATAGGTTTCTTCAATTTTAAGGCCTTACTTCTGGTCGTGTGAACATTAGTTTGAACTTAAGAATTCAGCTATCCAGTATCTATCAAAAGTGGTCGGATCCCTCATTTTCCCCCTTTATTTTAGCTGTGTTCTTCCCAAGACCAAGAAAATGACTCGAATGTAAAACATATTACAACTTTAGGGTCATTGCCAAGGATTAAGAATGTAATGTCGTTAACCAAATAAGATTTTAGATTAACTTTAAACTTTAAGAAATTATCTGTCCAATATCTATACATGGTGTTTATTTACCTTGAGAAAGCACACGATAGAGCATCACAAGAAGTCTTTTGGTGGTTGTTGGAGAAAAAATGAATTCATATTAACATATGCATGTCATAAAGGACATGTATGAAGAGCTAACACTAGTGTAAGATAGTGGTAGGAAAAATAAATGAGTTTTCCGTAATTGGGGGTCTATACCACAGATCAGCATTCAGGCTGTACTTGTTTATTCTAATTATAGATGATCTAACTGAACATATGTCACATGGTAGTATGCTCTTTATAAGCGATATTGTGTTAATTGACGAATCTAGCAAAGACGTCAACCAAAAGCTCGAACCATGGAGAAATACTCTGTAGGTGAAAAAACCACAGTGATTTAAGGAGTTAAAAGCAATGAGATGGAAAAGAAATCATATGGAATGAAGTATCAAAATACCTAGAAGTAATTATACCACAGATCAGCATTCAGGCTGTACTTGTTTATTCTAATTATAGATGAACTAACCAAACATATGTCACATGGCAGTATGCTCTTTATTAGCGATATTGTGTTAATTGACGAATCTAGCAAAGACGTCAACCAAAAGCTCTAACCATGAGAAATACTCTATAGGTGAAAAAACCACAGTGATTTAAGGAGTTAAAAGCGATGAGATAGAAAAAAAAATCATTACGGAATGAAGTATCAAAGTACCTAGAATCTCTTGGAACCCATGAGACCCAGCGAAATAGGACACAATAGAATAAAAGAATAGATATCGGGGATACCAATTAGTTGGCTTAAGTTTTTTCATCAAAACGACAAGTTGGATAAACCATAAAGTTTAACCATGTTGATAAATTTACTATACGTCTATTTTTAGATAGGACCTTTTGTACTATAAGTCTATTTTTAGCCTTGTTAAAGATTTGTATATCAATAGAAAAAGTAAAAAATTTACTAGTGTTAAAGAAACTAAATTTTTAAATATTGAATCGAGGTAGCTTTAAATGAGGCGACATGAACAATAAGGATTCATATAGCTAACAGTCAAGTGTCAACTAGTTTAAGAATGAGGCATAGTTATTGCCTAAATGCCATATCTAAATTTCATTTTAAGATAATAAAGGAACAAGACATGCTTTTCCTTTTCTCTTTCTTCTATTTTTTATGAATTAAAAAGGAACGATACAATGAGATCTTTAACCAAAGCAGAATGAAAAGATAGCAGTGTAGCACCAAATGAAATGCAAACAAGTAGCTGAAATCCTTCAAGAGAAAGAGTGAGACTACAACATTGGGACAGGTACAGTTTGTCTCATATCAAATATGAATTCATATTAAAAGATATAATTTTTACCTTATAATTCAGTTAAATTTCTTATAGTATAATCTCTCTCTTTTTTTGCAACAAAAATAAGGACAATATAATCTAGTCTTTTTAGCTAAAGAACACTTTGTCCCATGTGTTCAAACTCTCGCTTCTCCATATCCGAGCAGCAATGCCAACAATAGGGAGGTAGATTAAAATGCAGGTACACTTAACTTCACTCACTTCATTACCTAATACAACACTAATTCTTTTTTCCCAAAAAACAGCAAAACTTCAGGTATTAACATTCTATAAATAAACATCTAAATTACACAATATGTGTTCTCACTAACATGGAAATTAAACTTAAAACAGAAGGAACTCAATTAATATTTTCATACTTTCACAAATCTTCTGATAGAATTAATTGCTATTCCAAATGACCAAGTCATAATGAGATCAAAACCGATACTTCCTTGGCCGTGTGGAAGAGCATTATGTCATTCCTACAAGTGATGACCTACTCAATATTTCTATGCACAGACTTAGGAGATCAAATATAATATGTTTCTTTCCATTCCTCGTGAGCCATTTATTTCTCCGAAACTAAACAAGAGATTAAATTCATCTTCCTACTCTTCCCTAATATGTCAACAATGTTACACCATTGGGATACTTCGAATAAGCTTGAGTCTGGTTTGACCTAAATAATTGCAGCTCAAGATGAGCATATTAATTCCCCCTAAAATTGATATGATTAAGAGTTCCAACAGCAAAATCCAACCTACCAACACAGCAAATGATTCCACAAAAATTAATTGTGCACCTACCAAAACATGGCCAGACTCAATACTTACCACCCACAAATTCCAATTCCCAATGACAATTTTTCCCTTAAAGTATGAGTTATTACGTAAGAAATTAAAATTGGAACCACAAACAGAAACCTAATTCTAAAAAACAAACAGTTCAAGTCACCATCATAAGATTCCTCTTAAATTAATACATTGAGAACCATGAAACAACAATTACCCACTAATTAATACACTTAATAGCACACTTAAACTCAAAATCAAAACTTCAAAGTAGAAACTCTAATTTGAATCACAATTATTTTAATAAAATTTTTAATTAAGACTCTTCACTTGAAAAAAAAGGTGCAGAAGTAAGCAAACCTGTAAGAGACATCTCTTCTAGAAGAACCAAAAGAGGGATTTTGATAATAATTCAGATACCCACTTGAAGTTTCCATTAATGAACCGAAAAAATACAAGCGATTAGCAATGGCGGAGAAACTGAGAAAGGTGGTGTTGGTGCTGATTCACTACTCAACGGCTAAGTGTTTTAGACTTAATTAAATTAAAGTCGGACGTCACGCCGGAGTTAGTGCCGTACGCCGGAAGTTTAGCCGGAGAAAGGAGGAGGAGGGACGGAGAAAATGATGGGAAAATAGGAAGGGTTTAAGCGTTAGAGTAATTTGATTGAATCCGACATCATGTTGTTGAACATGGGGAGGTGGGGGTGGATCCCACAAATTAATAATTTATTAGCTATGTTGAATTACTAGCAAATTAAAAAATAAAAAATTAAAGAAATTATTTGGTATTATTTCTTTCTTTTATAAAATACGATTATTAGATAATTCTAAATTCACTGACTCAAATAATAAGTTTTGTATCGCATAAAATTGGAATCAAATCAACAACATATGATCCTATTTCCCACTATAAATCAGCGTCTTCGTATATTATTTAAATTTTTATTAGGTGTTTGTGTTTTAAATTTTATAGCTTGATTGTGATATTGTCATCTTTGATGATATGATTTTTTAAAATTTTTTAATTCACTTGTGCTGGTGACTACTGAAAGGTTTGTGTCTGTGTTTCGTCTATGAATGCATGAATTTTGTCTTTGTCAATTACATAACGTACTCAATCAGCTATGTTATCATTTAGGTCTTGATCCTACCTATCTAGAACGTATGTTTCATCTTTTTCCTTTCTCAATTGACTTTAAGATCTTACATTTGAATTAATTTTCAAATTTATAATAAAAAAATGTTTTGAACCAAAAATTTCTCTATTTTAAAATTAAATTCATAAATGAAGCATTTAATTAAAGATGAAAAATAATTATTTTTATCCTACTCGCTTTTGGTGGTGCATATTTCAAGAAGAGATGCAAGATTTCTTCTCTTCTATTTTTTTGTTTCAAAAAATTATAAAGAAAAATAAATATAGCGAATACTTGTTTAGTTATCTCAAAACCTATATTAAATTAATTTATATTAATACGAATATATGATTAAGATGCTAAGTAATTAATAAAGTGAAAGTTATAATTAAGTAGTTATAGTTAAGTAATTATTAAACATGCATTATTTACATTAATTTAATATAAATACCACATGCATATAAGCTTTTATGAAAAGAAAGTTATGAATATAAGGAAAATAATAGTTAATGGTCATGACTTGGTCAGAACTCATTCTCATGATTTTACTCTACATATAATTTAGTGTTGGTTGTCAATTTGATTTGGTATTAGATCTAGATTAGAAAACAAATAAAGTAGTCATTTATTGAATTATTCTTTTTAGTTTATATAGTAAAAGCAAATATAAAAGAATAGTTATCATAGGTCAATGTCAACGTATATAATACGGCTATAAGTTATAAGAGGAAAAAAGTGTCTTTTTTTCTCCTATAATCATTTTTCGTTAAACAACTCTTTCTATTCATATTTCTGCTTGGAAGTTGTTTAGTTAACAATCATTAAATGCTATTAATCCACGTGGGTCTGATTATGATAAATTAATACTTATTTATATGGAGTGATTATACTCTATTATAAGACACACCTTTTATATAAAAGTTTATAATTGAATTATATATTTTTGATATTCATTTTAAATCATGACTAATTTAATTTCAGACAATTTCTTTACCTTTTGCGAGATGCATGTCTTGGAAGGGCAATGCAAAAGGGGTCGCTATACAACAGCGTAATTAAAAGACCCCTATGAAAAAAAAAATCATAAATATGAAATATATACTTTATCAATTCATCATAATCTCTTTGATAATAAATATATCTAGTGTATCACTTATACGGTTAAATTAAGTCCACCCAAGCTATAATTGGTGTGTGATTTTATGATTGCTCAAATATTTACATATATTCCTTTTTCTGATTTTGCTCATTATATAGCCCCCACCATAAAATCATTATAACTTTCTCTTATACATCATCATGCAAAACTTTTAATGAAGAATATTTGGGTGGAAAAAAAAGTGATAAAAGACAAGTATCATTGGAATCCAATAAAAGCTAGCGTTGTTCATCATATATTATAATCAAATTTAGCACATTCCAAAATTATTATTAAATCCAAAAGTACTTTTATCTTATAAAAACTCGAAAATCCTAATTTCGCCTTTGTAATGTATTCAAAAATTAATCTTCATTAGACGTTAAACTCCACAGCAGACTCAGGAGAAGGTGTGCCACAATAACCACGAAGAATATCAACTTCTTCAGCAGTAAAACCAACAGAACTTAGCATAGAAGGCCAACAATTATAAGTAATAGTCCTTATCGCTCTACAACAATCTTTTCCTAAGTAAGATTCACCATTAAAGAAGAAGAGTATGATCTCATTCGTGCACGATTTCAACTCAAATAACGCGTTCCAACACACTGGCATGCTAGCTTCTCCTCCATCTCCGCCTTCTAGTACTTGAAGTCTAGCAGCAATACCTTGTCCTGGTTTAATTTTGGACATGTTGGTTGCTATAGTAGTAGTTATTAGAAGCCATGAGACTAGTAGTAATATTGAAAGTTTTAAAGGTGTCATATTGGATTTTTCTTTTAGAGAAATATTGAAAATATAGTATATAGTACGTGGAATATAATGGGAAATATGATTTTTTTGGAGATGGTTATTTATAGGTGTACATAGAGTTGTCATAGAGACTAATGTAACGGATGTAAAGTTGAAGAGGCAGAATATTAATTAAGAATGAATTTGGTAAATTAACTTTAATCATAGTAATTAGTTTAAAGTTTATGATTTCAGTTAAAAATTATGTGTATGGAATGTGAAAAGTTGTAAACCTAATCAAAGTATTTTATTTTTATTTTGTTTGGTAGAAATATTACTAATTAATTAAGGATGGATTACTTTGAAAAGGAATCGGCTTAATCATACAACTATGACGAAAAAAGATTATGAATTTTTCATCACCAATAAAAGCTACCTAATCAAATACCTAACGCACTTATTTTAGACTGATGATGAATATCTCCGACTATATATTATATAAGTAGAATACACAGAACCTAATTTGATACTCCAATGGTAGATTTTAACCACAAATTAATTAATGTTTCGATAAAATTTAATGATTTTAACTTCATTTGTGTATTTCTTGTTTTAAAAGAACATTATTAATATAAAATAATAATTTAATTGTGATACTAGTCGAGTAGTCGTTGTATTATCTTTAAATTCAGAATTATAAATCAAGAAACTATAATTAAAAAAAAAAAGATTTGCTTCATTTATTGAGATTTATTTCAATTCATGGCCTATGTGTTATTTGATTCTTTTCACCTTTCCTTCACTATATTACTTCACCAATTGATCAACCATTAGAGTCGTCAATATGGGATAGGTCCGTTGCGCCGGCCTGACCTAATTTGGGATTTTAATGGGGTTGGGCTAAGATTTTAAAGCCAATTTAAGAAAAAGGGTTTTTAGGCCGGCCTGAATAAACCAGCTGATTTGTGGGCTTGAGAATATCGGTAGGGCCAGCTCGTAGGCTAATAAAAATTAATTAAAAATATAATATAATATTAAAATTTAAATTAAAGAGAGTCCAAATTCAACAATTAGGTTAGTATTTCTATTTAGATATTTATACTTTTACTTGAAAAAAAAACTTAATAAATATTATAAAGATAATTTTATTTGTGGATTTGATTATCAAATAGTAACATTAATATCATGTAATATTGTTTTGTCGATATTTATGATAATATTTTAAAATTATAATTTAATTTAATAATTATAAAAAAAATATATATTTAAAAAAGTGGGTTGACCTGGCAATCCTGTAGCCCACGTACTCGTGGATTGGGCCGACCGTTGTCTGGCCCACACAAAAAATGGGTTAGCCCGACCTGGCCGATAAAATATCAAAGCATGTGTAGGTTAGCCCGTATGAGGTGGGCGAGCCCATATTGACAGTTCTATCAACCATAAGTATTTACCCTTGGATTGTGCTCTTTATAGCCAACCTGAGTATTTAGTTGATTTGAATGAACAATATGCGCTATAGCAAAAATTACATTTTAACGGCAATAAATATGCACATCAATATAGAGAGTATTAAAGTCTTTATCGACATGGGCAAAGGACAGAAATCACATACTTTTAAGGCAAAATTACCATTTGTCCCTTATAAGTTTATTATTACAGAAATCCTTCAAACTGATACAATTATAAGCAATGATACATTAATCTGATGCGCGAGATACATTATTCGTTAAGTAAGATATATTATATTTTATACATGATACACTAATCTGATGCGCGAGATACATTAATCTGATGCGCTGATACATTAATCTGATCAACGAAAATGAGGAATTTTGAAAATTCGTAAAACTAATAAGGGATAATGGTAATAAGAGAACTTAAATGTGTGATTTCTGTCATTTTTTCTTTGTAAAGAGAGCAAAAAATATACTAAACGTTGCTAGTAATTGTCACTAAATAAACATATTCACTATGGTGTAATGATGTCTTGAATTGGCCCAATGTGTAGATTGGATTTCGATCAGACCAAGAGAATGTGTTAACATCATTAAGGCCCAATAATACATCAAGACCAATATGCCACAATGCCCAAGAAATTAATAGAATCTGTAAATTGTAATAACTAAAAGGGAGTTAAGTTTGACTTTTGTTGATAAAGCACATGAAAGAAGGTGGATTTACAATTTCTATATTAGAAGAACTATATATAGTGATGATATACATAAGTTGGGATTAAATCTTAATCATGTTAGTATATTTGCTAAGGTTCAACATTATTTACAAGTCTTTAGTCATGCAGAGCCAATAGAAAATGCATAGAACTTCTAGTGTTAGAAAAATTAGTTTAAATGAAGCGACATGAATATAGTCGATGAGGACCGATAGTGTATCTGTGGACCCAAAGATGAGCCTAAAACCCAACTCATGGTAGAGGAGCCCAGCCCAGACCTTTGTCTGGTCATATAGAACCCACCTACCTAGGTTATATGTACAATTAGTACCAGAATGGAGCATGTGGGCCTATAACTTAGTTCCATTTCTAAATATGGGCTCAAATGCCCTACCTACTTCATAACTTAGCCCAACTACTAATCCTCTATAAAGTTGAATATCCCATTTGTGTGCCATACCAAACGACCCATTCATCATATATGGCTTAAAAGGAAGAAGGTTAGATAGGTGGAAAAGAATTGTTGGTGGGGGGAAAGGGGAAATAGGGGAGAAGAGTATGATGTACGAAATTGAATCTTCACCAACAAAATAAAAGTTTAAATAGTTAACTAACTGAACTACTTAGTTTCCTCGTGACTTGATCTTGTTTTGATTTCTTCACTCTTTTTTTGCTAAAAAAGAATCCAAATATTTTAAGGAAAGAATAGAAGGAGGTGAATTATATCCTGGCTAAATCTCAAAATATTAATTCCTAAATAGTCTTTGTAGAATTGAAAAAGCATAAGATGGGGTGACTTCAAAAAATAGTATTATTGTCATCACAAAGCAAAAAAAAATTAAGATTTTTCTCATAAAAAATAAAATAATTCACTATTTTATTTGTCCCCGGTAAATCTGATGTACTAAGGCTCGATTTTTAGCGTTAAAGTAAAAATCTGAAATCATTTAACATGTAAAAATGAAGTACATGTTATAGAATAAGAATCTATTAATCAACTCGGATCCATAAGTCTATCTGAGAAAGGAGTGCAACAAAATCGAGTAAAGCACATTAATTAGTTGTTATTACTTTTTCTCCTTGGTCCATATAGAGAGACATAATAGTGCCAATAATTTCATCACGAAACTAAGGACCTTTTTTTGGGTCTAGATCACCAACTAGTATGATACAATAGTTTAGTAAATAACAAATACTACTATTAAAAGTGCTTTTTTTATTAATTGTGATACTAACAGACAAGAAATGAATGTGATTGAAACTCAAGTTGAAAGCTAAGGTTGATTAGGTCATATTGAGAAATTACATCCAAAAATTATTATTTTTTAAAAATAGAATTTAGCTATGATCAATGAGCTATTGCTTCTCGGAGCATCTATTCGTCGCTAATTTGCTCGTAGCTAAAAAATATCATCGTTAATTTGTCACAAAATAAAATTAGCGATAATTTTAATATTTAGCTACAAAATTTATTTATCGCTAAATAACCATGTTTTTCAATAGTGCAATTCTTTTGACCTCGGCTTGCCTCATGAAAAACCTTCAAGGTGGAACGCAAAACATGTTAAATTTGAATTTGCGCATAAAACAAATGAGGTTAAAAGTTTAAGATCACATACTAGCAACAACATTTTTGTAAATCACCTATGTCTCTCTTATGTTAGTAATCAAGATTTATTATTTGAGCAAAAAAACATAAATTCAATTAGTTTAGGACCTAATTACGTGCGTTTACTTTACTTTTCGGAATTAGCTTCTATATTATTTCTCCAAATATTTAGATACACGAATCTCGGATATATAGGGGTCAAATCAGGTGTAATTTTTTCAAATACATGTATCAAGTGTGATTCACATGTATCTAAGATACACCAACTCTCTAACTCACCTCTATCCTATCTCGCTCTCCCTCTCCTTATGTATTTGTATTTCAAAATGTATCTAGTATCAAAGATATACATGCATCTAGCAAGTATAATTGATATATGAAATATGATACAAAATTATTAATTAGTAAGACAATAAATAAATATTTCGCTGTATATATATATAAAGTAGAATTGTATTTATAACAGAAATATCGATGTAATTAGATAGTTTTTCCTAGGGATAATTGTATATAATAGCAAACTAATAACCTAAAATAAATGAAGTAGCTAGGGTTTGATTTAATTGTGTTCCATAGCAAACGTTTCCAAAAAAATTGTCAGGCGCCTCTCTCCCAAATATCTCGCTCACCACTCTCCTCCAATCTCTCGCTCGCTTTCTCACTTTTTATACAAAGACAAGTATAAAAATTGTTTCTAATTGTATAAAGCAGAGGAAATTGTATAAATACATATATTTTTGTTCCCCTCTCTCCCCTCTTCCAGATCTCGCTCGCCACTCTCCCAAATCTCGCTCGCCACCCTCGCCTTTCTCACTTATACAAACAGAAGCGAAATGTATAAATTGCATTTCTGTTTGTATAAAGCGTGAGAAAATTGTATATACACATGCAAGTACATATATTTTCGTCCTATACACTTATAATTATACAATAAAAATACTCCCCTGCCCAATTTCTTTTGCCTTTCTCTCTTTCTCGTTTTATACAAATTTCAAATTGTATCTAATTTCTCTCTTTCTCGTTTTATACAATTCGATTCAATTGTATATTCCCTGCCCAAGTCTCTTTTGTCTTTCTCTCTTTCTCATTTTATACAAATTCAAATTGTATATAATCGTTCTATACATTTATAATCATACAATTCGTTTTTATACAAGTTTCTGCCCAAGTGTCTTTCTCTTTCTCGTTTTATACACTTCGTTTTATACAATTCGCTTCAACTGTATATGTATAGCGAATTATACAGTTTCTATGTTTGCTATGGAGCGCAATTATGCAAACTTTGCTATAACATACAAATATGAATTTTTTATTTGCTATATGTGAAAGTTGCCCTTTTTCTTATCATTTAGCTTGTATGAAAAAGGAAAAAGTTGTTTATGAGCCCATTTAAGCCCAATGATAGTGTTACAAAGTTAAGTAGCCCATTAAGCACCTCAATTAATTTTGATAGAAAAGAGATTAATTAGGAATAGGAATAGAAACAAAAAAAAGTATGTAGTTCCACTTGGAGAAGCAGGAGGATAGATATTGTATGGATGAGTATGTTTGTGTTGATTTAAAGGAAAACAAAGAATGATGGAGTATATATATATATCAAAATAAACATGACATGTGATGTAAAAAAGACAGCATAAGAGTTGCTGGCACAAGAGGACACAACAACATGTTCAACTCTTTGCACAGAGTTACTACTAATTACTCAACCATTCTCTTGAAATTCGAGACATCGGTGCAAAAAAACCCTGCTTATCAAAAAAATAATGCCTCACAAGCATATATATATATATATATATATATCCTTTGACCAAAAAAAATATATTAAAATATAGGATGTATATTTAATATTTTTTCTATTTTTTCATGTTCGATCGTTATTGAGATATATGAATTTGTTAAGAATGAAGAAAATGATATTAATAGTAAAAGTATAAAAGAAGTAAGTTCTATAAATGGTTTTGCGCGTACTTCACCTCCACTTCTTATAGTATTTGTTCTCGTCAAAACACTCTTTAATTAATTTTTCACCGACCAACCAAACCTTGGGAAATAATCTCCTTGAATAATGTAATATTCATTCATTATAGTTATTTTTATGCTATTAACAAAAAAAAAATCAATACCATCCTATATATAACAAATATATCCATATTCTCTAGTGACATTGTTCAGCTTTTTCAGTAAGAATTATTTGGTTTATCTGCTTTGGTTGTATTAGAGGAATAAATGGAGACTAAAATCGAGAATTTTGGTAATGGAATATTACCTAATTAAACAGATGGCCAACCGTCTATGTATTAAATATCAATTTACATGTATGCCTTCTTATAATTGTTTTATTTGTTAAAGAAAGGATATATATCATATATAGAGGTAATTATATAATTCTCACTAAATTTATAGTTTTAGTTTTAATTAATATTTTTGTAAATGTTTTTAAAATCTCTATCGAGATTGAATCCAATAATAATTAACTGATATCGATAAAAAATTTAATAACTTTTGTTAATGAATATGTTTATTTTCGTTTTAAATATTTTTTTTGATATATTGATAGTGCTATTAAAATGTATTCTTTCCCGTGATATCTTTTTCCTTTTTTTTTTCATTTAAAAAGGGGGATCTTTCTCAAGTTGAAGCAACAAAAAATAATCATTGGAACATAACATTTACCAAGAAAATTAAGTTACCTTGATCTTCAAAATTTACCATGATATTTCTTAATGGATACTCATCATCATCACTAGTGTAGTTACCTTGATTTGTACAAAGTTTTAAAAAGGCTACATATATATATTCATACTTGTAGCCCTATGAGTATTTTATTAGCCTTAGTCATTTTGTTGTTTAGGTTGATCTCAATCCTCTACAATACCAGTCTTTTGATGATTACCACATGCATTTATTTTATTTGTATTGGAACTTGTGGACACTCACTCATTAGTAAAGGTTCCATCTCATGTAAATAAAAATCATATATTTAGTTTTTTATAGCAAGTATTAATATCATCCGATCTTAGCTCAGTTGGTGGAGCGGAGGACTGTAGTGGGAAAATCCCTCAGATAATCCTTAGGTCACCGGTTCGAATCCGGTAGGTCGGATTTTTTAAATTAATTTTTACTGATCTTCGCGAACTTTCTTTATTCGCTTTTACTTATCAATATTATATTTTGAACTTTTCTTATGAAATAATAAATAGAGTAAAAAAAAAAAGTACTTTTAGGCAAAAATAATTTGCTTCTTAGAACATGAACATAAATCCTAGCATATCACTAAAAGTTTAGATAAACTAGTGAAAAATTATGTTATCATAATTTATTAATTTGGTGTAACATTACTAATTGTGGGGCTATTAGTATTTTTTAGGTGGCCAAACAAATATCTTACGTACATTAACTTTTAGATTTTATAATTAATAACAATTATACTAATACAATGAATCAAAGGACTTTTGATTTATAATCAGATGACAGATGGAAATGAAGAAATTGGAAAGTGATAAAGTTTGATGAGAGAAGTGATAAATGAGCTGTTTTTTTACTAGTAGTCTTGTAGTACCCCTTTGCCTTGAAGGTGACCCTATGCCAACTGTCGGTGGCACATAATATAATACAAATACATTTAATTACAATTATATATTTTATATAAATAAATAAATATGCACATTGTCCACACATGACTCACCTTGAGTGTCGGCAGATTCCTACTAATACTAACCAAAATATCTCCTCAGTTTTAATTTGTTTTTCTTATTTTGATTATACAAAGCTTAAAAATAAAAGATATTTTTTTTAATCGAATAAAGAAAAACGAATAAATTAAAACGAAGGAGAAGGCGAAGAGCGAGACCTATTTACTATTACTACAAAATAAGTCCCCCCACTAAATATATATTTCATATTTGCAAAGAAAGATTCACAATCTTGTTTTCCATATTCTTCATTTCTAATGTTAGAAACTATCATCATCAAATAAGACTATTTGCTATTACTTTGAATGAGATTTTCTAAATTTCTCTCCACACATAAGATTTTCGTACAAAAACAAGAGGCCAAGAACAGAATATAAAAGTCTTTGTAGCAAAAAGGATAAAGAAAAAAAAGAAATATAAGAAAATGACTTGAAAATTAAACTAATATCTTGTATCATTCATTAGTTGTCAACTAGATGAAATATCATTGTCTGCATCAACTTATTTTTTGTTTAAGTTACTTTGTAGCCAGAAATTACTTATTGTATTGATTAGAATTTGAACCTTATATTAAAGAAATAAACTATTTTTATCAAGAAGTTTTTATATTTATAGAGCTTAAATTATATATATGCAATTTTATTGGTTGGAAAAATCTTAATTATTCTGTCACAATTAATTTATGTTAGTGCATGCACTAATTTAGTATATGCATGATATATGTCATATTTCTTTTACTAAAATGCTTACTCCCTCTGTCTCATTTTACTTGACTTTTATATTCAAAATATTTTCTTTATTTGTCATTTTAACAAATTCAATGTATTTTTTTATTCTTTTTCATAATTTCCTTAATATTAAATTATTATATAAAACAGAAGTCAAATTCAGAGTTCGAAAAACATCATTGATAAGATTAATCTAATAAAGTACTTCCTTATAAAAGCTTTATAAAGAATAATGGTATTAAGTTAATATAAATTGAATAAAATGAAACGAAAAGAGTGTGCAAAAAAATTTCTCACTTATTATTTTAAAAAAAATAATGTGTATGTATATGATTAGGTATCTGAAAACATCTCACTTTGATATACGTTTTTCTTGTTTTATTAAAGTTGTCCCATCTTCAGCTAGCTTTCTGCTCTTTTATTATTTACGGACTACTAAATAAATATACCAATTGATGGTGTAACAAACTTCTTACTTGAAAAACCAATGAACTTAATATATTATAAAAATTGATTATGTCATCTACATTTTTTTGGAATTAATATAATTGATTTGTTATTTGTACCTTTCATGAAAACCAAGAGTAGTTGTGAAGTGATCAGTGGCCAAAAAAATAATTGATTCATGCTAATGAAATTTCAAAAATAAATAATGAAATCTGGCCCTCACAAAGATTTATCATTTATGTTAAGATCGATTAATTCTTGGGCGGTGTATTTAATGAAATTTAATTTAATACCATTGAGAAATAGTAATTTCCCTTGCATGAATTGAAATTAAAAAGCAACATTTAATTACAGTTTTTAATAATTTTTAATATTCTTTGGTCGTTTAGTTAACTTTGCTTATTAATTATTCTGGTTGAAGGACATTATAGTAACTTCAGGCCAACTAACTTTGTTCTTCTCTCTTGAATGCGTTTGTACCATGCACTTGTTTTTTCTTTTAAATAAATATTGATACGTGTAATTGTATAATTGTAATTAGTTGTTACATATGAAAATATTAATTATTATGGATTATAAGAATTATATCAAATTATCTTGAACATTCTTCTTTTGAAGTGTTTCCTTAATTTGGAATTAAATATATTTGAAAAGCTTTGAGAATAAATATATTTCTAAGACATCTTGTGTAGTGAATAATTTCCATGAAATTGGAATAACTAAAAGTTGAAAATGCGGCACTTTAGATTTTTAATTTTCCCAAGAGAATCTTTAAAAAATTGAAAAAGCTTATCTGTTAGTGTTTGTTTAAAAAATGTTATTGATTACTTTAGCTGAAGAAAACCCAAGCGATAAATTTATTAGTTTGTATGTTTTTTACACTCTTTATCAAATGTTATTTATTCCCCAATATTTAGATAACTAGAGTAAAGAAAGATATTATTTTTTAAAAAATATCTAAACATGAATAAGTAAAGATGATTGAACATAACGTGATTTAATGAGACAGATAAAAATTTAATAATATATTATTGTAATAATAACTATTTAAGGAATTAACTCATTGATTTTTAAAGTGTTTTGTTACTATCTTCTCTACTTTTTCAATTCTCAAAATTGAGTAAGTATCCGCCAATATTTTCCGCTATTCATTTCATGGTAAAAAGCAACCAAAAATAATGTAAATTATTATACTAGTACATATAAGTACATTACTAAAGAGGCAAAAATAAAATCAATGAAAACTCAAATTAAATTCCAATCTTTATGACGTCATAATTCAAAAACCGGGTCCCATATAAGGACAAATTTAGCAGCTGTTTTTGCTTCACAGCTAATGAAAACGACACACCAACATCACTCAAAAAGGTTTTAACGGGACCCACATTTTGGTGACACGTGGAGCTCAATAAACCGTCAGATCATTCTGTCGGCGATATAGAGTGGGTGGACTGGATATTCGGACACCATGTTCATGGGCTGCTACTTGTGGGACCTATACTATTACCGTTTTTTTACCTTCCACCGACAAAAGATATACACGTAGGATTATGCCAGCTGTCCAAGTTCTCGTGGGACTTGCTTTGCGAAAAAAAAACTCGTGTATCATAACATTTGAGAAATTTACACGTGGTTGATATGATTGGTTTGTTCAATATTATTGTCCTAATCAAGTGTCTTAATCATTCTCTAAATGTGTCTTACTTTTGTTTAATTAGTTACTCAAATCATGATTAGATTTTTGCTTTTAATCTTTCATCGGAGCTGGGTTTTCCACTTTAATAACTCATTATCTACTTTATTTTTATTTTCTGTTTGTCGTTTTCGAAATTATCAGGGTCTACTTTGATAAACTTTTAATTATGAATTTAAATAAAAAAAAAACTTGGAGAGTACTTACCTTTTTACAAGTACGAATATGTAATTAAGTAGCCTCTTTATTTTGATTCAAGTTTATTTAGCAATAATTAATAAATGAAATTATAGCTTTACTTTTTACTTTGTGAGCAAGCCGATTATGTGACAATTTGAACTAGTCAGAATAAGTTGAAATAATAAAGAAATATATGGACAGTTGATCTATCCAAATGTTGCTTGTGTAAGATGAATTAAATTAAAATAAGCTAAAAAAAATAGATTTTTTAACTCATCAATGTTGCCAATCTGTGTTATAAAACCAGAAATTACTGATTCTAATAAATTATTCAGAAACACGAAGTAACTGAAATTTATAGAACCAGTAAGAGAGATGAACAGAAAGTTAATTTACAAAAAACTAAAATTTGTAAAAACGTACCAGAATCTGGAAAAATCTTTTAAATCAGGAAAAAGATCAAGTCCACTGAACTCACAGTGTCCCCTTAAGGAAATTATTCCCTCTAGTATCCGAGGTTTGATTTAGAATATAACCTCCCAGGGTAAAATGATTTTAATCAGCAGAGTGTAGATACCAAAAACTCTACTGTCAGCGAACCAATCCACAGTAGGAAAGTACACGAAGAAATATGTGTGCAGAAGAAGAAGAAAAAGATCAGAAAATTCGTAAGTGAATAATCTGAAGAATGAATGGTATTTATAGGCAAGAAGAATAGGTTCTGAAAGGTTGCAACCCTTTCAGAATCCACACGACCATTGATGAAGGTTTGCAACCTTTCAAATGGTAATGACTGTTCCTGAAAGTTGCAATCTTTCAGAACAGTCATGGAGGGAAATTTAAATAAAATCGGAAAAGTTAAAACGGGTCGCGCGCGGATCCGAGTCGGGTCGGATTAATCAACTAAATAATTGAAAACGTTTCTGTTATCAACTAATTAATTGAATTGGCTATTTAATTAATTAAATAAATAAATAAATAAATAAATAAATAAAACAAACTTTGTCCAAAAAATAATCTCTCGATCATTTGCCAAAGCCGAAGCCGTAGCCATAGCCGTAGCCGTGACGTGACGAGCGAGCGACGACGACGACGCGAGGGGGTCCCTCTTTCCAACCCTTTTAACAATTAATAGGAGTGTTTCTGTATTTAAACTCTCCTATTTTTCTTTCCACCACCGATGAGGGACAAATGCCTTTTCATTAAAGCATAAGAGGACTTTTCAAGTTCCCAACTCTTCAAATTCTCAACTTTTCAAATTCCTCTCTTTCCCTCTATTTCTCATCAATTCTTGCTACATACCCAACAATCCCCCACATTGATGGGGAATGGTTATAACATAGGAATGCACGGACAATTGTGTACTTTACAGGCAAGGATTAATTGCATCTGGATAAGTAGGTTTTCCCTTGGACTTTCCGTAGTGAACATATGTCGGATATACTGGGTCGATCGGTAGATGTGATATCTTTGAACGTCGAGCTTTGGTGTATACCTAGACAACCATATGTCACACAATTAACCCTTTATTGTTTATGGTTCTTACGGTTGTGTTCGTTTCAGCCATGAACACCTTCTGGTTTCATGAGTGTATAGAGAATAGGCTTTTGACATAAAATTCTCTTTGAAGCGGCTTTCACTTCACACTCACATACGTGATTTCTAACCGTGTCATCTCGTAGATACACTATTTGGTCAAATCTACCAAACTTAGCAAATCATTAAAAACTTTAAGCTTTATTACCTCATTAACAAGCCTTAAAGTCTTAACCTTGTTCCTGAACATTGTCTTCATCATGAGAATGGATTGAGTTAATTGACAATGTCGAACCGTCAGCCACAACTTTGTTTTTCTCCTTGAATCTAGCTCTTGGGATCTCCAGTCTGCTAGATAGAGTTACAGTCATGCTGACTTGTCCTAAGCCGTAAACCCATTCCCTTAGATGATCTTTCAACTGCCTCTCTCACTAGGCCTTTCGTTAGTGGATCTGACACATTATCGCTTGACTTTACATAGTCAATTGTGATAATTCCACTAGAGAGTAGTTGTCTTACGGTGTTATGTCTCCGCCGTATATGACGAGACTTTCCGTTGTACATAACGCTCCCTGCCCTACCTATTGCTGCTTGACTATCGCAATGTATGCAAATAGGTCCAACAGGTTTGGGCCAGAATGGAATATCCTCTAGGAAATTTCGGAGCCATTCAGCTTCTTCACCAGCCTTATCCAAAGCAATGAATTCAGATTCCATTGTGGAGCGAGCAATACATGTCTGTTTGGACGATTTCCAAGAGACTGCTCCTCCACCTAGTATGAACACATAACCACCCGTGGATTTTACATCATTTGACCCGGTGATCCAATTTGCATCACTATATCCTTCAATCACAGCAAGATATTTATTATAATGCAAAGCATAATGTTGTGTATATTTTAGATAACCCAACACACGTTTCATTGCCATCCAGTGAGTTTGATTCGGATTACTAGTGAACCGACTCAGTTTACTAATAGCACATGCTATATCTGGTCGCGTACAATTCATAATATACATCAAACTTCCCAACACTCTGGCATATTCCAATTGAGAGTCACTTTGACCTTCATTCTTTTTAAATGTACAGCTTAAATCAATTGGAGTTTTGACAATATTGAAATTCAAGTACTTGAACTTATCCAATACTTTTTCAATATAATGAGATTGAGATAATGCTAGTCCCTGGGGAGTTTTGATAATCCTGACCCCTAAGATTAAATCAGCAACTCCTAAGTCCTTCATATTGAACTTGCTGGACAGCATGCGCTTAGTAGCATTTATATCGTCAATGAATTTACTCATTCTTAACATGGCATCAACATACAAACAAACAATGACTTCATGATTCATAACATTTTTAATGTAAACACATTTATCACATTCATTAATCTTGAATTCATTTGCCAACATTGTTTGGTCAAATTTAGCATGCCATTGTTTGGGTGCTTGCTTGAGTCCATAAAGTGACTTCACAAGTCTACACACTTTCTTTTCTTTACCAGGAACTATAAACACTTCAGGTTGTTCCATGTAAATTTCTTCCTCCAACTCTCCATTTAAGAAGGCTGTCTTTACATCTATTTGGTGGATTTTAAGATCATGCACTGTTGCTATTGCTATTAACATCCTAATTGATGTTATCCTTGTTACTGAAGAGTATGTGTCAAAGTAGTCCAGACCTTCCTTTTGTCTGTACCTTTGACTACCAGTCTAGCCTTATATTTGTCAATAGTCCCATCAGGTTTAATTTTCCTTTTAAAGATCCATTTTGATCCTAAAGGTTTATTTTCTGGAGGAAGATCAAGCAATTTCCAAGTGTGATTACTTAAAATTGATTCGATCTCACTATTGACTGCTTCTTTCCAATAAGTTGACTAAGATGAAGACATAGCTGCTTTAAATGTTTTAGGCTCATTTTCAAGCACTAGTGCCACAAAATCTGGTCCAAAAGAAGCAGGTTTCCGTTGGCGAGTACTACGCCTAAGATTTTCACTAGTTAATGTATTTTTCGTTGATTCTTCTCGTGGTCGTTTAGGTCTTTCACTTGTCGACTCACATTCAGTTTTATACGGATAAATAATTTCAAAAACCTCTACGTTATCTAACTCAATTATCGTATTAACATGAATCTCAAGATTATCAGATTTGTGAACCAAAAACCGACAGGCCTTACTGTTCACAGCATATCCAATAAACACACAGTCTACTGTTTTGGGTCCAATTTTGACCCTCTTTGGTAAATGAACCTCTACCTTGGCAAAACACCCCCACACTTTGAAATATTTCAAGTTGGGTTTCCTTCCTTTCCACATCTCATATGGAATTGATTGTGTTTTTCGATGGGGTACTCTATTGAGTATTTTATTAGCTGTAAGGATGACTTTCCCCCACAGAGATTTCCTGGTGAACCAGAATTGATCATTAAGGCATTCATCATTTCCTTTAATGTTCTGTTCTTTCGTTCTGCCAAACCATTTGACTGTGGTGTATAAGGTGCAGTAGTTTGATGAATAATACCATATTCCAAACATATCTCTGCAAAAGGAGATTCATATTCTCCACCCTATCACTCCGAATCATTTTTATTTTTAGATTCAATTGGTTCTCCACTTCATTTTTGTATTGCTTAAATACATCAATTGCTTCATCCTTACTATATTAAGCAAATATACATAACAAAATCGAGTGCAGTCATCAATAAAAGTTATAAAATACTTTTTCCCACCACGAGATGGTGTTGACTTCATATCGCATATATCTGTGTGAATTAAGTCTAAAGTTTTGGAATTTCTTTCAACAGACTTATAAGGATATTTAACAAACTTACTTTTCACACAAATTTCGCATTTCAATTTATCGCATTTAAAATCAGGCAATACTTCTAGATTAACCAATTTTCGCAAGGCTTTGTAATTTACATGTTCCAAACGGGCATGCCGTAAATCGTTTGACTCCAATAAGTAAACAGAAGCAGAATTTTTATTAATACTGTCAACAACCATTACATTCAGTTTGAAAAGACCCTCATTGAGGTAGCCCTTTCCTATGAACATTTCATTCTTACTTATTATAGCTTTCTCACTAACTAGGACACACTTAAACCCGTTCTTAACGAGTAGTGCAGCAGAAACTAAATTCTTCTTAATAGTAGGGACATGCAGAACATTGTTCAAAGTCAACACCTTGCCGGATGTCATTTTCAACATTACTTTCCCAGTTTCTGCAATCCTTGTTGTTGCTGTGTTTTCCATGAACAAATCTTCATCGTACTCAGCAGGAGTGTACGTTGCAAAGGCTTCTTTCGCAGAGCAAATATGTCTAGTGGCACCTGAGTCGAGAAATCACTCCTTGGGATTTCCAACTAAGTTACACTCCGAGATCATTGCACACAAGTCATCTGCATCTTCCATCTTCTCCACGATGTTTGCTTGACTTTTGCCTTTGTCTTTGTCTTTGTCCTTTCTTGGAGCACAACAATCAGAAGACCTATGACCAGCCTTGCCACAATTGTAACAGTTGCCTTTGAATTTCTTCTTGGCCTGTTCTGACTTCTGCCCGTTGGACTTCTTTCTCTTTTTGTCTTTGGTAGGAGCTTCTTCAACAATATTAACTCCGATGATTGTTGAACTCTTACGCGACTTCTTTTCGGCGTTTTTGTTATCTTCCTCAATCTTGAGCCGAATCACAAGATCTTCAAGCTTCATTTCTCTACGCTTGTGATTTAGATAATTCTTGAAATCGTTCCACGAAGGAGGCAATTTCTTGATCATTGCAGCCACTTGAAAAGCTTCATTTACTACCATATCTTCAGCAATCAGATCATGGAGAATAAGTTGAAGTTCCTGCACTTGTGATCCAACAGTTTTACTATCTACCATTTAATAGTCTAAAAACTTTGCGACCACAAACTTTTTCAAGCATGCATCTTCTGTCTTATATTTCTTCTCAAGTGCATCTCACAACTCTTTTGAAGTTGTTATTGCACTATAGACATTATATAAGTCATCCTCTAAGGCACTCAAAATGTAGCCTTTACATAGGAAGTCTGCCTGTTTTCATGCTTCAATAATCATGAATTTTTCTCTGTATGGCATATCATCAGCAGGCACTGGAGTATCTTCACTTGTAAATTTCTGCAGACCAAGAGTGGTAAGCCAGAAAAATACTCGTTGCTCCCAACCTTTGAAATTCACACCTGTGAATTTACCCGGTTTCTCTGCTTGTGGTACAACAGTTCGGGTTGGTGCAGCAACAGCCACTGTAACACCATTGTTTGCCATTTCTGATAAACAAAAATTGATACAGTCTTAGTAAGCAATAAATTATAATTGCAGACTTAAAGGAGTATAAAATCACGAAGATTTTTGTCTCCACCAGAAATACAGATTTTTTTTAAAGAAAATATAGGAATAATTTCCTTAAGATTGTTGCCAATCTGTGTTATAAAACCAGAAATTACCGATTCTAATAAATTGTTCAGAAACACGAAGTAACTAAAATTTATAGAACCAGTAAGAGAGATGAACAGAAAGTTAATTTACAAAAAACTAAAATCTGTAAAAACGTACCAGAATCTGGAAAAATCTTTTAAATCAGGAAAAAGATCAAGTCCACTGAACTCACAGTGTCCCCTTAAGGAAATTATTTCCCTCTAGTATCCGAGGTTTGATTTAGAATATAACCTCCCAGGGTAAAATGATCTTAATCAGCAGAGTGTAGATACCAAAAACTCTACTGTCAGCGAACCAATCCACAGTAGGAAAGTACACGAAGAAATATGTGTGCAGAAGAAGATGAAGAAGATCAGAAAATTCGTAAGTGAATAATCTGAAGAATGAATGGTATTTATAGGCAAGAAGAACAGGTTCTGAAAGGTTGCAACCCTTTTAGAATCCACACGACCATTGATGAAAGTTTACAACCTTTCAAATGGTAATGACTGTTCCTGAAAGTTGCAACCTTTCAGAACAATCATGGAGGGAAATTTAAATAAAACCGGGAAAGTTAAAACGGGTCGCGCGCGGATCCTAGTCGGGTCGGGTTAATCAACTAAATAATTGAAAATGTTTCTGTTATCAACTAATTAATTGAATTGGCTATTTAATTAAATAAATAAATAAATAAATAATTAAAACAAACTTTGTCCAAAAAATAATCTCTCGATCATTTGTCAAAGCCAAAGCCGTAGCATAGCCGTACCGTGCCGTGACGACGATGGCGCGAGAGGGGTCCCTCTTTCCAACCCTTTTAACAATTAATAGGAGTGTTTCTGTATTTAAACTCTCCTATTTATCTTTCCACCACCGATGAGGGACAAATGCCTTTTCATTAAAGCATAAGAGGACTTTTCAAGTTCCCAACTCTTCAAGTTCCCAACTTTTCAAATTCCTCTCTTTCCCTCTATTTCCCATCAATTCTTGCTACATACCCAACAATCAATCTGTCCAATTATTACTCTCTCCGTCCACAATTGTTTGTTAGGATAAAGTCATGCACTCCTCTCAAGGAAAATTTAATATAAGGTGTAATTTGACTAATATAACTCTATTATACCAAGAATATCAAAAGTTTACATAATTTTTCAATTGAACAAATTGGATTAATTATTAAGTGCAGGATTGGGAAAAAAAAGACTAATTATTTATTGATTGTTTAAATTGACAATTAATTTTGGACAACTATTTTTAGTATACCTACCAAACATTTGTGGACAGAGGGAGTATTAAGTTTTTACTTTTTTGTTTGTTCTTTCATATATTTATACTATAAATCAAGTCATTAAATGAGATAAAATAGACTAAACCAATAAATGCGTGAGAGTTAATAACTAATCCGAACTTAAGCGAATTGAATTGGTCATATTAACGTGCTAATTTTAGGATCGAGACAGAATAAGTTTAAATCAATTTTGATTATGAAATATACAAGTACAAATTTAATGTAGTCTATTAAATTAATATTAAAACACATCACATGTATATTTTTATGAAATACATGTGGACAATAATGTTTTAACTAGGATATCGCTTTGCACGATGTAAACTACAAAAAGAAGTTCATGAAAATATGCCTAACATAGCTCTATTTGGAGTAACTAACGGTTACAATTAGTTTTGTGGCCCTCAACAATATGATTTTAAAAGATATTTTTTCTACACAAAATACTAAAATTAATATATAAAATGTTTCTATATGATTTAATTATAAGAGGTTAAGCTGACCCATATTTTTGTAACAAGTTATATATATATAGAATTTTTTTTATAATGTTGAAAAATAATTTATCAAACAAAAGTTTTATTGAAAAATAATTTCTGGTAGATTAAATAATCAAAAAATGATATTTATTTTTTCTCTGGCTTTTTTTTCTTGTTGAAAAGGCAAAATTTGTTTCATATTCAGTTTAAGCAACACTATGTTTGAGTACTTTATATGTTTTTTTCTTCTTTTGGTGATAAAGTACTTTATATGACAATCGTACTTCTACGACTCTTTACAATTGCTTCTACTTGAGGTTATAATGTTGGAATATTTAATTTGCCTTCTAGAATCGAGGTTCAACAGCCAATTTAAAAAACATAATATTAACTATTTTTTTCACGCTCGAAAATAATTGCTACTCTAATTTTAACACATTTTAGCTTTAGTAATTTTTCATTTTTTCACCGGAGATATCGAACTCTAACTTCGAAATATAAAATTATTGTAAGGAGATAGTTTCTACTTAAATGAGCGTGATACTAATCTGAATTAGTTAGGCGAATAAATTTTGCATATAGGTGACTAAATAAAAAAAATAGTACAAAAGAATTAAAACATGGAAATTGAACTCTCATCAATAAAATAAAAGTTTAGATAGTCAACTAACACATTTATTAAGATTCCATATAGAAATTCAGTTCCAAATCTGTGATTTCATTTTTTTTTTAAATTTAAAACTTGAACCATAATTTAAAATTTTGCAAATTACAATCCATTCTATTGCAAGAGTAATGACCCGAGCCTACTTTGTCTAAAAAAAAAATAGTCCTCTAAACGGATGTAAATACTCAATCCAGTCAAAATGAGTTTTTTATTACTCTAAACAAGCTACATGACTCATATAACTCATATTCAAAATCTCTACGCATTAAGAAAAAGACTAGGGGTGGACTGTGCAAGGAAGTAGTTTTAGAAAAAGATTAATTGAGTAGTAGTAAATACTAATTAATTATAACTAATTAAGTTGACAAATATAAATGTAATTACTTTATAAACATTCATGATTACTTTGCTACACGTGACACATTAGCAAACTTTGATTAAGCTATACGTATAATTTATATGATTCTTTTCATAGTGTTGATCATTAGGTCTAATTAAGTGGACAATTTAATTTTTCCAATGAAATTAATTACGTGAGCCAATGAGTAAAGACAAATGTAAAACAATGAAAGGACAATTAATAGATAATCACATTCTAATTAGGTAATGATTATTGTCAACAATCATTGAGAAAATTAAATCATCAAATATTGTACAAGTGAAAAAAGGGAACTATATATTATATAGGTGTAGAGTATCTAATTTCCTATTTTAAAGCCTATGAATCTTGGGAGTTGGCAATCAATTTTGACTTCCTAGTAACTTCTATAATTAAGTGGTAACATATTAAAAAGAGAAAAATATATATGTACTTATGAGTTGCCAAGAGATAAATCATTCTTTTCTTTTTGTGTTTTGAATCAAATAGAGATTAATTTTGGACATATTTTAATTTTTGATTTCACATTCAATAAAATTATATTGAAGCTTGACTAAATCTATATTCACATCAGAAAATCTGATATTGAATAAAACACATTCTTACAAAAATGACTTCATACCCAAAAAATACTTACTAATCCACTGTTGATATTTCGGACGTATCAAACTAGTGATGCCTTCCATAGTTTATTTTCCTGATATAACGTACATTTACAAATCATACGTTAATCAATTAAGATGTTTTAAAACTTACTTTTCTATTAACAACAATTTATTCAGTGTGACCATAAATGAAATTCGAAAAAGATGATTGTACACCAACTTTACTCGTCCTGTGTTCTTTTATCAAAGCTCAATTACCTTATACTACTATACTAAGGAAAATGTACTGTTTTCACCAAATCATTTGAGATAATACCAAATGATTACACAGATGAATAAATTGCACAAATTGTCTGTCTAGGTAATCTTACTTTTATGTTGTCCACTAATAATTTCCTAATAGATTGTATCTCTCTTAATTACGCGGAATCAAAAATTTTACGAATGATGTACAAACAAAAGGAGAAAAAATATAGCAGATTTAGAAATTTCAAAAAAGGTGTATAAAGAAAAGGGAAAAAAATATCACTAGTGGGATCCGAACACATGAGTATTTAGGGCTAGCTCTTTCAAGACATTTAAATTTATTGGGCTACAACACATTATTGTGTCAAGGGTGTCCAAAATTTATTATTTAATCACTTTGTATATCATTTTTCTTATAAATACGATATTATTTTCCAATTGGACGCCTCACTATAGGATAGCTATGCCCCCCGCTCTTAAAGGAATTATGACTATCTTAATATATCAATAAATAAATAATACACTTAAACAATTTTAAGAAAATATTTATATGATTAAGTCATTTACAAAATATCTAGAGATAAAAATCTCTAGTCTAGAGATATGACTTGTTAGGAATTCCAACTAATACGTTATCTCATGTTAATTAACTTGATAATATATAAATATAGATAATGATAACATATAATTCTTTAAGCTATCAATATATATCTAATTTAAACCCATAAAAATATGAAAATATGAATTCCAGCAGGTAGAGCAGTGATTACCATCTGGTTCATCTAAATCTTCTCCATGTGCAATAATAAGTCATTAAAAAATTGTGGTTAGTTATTTAAGTAATTAATTCCTTTACATATGGTCCCCACATTTACTTCATTAATAGGAAAAATTACTTGTTCTTGGGAGACCATAATTTTAATTACTTATGTCAGTTAGTTTTATTTAGTGATACATGCAAATGTTTACAGTGTGGTTAGAACGTGCTTTCGATGTAGTTCCGACAGTAATTAATTTCACCGTATTGTAAAATTTATTATTACTTTAACTAGTTTGTTAGTCTTAAAATAAATATAAAAATTGTTAATTTTAATAATATGATTTTTCAAAACAAAAATTAGTATGCTTTTTTCAAGTATATTTTTTTTTGGGTGATATTCCATTCTCAAAAAACATTTATTTAACGTGAATAATTTAGTAAATTATATATTATATTTATTGATTTTTTAATGAGAGTAATTTTCATTAAAATAATACTAATTAATTATGAGACGGAATAGTATAGAATTAATCATGACATCCTTCTATTTTCAATCATTATGTTACTTTTCGTGAGATGGAGATGACATATTGCTTTTTTAAAACCTGGAATTTTGTTTTTAAAAACCCAAGAAAAATCTTGCTTGCTATGTTTATTTTTATTTTTCTTCACTGGAATGCAGCATATTTATATATTCAATGTATCATGAATCGTAACTTATTTTTTTATTTCTTTATGATATTTGAAATTTATATTAAAATTTTGACTAAATTTATATAGTGAACGGTAGGCCTATCGTGACTAAGGTTCCATCACCATGTTTTTCATTAACCTCAATGTGTTACTAATTTACCAAAAATTTAATATTCAAAGTTTTTGTATCAAGTAATTATTATTTTTTACAGTTTTTTTTTTTTAAAATTTTTTATGAAAAGATAGACCTAGTGGGTTGTTTGGTGGGAAGAAATTGGATGCTAGTGACATGTGAAAGAATAATTTTCCATTGGGAAAGAGGAAACAAAACCCATTAATTTCTTCTGTTGATTTGCTTTCTTTAATTGTTTTTTTTCTTTCTTTCAGTATGGTTTCCACTTTTTCCATTGTTTAATACGAGTCAACCGCAAATTATCATATTCTACTTTAGTATCTGTGTTTTTAATTACTTATTTATTTTTCTTTATAATTATATTTAATTATTTATTTATTTTGATAAATAAAAAAAATTAAATTTTATATTCTTAATTAATTACTTTTAAAAAGTATAACTTCTTAAAAAAATTTAATTTTTAATTCATCCACTCAATAATTAATAGAGATAAAATAATAAATTTATTATGTAAATTATTTTTTTAATACTATATTAATTTAAAAATATACAAATAATTAAAAATCGAGAAAGCATATTTTACTGTACTAAAATTTAAGACCAGACATAATAAAAATGTCAGGATTTTATTATCGAAGAGATTATACTACCTCATTTTGCCACGTAATTGTTTAGTACTCATCACAAAATCACATACAATAGCTGATATGGGTGGATCTACGTGGACTTTTAGGGGTTTATCTAAATTTCTTAAATAAAGTAAAGGGCATGGTTCAACGGTTATGGGTTCAAAACTTTTTAGGCTATGACTAAAATTTTAAAGACATATCTTAATTAAATTAATATTTTATTATAATTTTGAATTTGTTTAGTTTTTATAATTTTATATATTTTTTGATTTATATGGCACACTTCATGACTCTACATAATTAAAACGGATGGGAGATGTTTGAATCCAACATAAGTCAAATGTATAAAATTACAAAAAAAAAAAAAAAGGTTCGGGAGGCGAGGGGGATTAGGACCTTAGTTTAATTATGTTAATATCTCTGATATTTTGATCGTAGTCTAGGGGACACTTGTGTTTTATCCCCTCGAAATCTAGTACAGTTTATTTGTCAACACTATTTAGCATATTTTTTGAACCTCCTGAACAGAAATCCTCGTTTCATTACTAATGACAGATAATTTATAATACATATGTAAGTACCTCTTGAGCTAGCTAGCTTTATGTGATGTGTTAGATTCAAATTCCTTAAAAAAATTCGTTATTTTGTGATAACTCGTATGCTAGATTTTAGAGTTGAGCTAAACCTAAAATTCCTCGAAAGTCATTATGTAAGTAGCTCGTGAGCTAACTTTGAAATTGAGTTAAACCAAAATTCCTCGAAAGTTATTGTTGTGTCAAAATGGTTTGGCGGAACCCTAGTGTTAATTACGGAATCGAATAATATTGTAACTCTAGCTCTCTTTTTTTTAATATCTCCCCTGAACTCACTTCGTTGTGCTCTCTCAATAATTTGAACTCACAATTTTAGGATCGGAGAATTACTATCAAATGATTGGCTCCCTCTATCATTTAACTTAAGCCCAAATTCTATATTTGAGCTAATTTTCTAAATATATATAAATAATTTATTCAAAATTCAGCGGACACAAAAATAACTTTTAGACAATCTTAGATAAAGTTCATAGTTAAGTTATTACTTTTCGAGAGAAAAATTCAAAATTGAGTGATCATCTGAGATATTATCTTTATAAACTTAAGAAACTAAAAATTCATGCAATAACAAAAATAATTTTTAGCGATAATTAATATATACATTAATAAAGAGTCCTAAAATCTTTATCGAAATTAATTAATTGTCATTAAATTTAAAATTGCTATAAGTTTTAGAAAAATTTACAAAAAGTTTTAATTGCTATTAAAAATACATTTTTAATGATAATTAAATTATTTATATTATTAATTAAATATCGCTAAAGATCATTTTTAATGCACGACCGTCTGTATGAGCACATGTGTAGTGTAAATTTTACTGTCATTTTCCAAATAACTGATCAGAGAAAGAATACATCATCTTTCTTTGCTTCCAAAGCAAATAATATATGAACTTTTGGGTCACTCTCCTTTTCTCACTCACACATAATTACTCTGAATCCTCCAACAAGAAGCAAACTTTGGGGGTTCTGTCAGAACTCAAACATTCATATTATACAATTTTTTTATCCTCAAATCTTCATGACATTCAAAACAGAGATATTACACACTTATGTTGAACCAATTAAATATCATTACACATTTGAGTTTCAAAGTTTTCAATTTTTAATTTTGTATACATCACCAATTAATTTTATGTGACATGTGTTTGTAATACGTGTTTATACTAATCGAGTTTTAAAATAGATAGCGATTAAGCGACGTAAAAAAAGGAAAGACTTAAATATAGTCACAGTCGTCAGATAGGACAGAGAACATTAAATAGGGTGTAATGTAAAAGTTTTATAAAGGGGCCAAACCTGTTGTAGAAGCATCCAATATGGTCCACTTTTATGCAGAATGTGATTTTATGAGTTTTTTTGAGTAAATGAAAGCAAAGTAAGAACAGTTATTTCACATGGTTACTCTTGCAATATATTTTCTTTAATATTTCCCTTTGAGATTCTCATATCCTTTGTTTTCTACTGATATTCCATCACTCAATTCATTTTTTTTTTTTTAATGTGTATTAACTATATTAGGACTGTTCAAATGGTCTACTAGACTAGTCTTATGCCTACTCCCCTTTCCTCTTTCAAGTAGGTTAAACTCTTTGTTAGACAAAAGAGCAAAGTGTATGCCACAATCCTCATTGCACGTTTCAAGAGTGTGCAAAGTGTTATATGTAGCCATTCGTAGTAGCATTTTACTTATATACACGATAATAATGAAGGACGTTCAGGTTGTTATAACCCTTTACCTTCGCGATGCATATACTGTCAAGGATTCTTAATACATTATTCTCGTTTAAGTTATTATATTTTTCATTTTTGAATCATCCTTGATCAATGATTCTTTCTTTTAACTTTTGAGGATTCAAATTTTAAATGACTTGGATCATCATTATTAACCGTTCATAGCTTGTCATTAGTAATCACCTTTCGAACTTCTTATCTTGATTTCACCAAAAATAATGATCAGTTTAAGATTACAGACTCGGTAACCTATTAAAAAATTATATTCTTGCTCAATAATAATTCATCTCATAAAATCTCACAATAACGCTTTTGAAATAATCAAGTAAGGTTTTAGCTCAACACCTATTAGTAATGGGAGTAGGAACTCACTCACAATAGTTTTTCATAAATTAATCTTCAATTATGACTACTTTACATTGATTATTAAGATCCACCAAGCTAAGATTCTATATTATTTACGTGATAGCTAGGTTATATAACACGTAAGCATTAATAAAATATCTCACACAAAAATAACTCCTACATCCCAAAATTAGGTGTTAAACATTCTAAAGAATATCACTCACATATATTTATATGAAGATCGATATTCAATCAATATCTCAATATTGTGTCACATTTATTACTCATCGTAATTCAACACATATAATGAATATTGTAATCTCTATTTTTTTTTATAAACTAAACTATCAATTATCATAATTTGGATTGAAAAGATGAAGTCGACAATCAAACTCACAATTGATAGCTTGATACACCATAGTAGTTGTAATCTCTATTTTAATCATAACGATTGTTGACAAAAATTATATAAAATCTCCTATTAAAAAACTATATTCTAGCTCAATAATAATTTACCTCATAAACTTTATATTAACGCTTTTAAAATAATTGAGTAAGATTTCAGCTCAAAACGCCTATTAGTAATGGGAGTAGGAACTCACTCACAATAGTTTTTTTTTAAATCAATCTTCAATTATGACTACTTTACATTGATTACTAAGATCCACCAAGTTAAGATTCTATTATTTACGTGATAGCTAAGTTATATAACACGTAAGAATTAATAAAATATCTCACACAAAAATAACTCCTACATCCCAAGAATTAGGTGTTAAACATTCTAAAGAATATCACTCACATATATTTATATGAAAATCGATATTCAATCAATATCTCAATATTGTGTCACATTTATTACTCATCGTAATTCAACACATATAATGAATATTGTAATCTCTATTTTTTTTTTATAAACTAAACTATCAATTATCATAATTTGGATTGAAAAGATGAAGTTGACAATCAACTCACAATTGATAGCTTGATACACCATAGTAGTTGTAATCTCTATTTTAATCATAACGATTGTGGACAAAAATTATATAAAATCTCCTATTTAAAAATTTAAAAAAATTATTTGTTCTTCATTTGAGCTCATTAATTTCAATTTCAATTACTTGTGTTGCTAGTCCCCCCCCTCCCCCCCTCCCCCCCCCAAAAAAAAAAACAATTGTACAAATCTTGTCCTTGGTAGAGAAATAATGTCATAGATGAATAATATAATTGGTCATATAGACAAAAAAACTCACTTTTATTTAGTCTTTCGTACCATTTTAATCACGGTTAATTTATAAAATAATTCATGAAATTGGCTGTCGGTGATACATGATATAGACAATGTGGGGACTTTTTATAAGAAAAAAAAAGGGAATAATATAGTATAAAAAAAAGAATGGTTGAATCCTTTTGCTACCTCCAATTATTGAAGTCACTTGCACTATTTGTTGCTCTTCCTTTTTTGGCCAAAATAACTCATATATCATATAGTATCATATATCATTCCTCCTCCTTAATTTATACTGCATATAGGAGAAGTTACACGCTTTGACTATTCGATCAAAAATATTTATATTTATAAGTCAACATCTCAAATATATATTTTTAATAGTAGTTAATATTTTGTTAATTATTTTTAGCTTCTACGGATAAGTGAGTGGCGAATCCAGGATTTTAAATAAGGAGGTATAGACACACGGAGTAGCCGAAGGGGATTCAACATCTACTATATATACATAAAATATTATTATAAATAGTATAATTGTCCGTCGAAGGGTCGTACCAAGGTGGCTCCGCCCCTATGCAATAACAGTAATAATAACAATTATTAAGTCAATAGTAACTTAATATAAATAAATTATTTTTCATATTGATCAAAGATCTGTTTGAAAAGTCATTTATGTGAATCAAATTTGAGTGTATACAGTTTGATTTGTTTATTTGACCAAAGATCTATTGGAAGAGTCATACATGAATTAGATTTAAGTGTGATTTGGTATAGTTACACAATTTAACTTGTTTATTTGAGCATTGATTTGTTTGAAAAACACATGTAAATTGAACTTAAGAGTAATTTAATGTCATTACATAATTATACCTATTTACATCCAAATTTAATACTTTCCAAACATGTTGTGAATGAGTCGAAGTGCTTTTAGGATTAAAGAATGGGTAATCTATTATTTTATTGTTGTTAATTAAACTACTTTTTATTATCTATATTAATTAGAGAAGGGTAATAAAAATATGTAGCAATAATAATTTATATATATATATATATATATATATATATATATATATATATATATATATATATAAAAAGACAGTAACTTTCCAGACATGTGAGCAAACATAAAAACCTATTTTTTTCTTTTATGTGTCGGCAAATTGATGTGATATCAATCAAATAAAATTGTGAAATGCTAGATATTTATTATGCAAAAACTCCATAGCCACCAACTTTTTTTTGCTGGCCCTTATAGTACCAAACAAAAAAAATAAACTTATAACAATTAATATACTAGATAAATAATTATAAAGAAAATAAAGTTATTGTGTCTTCTATCTAATATTATTGTCAATTTACTATTCTCTCCCTATGGAATCCTAAAAAAAGATTAGATATTCTTGAACAAGATAAAAAAGATTGATGTCCTTTGAAAATAGGATTGTCAGATTAGAGATAAAAGAATGAACATATTCAGTATAATTTTAGAAGCAAATTTTTATTATTTTTCATTGTAATATAGTATAAATTGTGAGTGAAAATTTAGACTAGGAAATGTTCACTAGTTAAAAAAAGGAGTTATCTTCACCTTTCTTTTTTCGTTTCACCCATTAATTCACAACTTTTCCACTTTAATAATTAAAGTTCTTATTACCAAAATTGAAACTTCATAAATTATATTAAATTCATTTGCCCACACGTTGTTAATTATATCAGTATATAGTTAAGAAGCACGTCAGTGACTAAGTAGAGTCAATTTAATAAATTGATTTTTGAATAATTAAATTTCTTTATCATGACAAGCTATACGTTAACTAACGATTAGCATGCAACAAGATAACGAAAGTTTAACCTTTGTGAAGATTTGAATAAATTTTGATATTTGGTACAACAACTAACAAAAACAATTTGAAAATTCATTTATTTTGTGTCTTGGTTGAACATAGGGTATTTCCTTCATTATTTAACATGGATCATAAATCATAAACGGGTGACTTTTAATAACCATAAACCATTAATTACCATATTATAAAACATATATATAAAAATTTTGGAACTTTATAGTGAAAGCCACGTTTATTGCGATTATTTCTTTTACTTATATAAATAAAATATGCATGAGCTATATATTTTTCACGAATTCATATAAACTTTATCTAATTAATTCACAATAATTAAATCAAGCCTTGACACTTGATAAAATTGTTGTGTTTGCTACGTACCTTAATTATTCTACGTATTTAGAATTCCTAAATAGTGTACATTAACAAAGTTTTTACTTTACGTAAATTGCACTTTGGCCGGTGGAATATAAATTAGTATTAGTAATAAATAAAAACTTTGGATCAACCCTCACATGAAGAGCATTTGACTCAACTATTTCCTCACTTTTCTTTTAACCAAGAATGAATACTTTGACCAAAAAAATTGAATGAATAATTACTAATACTAATATATGTAAATATATTTTATAACAATGTATTTATAAATATTACTATAACCCATCATTTTCTCTCTCATTTGACTCTTTTAACCCTAACCACCCCATGTACAACTGTAACAGACAGCCATAAAGAGAGGGAAAAAAAACTACTAGCTACTTCAACTATTACTAACAATTAAGACATCGTTTAGATTGATTTTTGATTTTTGATTTTTGACTTACTTTTTATCAATTTGACTTGAAAGCTAGTGTTTATGAGTATTTCTTAAATTTCATTCAAATATGAAAAAAAATAATTTTATTTAAATAATATCTAAAATAAATCAATCCAAAAACTCTAATTAATGATTCGTTAACCCTAAAAGCTCAATTAACTATTCAATTTACTAATATACCCTCAACCCCACCACCAAGTACTCCCTCCCACCCCCTTCCTTGGTGGGGCCACTTCAACCACTACAAAATTGGACCCACAGTTTCCACAGCCCATTTCTTTTGATCATCAAATCAAACAAAAAATCTGTTGTTGTACCTTGTGCTTACTTGTTGTACTTTACACTTGGAGGATCCCTTCTTCTTTCATTTTATTCTCTGCTTCACAGCTCAGCAAATAAGAAACAAAAAAATTACCAAGAAAAGAGAGTGAACCCCAATTATTACATGGGGTTTCTCATAAGTAACAAGAAAAGAATCCCAAAAACCCAAAAGAGTCTTTTTCTTCACATTACCCATTATGCTTTTTTATTAAAAATTAATTAATAAAAATCAAAACTTTTTACATTTTCCAGTTGTATTATTATAAAATATAGCCAACCCCACACACAAAATTTTATACACCTAATTTTTCATTACTTTAAGACTGATGTGTTTGTTGGTGTATGTTTATACATCATTTTCATTCATTATTGTTTATTTCTCTAATTGAGGGAAGAGGGGGTTGTTGTTACTTGTAATGGGTGTTTAAAAGCAGTGTCATAAAGAGAGGAGGAGAAGGGTAGTGCTTTTCTTGAATGTGTTATGGTTTGAGGGGATTTCACTTTGAGTGGTCTCTAATGTGCTAAAACTGAAGAGGGGTTTGTTTTACTTCTCCATTCTTGATTGTTTTGACTCAAAATGGATACTAAAGGGAGGCTTATTGCTGGTTCACATAATAGAAATGAATTTGTTCTCATCAATGCTGATGAAGTTGGAAGAGTAAGTGTTTTCAAAATCTTATCTTTTTGCTCTTTTCTTGCTCCATTTGAGTAAATTTCAAGAAAAAAATTGAGTCTTTCTTTAAAGTTTGCCTCCTTTATTTTTGGTGTCGGTGGGGGTGTTAATTGACCATATGTTGCTCTTTCTGAAGTTACCATTTGCTCATTTCCAGTTTCTGTGCTAAAAAGTTGCCAATTTGGAGGATAAAGTTTCAAACTTTTTCTTCCGTTTTGAGGGATTCTAAGATTTTTACTCGCACTGATTTTGTGGGTGTTGTCTTCTAGTTCTTCAATTCAGGAGTAAAAGAAGATCCCTAATTCATTGCTTTTGTTTGTGAAATATCTAGATTTAATAACTTGCCAAAATTGGCTTTTTCCGCCTTACCACTTTTTAAGTTCCATTGATTCCTTATCTCTTGCATTCTTTTTAGGCAAGTTTTTAATTACATGTTCAAGTGTGAATTAGTGTTGAGGAGGATTCCAATTCTTGATCTAAGGAGGTTTTAATTGTTTATTGGTTACAGGTAACTTCTGTGAAAGAATTAAGTGGACAGATTTGCCAGATTTGTGGAGATGAGATTGAAGTTACAGTAGATGGGGAGACATTTGTTGCTTGCAATGAGTGTGCATTTCCTGTTTGCAGACCTTGTTATGAGTATGAAAGGAGAGAAGGGAATCAAGCTTGCCCTCAATGTAAAACTAGGTACAAGCGTATTAAAGGGAGCCAAAGAGTTGATGGAGATGATGAAGAAGATGAATTTGATGACTTAGATCATGAATTTGATTATGATGGTACACCTAGACATCTTTCTGAGGCTGCACTTGCTCGACTTGGCCGCGGTACCAATTATAATGCTTCTGGGCTTAATACCCCAGCAGAAGTAGATCCTGCTGCCCTGAACTCAGAGATCCCTCTTCTTACTTATGGTCAAGAGGTAATGCCGCAAGATTGTCATGTTTTTTTGTCCTCAACCTCTCACTATGTTGAATTTTAGCTAAAAAGTTGTAATTTTGCGTAGGATGATACAATTTCAGCTGATAAACATGCACTTATCATACCACCTTTTATGGGTCGTGGGAAGAAAATTCATCCTGTGCCTTATACTGATTCATCCATGTCTTGTAAGTTATTCTGATTAATGCAAATTTTTAATTCTTTGGCCAATTTTCCAGTGCTAGATGGCTTAATGTGTTTGATATGCTTGATCTTTGCAGTGCCGCCTCGCCCCATGGATCCTAAGAAAGATTTGGCAGTTTATGGATATGGTACTGTTGCATGGAAGGAAAGAATGGAGGACTGGAAGAAAAAGCAGAATGATAAACTACAGGTGGTTAAGCATGGAGGCAAAGGTGGTGATAACGATGGAGATGAGCTGGATGATCCCGATCTCCCCAAGTAGGTGTATGCATTTATTTGTTTTTTTTTCTATCTAAATTTAACCCCATGACTGATCTGTGATGTGATTTGCACTTTACTTGTGGGATGGTGACTTGCAGTTGTTGCAAGCTGTATATTTTATTGATACTGAATTATGTGCTGAATAAAATACTTAAGTACTGTCCTTTTCTTACTGTAGTACAAGGCCTGGAAAGTTGGTCATATCACACGTGTTTTGAGTTTTTATCAGGTCCTTTTAGTTGAGACTGCGTTCAGAAGGTTGACGATACCAAATGGCAGCTTAGTGTAGTGCTGGTTACTGTACTTTTCAGAAACTAATATCTGTTATCACTCTGTTTCAATAAGCATGTTAAAGGAAAATCTTCATAATGGAAATAGTATCTACTCCAAGCCGTTAGTCAAAAGGGATACGTTTTAAAATTAACCATAGATAGATACATACATCCCCTTTTTGCTGCAGCAGCCTGCCAGCTGCATTGACATAGTTTTGGGGCCTGGGTTAGATTTGTGTGTGACTTGGATGTACTTTCTTATTGATCGAACTCGAGTATCTGCACTGTCTAGTTGGCTTTGCAATTATTCATTTATTCTCCTTCTGGAAGAATCTTAACAATAAGGAACCTCTTTAATGAGATAACTTACTGTTATTTCTTGATAAAGAATAAAACAAATGTAAGTTGTACTTCCCTAAAAAGGAACCAAAACATTCGGGAGATGTATTGCAGATTAGTCACTTGAACTGAGACATTTTTTTTGCAGCATATCCATCTCTTTGGACAAATTATGGTTCTGGAGTCTTTTATTCAACTTTATTCACTAGTCAGATTACCCAAATAAACAAAGAAGAAATAGTAAATAATTGTATTGGTATAGTACTGATTCTACAACTTATTGTACATGCATAGCTTAGTATTGTGTTCTCTTTTTTCTGTTGAAGTTCCCTTTTGGACAGCTCAGATGTGGGATGGGGGAAGGTTTGCAACTGGAAGAGTGAGAAGGGTTCAGGGATTGATTTTACCCTTCTGGACTCTGTCAATATATATTGACTGAGGAGTTAGGGTGTTCCGATTGCCACAATTTCTTCATCTCGTTAGCATGATTATAAATTCACGACATGCTCTTTTAAAAAAAAACAAAACTACATATTAGAGCAATTTGGAATGTGCAAATGTTATGCTTTATGTGCTCGATTTCCACTTCTCTCTTTTGTTGATGTGATATAACATGTTGCATGTCGGTTGGCTTTATTAAAGGACCTTCCTAAACTGCAATCATTGCTTTGTTTGAACATTCTCTGGATCAGTAAAGATTTATCGTTCTTACTATATTTCTGTTTGCAGGATGGATGAAGGAAGACAACCACTTTCAAGAAAGCTGCCTATTGCCTCTAGCAGGCTAAGCCCATACAGATTATCCATTTTAGTCCGTCTTGCTGTTCTTGGGCTCTTTTTTCACTATCGAATAACGCATCCTGTCAATGATGCATATGTATTATGGCTGCTATCTATTATATGTGAAATATGGTTTGCTGTGTCATGGATATTTGATCAGTTCCCTAAATGGTGTCCAATTCGTCGAGAGACATACTTGGATAGGTTATCTCTGAGGTATGCATAAACAATGCATTTGTATATAATAATGTTCGTGTACATTGGTTGTTACCCTTATTAAAAAATATGTGTGTACATGCCTCTCTGGTCATGTCCTTACCTTTTAGTTAAATGTTTTTCTCAGGTATGAGAAAGAAGGGAAGCCTTCTGGGTTAGCCCCTGTAGATGTATTTGTTAGTACGGTGGATCCCCTAAAAGAACCTCCACTTATTACTGCAAATACTGTTCTCTCCATTCTCGCTTGTGACTATCCAGTGGACAAGGTTTCGTGCTATGTCTCTGATGATGGTGCTGCCATGCTTACTTTTGAGGCTCTCTCTGAAACATCTGAGTTCGCAAGGAAATGGGTCCCATTCTGCAAAAAGTTCAACATTGAGCCTCGAGCGCCGGAGTGGTATTTTTCTCTGAAGGTTGATTATCTGAAAAATAAAGTACACCCATCGTTTGTGAGGGAACGTCGTGCTATGAAGGTGTGCAAATTATCAAATTTATGTTCTTCTCTACTTTTTCCTTAGATGGTATGACTATAAAGACCTGTTGCTAAGACAACTTGGGACCATTCTTTTTGTGCAGAGAGATTATGAAGAATTCAAGGTTCGGATAAATGGGCTGGTTGCCACAGCACAAAAGGTTCCTGAAGATGGCTGGACCATGCAAGATGGAACTCCTTGGCCAGGAAATCTTGTCAGGGATCATCCTGGAATGATTCAGGTATAAATTTGATCTCTTTTATATCCTAAATTTAATGGTGGTATTGTAACTAACTAATTTTTCATTCTTATAATTGAAAAGGTCTTCCTGGGTAATGATGGTGTCCGTGATATTGAAGGGAATGTATTGCCTCGCCTTATCTATGTTTCTCGTGAAAAGCGTCCTGGATTTGACCATCACAAGAAGGCTGGTGCCATGAATGCTTTGGTCAGTTGTCTTCCATTTCTCCTTCCTCTTTCCTTTTTAAAAATATTGCTCTGGATAGGCTATTGACCCTTTTTAAAATGTGATTCTAGATGCGTGTATCAGCAGTCATATCAAATGCTCCTTACATGCTCAATGTGGATTGTGATCACTATATAAATAACAGTAAGGCACTGAGAGAAGCTATGTGCTTTATGATGGACCCCACTTCAGGAAAGAAAATATGCTACGTACAATTTCCTCAAAGATTTGATGGTATTGACAGGCATGACAGATACTCCAACCGCAATGTTGTCTTCTTTGATGTACGTAAAATGCCTTCTTCTGGGTTTTTTGTTATGGAATGTTGCACCTATGCACTGTTTATGTTATTGCATAAGTATACGATGTGCACCATTAACTGCCTGACAGTAAGCTAATTTTATTCCATTTGCGGTAACAGATCAATATGAAAGGACTTGATGGGATCCAGGGTCCAATTTATGTGGGCACTGGATGTGTCTTCAGGAGGCAAGCCCTTTATGGTTATGATGCTCCAAAGAAGACAAAACCTCCAGGAAAAACATGCAACTGCTGGCCGAGATGGTGTTGCTGTTGTTTCGGTACTCGAAAGAAGCATAAGAAAGCGAAAACAACCAAGGATAACAAAAAGAAGCCAAAGAGCAGAGAGGCTTCACCACAAATTCATGCCCTTGAAAATATCGAGGAAGGAATTGAAGGTATGTAAAGGAACTTTGAGAAGCCACTCCTAATGTCTAATTTGTAGACTCAAGTCTTTAGATTAATAAATTTGGATCCCTTTTCATTGCAAGGAAACATCTTAATGGAACTACTTTCGAAGTTCCTCTATCCCAACTCTTTTATGTTTTATTTTTTCGTCATCCCTCTTTTTTGATTAAATCAGATTTACAATCTCTAGAGCATGTTCCTCCCTTACTCATAGTGAAACTTCAGATTCCTGAATGCATAAATGTTGTTAACTTGCTTTTTTCTGCAGGAATTGATAGTGAAAAAGCAGCCCTCATGCCTCAGATAAAACTTGAGAAGAAATTTGGTCAATCACCGGTATTTGTTGCTTCAACACTTCTAGAAGATGGTGGCATTCCTCCAGGAGCAACATCAGCATCTCTCTTGAAAGAAGCAATACATGTTATAAGTTGTGGTTATGAAGACAAAACAGAATGGGGCAAAGAGGTAAAAAAACATGCTGAAATTCTAGAACCTATTTGAATTTTCCGAAATGCACTCTGCATTTGGTCTAACTTGTCATATGCACCAGATTGGATGGATTTATGGATCTGTTACTGAGGATATCCTTACTGGATTTAAGATGCACTGCCATGGTTGGAGATCCGTCTACTGCATGCCCAATAGGCCTGCATTTAAAGGGTCAGCTCCTATCAATCTTTCAGATCGTCTTCATCAGGTTCTGCGATGGGCTTTGGGATCTGTCGAAATTTTCTTCAGTAGACATTGTCCAATTTGGTATGGATATGGGTGTGGTCTGAAGCCTCTGGAGCGGTTTTCGTACATAAACTCAGTGGTCTATCCATTGACTTCTATTCCTTTGATCATATATTGTGCATTGCCGGCCGTCTGTTTGCTTACAGGGAAATTTATTGTTCCAGAGGTAAGTCTGCCCATTCAGCATTCCTTGCTTCGAGGTTTTTATTATTTTCTCATATTACATGGACTCTATATCTTCAGTCCGAGGCACGTAGGCCTTTGTTGAATCACTGCTTTCAACTAATCACATGATGTTTTGCTGAAATGCAGATTAGCAACTATGCTAGCATTCTTTTCATGGCACTTTTCATAATGATTGCTGTGACGAGTGTTATTGAGATGCAATGGGGAGGTGTTACTATTGATGACTGGTGGAGAAACGAGCAGTTTTGGGTGATTGGTGGTGCCTCATCTCACCTATTTGCTCTTTTCCAAGGTCTTCTTAAAGTTTTGGCTGGTGTCAACACTAGCTTCACTGTTACTTCCAAAGCAGCGGACGATGGGGAGTTTTCTGAGCTCTATCTGTTCAAGTGGACATCTTTGTTGATTCCTCCTATGACTTTGTTAATTCTTAACATCATTGGAGTTATAGTCGGTGTCTCAGACGCAATCAACAATGGTTATGATTCTTGGGGTCCTCTATTCGGTAGACTTTTCTTCGCCTTATGGGTCATTGTTCATCTGTATCCCTTCCTCAAGGGTTGCATGGGTAGACAAAACAACGTTCCAACCATCATTATTGTCTGGTCCATCCTTCTCGCATCTATCTGCTCCTTATTGTGGGTCCGTCTCAACCCATTCACCGCCAAAGGTGGACTCAGTTTAGAGGTATGTGGCTTGGACTGTGATTAAGTGATTAAGTAAGCAGCATTGTAGAACATGTTGTATGATATCAAAATAGAGCTCAAACTCAGGGAGAAGGAACAAGGGGTATGTTTTTATCTCCCGACAATTTGGTCATCGACGAAAAGTTTTGAGTTGGACAAGCAGAGAATGAGCTCTGTTGATTGTTGTATAAAGGGCAGAATAGCAGATACATTGATATTTGTTTTGCAAAGTTTCTTTTTTCTATTTTTGATTCTTTTGATAGATTTTGGGATTTGTTGCTTGGAGTGCTGTGGAGTTTCCATTATTTGTAATATCAACCAAACATAAAAATTGTTGTGTTAAAGCCACAACACCCCTCCCCTTCTTAATAAGGGACTTCACATTCATCAGTAATTATGAACTATATTATACTGTTGTAATATCAAGAAAGTGAAACTCCAAGACTTTTCCTGTCTCAGACTTTTTTTTTAATTATTTTTATGCTGGTATTCTTTGCAGTAAGTTAGTTTTATTGAAATTTTAATTTATCAGTAATTAAGAAGTTTATTCCATGGTTGTACTAGTATTTGCATAGTACAGTACATACTGCTTCAATGCTATTAGCTTGTTGCACATTATTGAAATGAAGTCTCTGGTTTATTCTTTTTCTTTGCTTCGGTTATTGTACTATTGGTTGTTGCTAATGTTCTTTCCCTCGTTATTATCTATATGGTTCTTCGTGATTGCGTCTCCTTTTCTAATGGATTTTGGTATGTTTGATTTGAGTCGAGGGTCTATGGAAAATAGCTCTTTCTACACACGCTATCGATCCTTCCTATAATATCTTATTGTTACTGTTTGTTGGTTTATCTCAACTGTCAACCTTTGTCAATAATATCTTTTGCATTTTTCTTAAATTTTCATTCCTAATTCACAATATATATAAGCATATGGTGTCTAGGTAATTTGATTATTTTCATGAAGGGCCAACTTACTACATGATTAATATGTAAGGTCTCCTTTCATTCTATGTAGAAAAATTTAGTAAGATATTTTAACTGGAATATACCTGTGATTGTTTAGATATTGTCTTTAAACTTTGAACATTTTATAACCATTTCTTTTCAATATCTGACTATGTATAATTATATTTCTCTTGATAAAATATATCAAGCTAAATCTATTTTAGAATCATAACTCAGTGGAGTAGGAGATGTTGGGATTGAAAGATTAAGGACGATCATGCGAAAACTTACAATTGAAAATTATAGCAATGGTAAAACAGATGAAAGAGAAAAGCATATTAAAAATATATTATTAATCAGATTTTTGATCAATCGGCCTACGTATGAAAAACTAATATAAAAGAAAATATTGAAACGGGCTGGAGAAAATCTTTTTCTAACCAAAACTCTTAAACGATTACTATGTGGATGCTCTTGTATTGGTATGAGAAAAGAGATTTTCAATTTATAGAGTTCCAACATTTTTCTTCCAAGAAAGAATAACCAAACATGAAAGAGAACTTCATTTTTCTTCGATAAAAGTAAAAACAATTATGATAATACTTTGACTTTCCTTTCAGAGAAAGGTAAATCAGGGCATAATCCTAACGGGCGAACAACTACTATTAGGATTTGTCTTAAAGCATTGGCTAAAAAACATCAAATTCAAGTCTAAACACTAATTCAACATTATATTAGCAAAAAAATCAAAGAATCTTAATTTTATATGGTATTATAATAACTGCTCACCTATTGCAAAATATCAAAGAATCTTAATTGCAGAGTATTTATTTACTAAAGCATGCATGGTCACCTGGATCGTTTCAAACAAGTTTGAAGGCCTAAAGTAAAATTTCAGAAATAGGTCTGTTTTATCTTATTTAGTTGTCATATATAAATTAAATAATTATAACATATTCAATGTAATTCTACAAATGGAGTCTCGAGATGGTAAGATATACACATACATTAAATAACTATAACATGTTCAATGTAATCCTACAAATGAAGTATCGAGAACATAGGATGTACGCAGACTTATGAAGTAAAAATGAAAACAATGAAACATTTCAATCAAAAAATATAATATAAAGTTGGAATAATAAAGTTTTTAGTAATGTGGATTCATTTTAATCGTCGTGATATAAATAAGTCAACAAAATAGGTAGCTACATAAGAAAGGATGCTACAACTAACTAAACACTATTCTATTTCTCAATTATTACAAAGACCTCCACATTAAATAAAGTAAACAAGATGGTTTGGTAGACTTTAGAATATTCAATAATGAGAGAATAAAAATAGAAAAATGATTGAATAAAAGGTAAATGTATAAATAGTAATGTGGGTTCATAATAGTCGCCAAGATATAAATAAGTCAACAAAGCAAGTAGCTACGTAGAAAAATGCTATAATGAACTAAACACTATTTTATTTCTCAATTATTATAACGATATCCACATTAAGTAAAGTAAAGGTTACGATCATATTTTCTACCCAAAAAATATTTTCAAATTCTTATATATAATGGGAGTCCTAAAAAATTTGAAATCTCAAGCGATTGCTTTAATGACCTTATAATTGAAACGACCCACCGTCACCAAACACAATTGGATAAAGAAAGTAAGGGATGTACTATTAAAATGTTAAAACATTTTGATTGTCACTTAGTTTTGTTAGATATAACCTTTTATATTTTAAATTTAGTAAATATATGCATATTAATAAAAAGAGTAAAACATACATCATTTGCTAGACGACGAGCTATATATATGCATCACTTTTTAAACGAGGATATATCTACTTTAACACAAAGTAGAGGGATATATTTGCCCATTTTTCCTTGTTCAAAAAGGGAACTTTTTTGTGGGTGTAAATGTGTGTTTAAAGTGTTTCTTATTATTATTATTTTTGGTCAAAGAGAAGAAATGGACTCATTCAAATTTCTATGAATAACAGATTACTTATTGGAAATTAATAATTAATCCGTTGTTAGCAAATTTATTGAGTTTTTGTTGTGAAGCATATAATGAGTCCAACTTTAGCATCACATAAGAATATAAGATAGCAAGTTTTTTTAGTCTTTTATTATCTTAAAAAAAATAGTTGAAGCTTTATCGATATTTGGTATAAAGAGAAGTTTTTTTTTTTTTTTTTTGCGTGTGTTTAGAATGTTTATTATCATTGCAAGTACCTAATTCATTAAGAACTTAATATAAACTTTTATTTCAATCTTGGATTTTGAAGAGTGAGTCAAGAATAATCTTTTATTTATGGAAAGTTGGTTAATGAGTCAAAGAAGACTTTTCATTTATGAAAAGTTGGTCAATTTTAAAATATCTTTGTATAAATAATCTACCTTATATAGAGATTTACTATTATATTTTTGTGAATAATATCCTGAATAACGTCCACTGCATATGTCATTTATGAATCAATTTTTTAAATAAACATATTATAATTAGTTTTCAAGATGTTAAGGTGTGTTTGATATGAAAGAAAATATCTCACAAAAGATATTTATAAGTAGGCAATTATATGAAAAGTTTCTGTGTTGATGAAATCAATATATATATATATATATATATATATATATATATATATATATATATATATATATAAAGAAGGACCATAGACAAGGTGATGTGGCACCTTTCTATGGCCTTCATTTGAATTTAGCTTTTTCCTTTTTTTTCTTTTTAAAATAAATAAATAAATTATTATATCATAAAAAAAAATACTTGAATTTATCACAAATAAAATATTTTATTAATGAAGGATCATTTTAAAAACTCTTCATATTTTTTAATTTATTTATCTCACTTATAATAAAAGGAGAAACATAATTTATTTATTTTTGACTTTTTTTAATTTAAATTAATTACTTTATTGTTAAAATATTACTTTATATATACAAATAAATATTTTATTAATGTAGGAAATAAAAAAAACTCTCTCTATATTTTTTCTTTGTTTATCTCACTTCTAATCATGAAATCATAATATACTTTTTTACATTTTAATTATTTTATTTTTTTAATTTATTCACTAGGAGTTACTACCCATGTCTTGCCCCTCTTTAATTTTTACTTTTAATAATATTCATAACTCTCATAATTTTTATGTCCATAACCTTCAAATTAAATTTGTAAGTTTATGATGTCTTATGGTATTCCTTTATTTTGCCTATAAATTCATATTAGTTTGATGAAGATTCACATTCACAATTATCCTTTCTCTTTTCGTCATATAGGTTTTAACGGTTTGTAACAAAATAGAAGTACATGAAGGTAAAAATTATTTCATTGCAAATTTTGTTTTTTATTTCCACTATTTTTGTCTATATAAATTCGTATTTGGTTTGTGAATGAAACTAACATGTAACAAAAAAAAAAGTACATGAAGTTAATAAATATATCATTCTCAAGTCCTTATTTTTTCAATTTATCAAGTAAGTATGATTAAAAAATCTCTGTAATTCTTAACAATGTTTTGTTCGTATGCAATTGCTCTTTCTAATAGTTACTTTTCCAGATATAATATATTTGATTATAATATTTGTTAGATTTCAAGAAATAATTATTATTTTGTATTGTTAGTACTATTGAAAAGATAATATACAAATATATTAAATATAGTTATATTTCATTCTTTCTTTTGACATAATTAGTTTTAATTGGTATATGATTTTTCTTTATTCAGTTGGATGCATATATTGGAGAGTTTGACATATGGATCAAAACATGATGGTGTATCTCTTTGCAAAGGAAGATGGTAGAAGGAAAAAAAATGAATCATAATTAGAGATTATTTTTTCACTTTAAATTGTATTAGCAACTTAGTTATTTTTGCTAGAATTTTTTAAATTTTGATTTATATAAATAATTTAGCTAAATGTATTATATTGTCAATGCTAATCATTTGATCCTTTAGTATTCTAATTTCTCTTTGTTATGAAAAAAATTAATATAATTATTTCATTTTAACAACAACAACAAATTTATGATGATTAGTTTTATTTTTATTATAATGATAAAAAGTAATTGAAAAAATAAAATATTATTTTCATGATGTCATGCTTTGCGTATGTAACAATCTGTCACCGTTCTTTTTGCTTTGAAATGTATTTATAATTTTTATGTAGTCACCAATTATTATATTTTCTCTGTTCATTTTTTGTATTTTCACCCCTTATTTTTATTATTTATTTATTTTACAAATAAAATCAATACATAATTAGTAATACATTTAATGTCTAATAAAGTTAAACATTTGAATTATTTATAACGCATGTCTCTTCATCTTACTTGTAATGTTTGATATTAAATATTATTCAAAACTTTTATATGTTTTATTTTTCGTAAGTCTTGTAAATATTTAATTAATGTTTAAAAAATTATAATAAGCAAATGTAATAATAAAATAAAAAAAAAATCAATTTTTTTGACGAAATCAGAGTTTGAATAGAAAATAAGTACTCCTACAAAAGATAGAGAATTAAAACATATAAAATATTTTCAACCTAATACAATATATTGTTATTTCAACATATTATCTCTTATTCCATTTACTTCACCACGGTGAATATTTTATTCTAATATATACATATAAAAAATAAATAAATATATGTTATATGTTTGAAAAAAGTCTATGATATCGCAGACGAAAAAAAATATTAATATTATCTATATATTCGATACAAACCTAAATATTACATATTTCATATTATTATCTTATAAATATTTTATATAGTCGCGAGAAGCGCGAATAGTTTCACCAGTATCTTATAATTATGGTGTCACATAGTAGGACACTTTAATTGCTTCAAAATATATTGTATAGCATGGATCGTTATAATGTATAAAATTCTCTTTTTCTCCTGATTGTCATGTCATATTACATTAAAATTTTGATTTTTTTTCAACAATAAATTTGTCAAATTATTTAACTCGACTTATGCCTTATACACAGTTAAAAAAATGTTTTTATATGTTTAGATTTTAATTATTATTCTTTTTTAACTATAATTTTTTTTATATAAAAAAAAGTTGCACACGATACTTCAATTGTTGAAGTAACACGGTAGTATAACAAAATTATTCCTTACTTAATTAGGCAGTACTTAGCTGTAGATTATATATAACTTGAATAGATAAAGTCTTATGAATAATTGGATTACATTCTTATTTCATTAGAAAAATGCAATCAATCCTAAATGAGTTTTTATAAGTTAAATAAATAATTATAAAAAATAGAGTTTTAATATGACATGGCATGCCATAGAAGAGAAGAAGTGGTTTGTCAAATCTCATTGTTTGTAGGGTAGAAATAAATACTTTTCCACTTTAAATTATTTATCATATTCTTCTTTTACACATCTCTTCATAGAATATTGATTAGGAGGAATTTATTATTATATATATTTATTTATGTTTTAAGATATAATAATAGCTACTCCATTTATGTGTCATAAATGAAACGTTTATAGTCTTCTTAACAAATAAATACAAATTATAAATTGAGAAAACATAATTATTTTTGTACTAAACTTAAAATATCATAAATTAATTTGAGCCAACTATTTATAAAAATCACTAACAAATAATTTGATGGAAGCTAGGAGATCTAGAAATTATCTGTGAGATTTGATAATAAAATCCTTTAAGAGACTTGTCTTGTTAATTAATCTTTTACCCAAAAAAAACCAGAACAATTACAATGTCAATCACATGGAATAACATAAAAATGACATAATTACACAATCTATTTTTTCTAATGTAACAGAAGTCTAGGCCATGAGATCATTTATCAAAGAGCGGCAAAGAAATGATGTTTTAAAATAATACGTATATGCATTGTTGAAAATAAGACAATAAAAAGTTTGACAACATAAATACAATTATTTTTATTATTAAAATAGTATCGTGATTGTTATTATTATAGATAAATTGGAGCAATAACTCTTCAACTGATAGCTCCTTTTTTAATGTAGAAAAAGTAAAAGAATTTTTTATTTGCTTTCAATAATAATAAATTCAATACACAAAATCATATATTCACATTTATTATGAAAAAAATAATAAAATATGACTCTTATTATCCTGGTTTAAACCCCATTATGTTGTTAAGAAGAAAATATTATTTATATATATGATTTTTTAAAATAATTTTTAACATAAATTTGTTATTAAGAAAATTAAATGATGGAATTTAAAGTTTCTCTAAAAAAAAGAGAGAGTTAAAGGAAATTATTTTTTAGTCTTTCTCTCTCTCTCTCTCTCTCTCTCTATATATATATATTTCTAATTTTACTATACATATAAATTTGACAGTTTTTTTTTAGAATGCTTCTATTTATAGGACAATAATATGAAATATCAATGATATCATGAACATGATTATTAGTATAATTTAGGAGTTATGATCATCAAAAGTCATTAAAGTACGAAAAATAAAAATACTTAAGTTTTTATATTAAAAAATATGAATCAATGAAGGACTAGTAATTGATACATTCATTTTTGTACAATGCTAATAAATAAATAAACAGAAAAATTGTCTAAATAATGAGAAAAGAAAAAGATATATAAGATACTTGACCAAAGAGATGTGCTACACCACTTTTGTTTTATCTAGACAATTCTTACGTTGGTAATGAAAGTAGATTGAAAAAAACATTTTTACTGAATCATTTTTATCCCAAAAAAATACTTTCATATTTCAATTTTTGACCAAATGGCTTGTAATAGTGATCTCTGAAAATCTCAAAAAACTTGAGAACTTCTAATATTAAAAAAAAAATTAAAAATATGAAGACTACAAAGTTCCATATCAATAAACATCCTTTTATAAATTATACTATGAATTAACTTTACATTCTCATGTTCTATCATAGTAGTTATTAAAAGTTGATTTACATGACTACAAAATTATACATGCATACTTTATTGAGTAGCACACATGTATGTGTTGACTTTCTTTTCAGCTTCTATTTTCATATATATATATATATATATATATCCTGACATGAAAATAAAATAAGTTAATTAACCATACAACAATAAGAACAATATATAAAAATGAAGTTAGCTAATCGAATTAAAACTTTAAAAGATATCTAATTATGAGTTAAAGACAAATGAATGATTTTGTAATCGACATAACATTAATCTAATGCTCCAAAAACTACAAAAATAAGAAAAAAAATCCTTGTTTAAAAAGAATTTTTTTTTTGAGTGTAGCTATGTGTTTAAGAGTGTTTCTTTATTTCTTTTATTCTTTTGTCAAAAGAGAAGAAATGGGCTCCTTCAAAAAGCTAAAAAGTTTGCTATATTATGTGATGTGAAAGTTGGACTAACAATCTATAGAGTTTCTGTTGTGGAGAATATAAGTCCAACTTTAACATCACATAAGAAAGCAAGTTTTTTAGCCTCTAATCATATTTTTAAAAAAAAGGCAAATAAAATGCTAGAAAAAATAGAATGATTGAAGCTTTAGCTATATTTTGTATAAAGAAAAGTCTTTTTTGTGTGTGCCTAGAATGCTTCTTATCATTACAATATATATAGTATTAAGAACTTACCAAATATGAACTTTTATTTCAATCTTGAATTTTAAAGAGTGAGTCAAAGAAAATCTTTTATTTATGAAAAGTTGGTTAATGAGTCAAAGAAGATCTTTTATTGATGAAAAATGGGTCAATGTAAAATGTCTTTACTATAAATAATCCACCTTATATAGGGATTTACCATCATATTCTTGTGAATAATATCCTGAATACATCCACCTACATATATTACTTACGACTCAGATTAATATTTTCTATGCAAATATTATAATTAGTAATCAAGAGGTTAAGGTGTGTTTGATATAAGAAAATGTTAATTCACAAAAAATATTATAATTAGAAATCATATGAAAATTTTCTTAGTTGATGAAATATCTTATAATTATGGTGTCATATAGTAAGATATTTTATTGCTTCACAACATTGTATAAAATAATAAGACCTAATATCTTTTAGAGAAAATACAAAAAACCTCTTTTGAACTAGGCGTCAAAATGTACTTTACTTTAACTTACGGGTAATTATTTATCTCCATAATCTCTTTTCAAGTGAATTAAAATACACTCTAAAATTATAGTACTAGTCTCACAATGACAAGTGCATTCCACACGCGTCATGTCATAGATACGTCAGTGCCGCATCATTGTCACATCAGCACCACATTAAACATTATTTGATTTTTTATTTTTTTGTTTCTTTTTATTTATTCACAATTTTAGAAAGTAAAAAACTTTAAAAAATAATAATTAATCCTCATATGCAAAAAAAAAAATCAGTTGAAAGAGATTCGAAATCTCAAAATCATTCTTTCAAAATCACATTTAACTTTTAAGACACATATTCAAAACAAATAAATAATAATAACTAAAATTTAATTTGAGATAAAAAAATTGTAGATTTCATTAAAAAGAATTTCAAGTTCATCACATTCAAACCTTGCCATAAATACTAATTTTAATTTGAAACAAATACTTAGTTCCCTTATAACTTTTGAGAAATAAACTCAATTATTTACTCCTTGTTTAACTTGAAACTTGCGTCTTAAATCAACTCTTAGGGAATACTTAGTTCCCTTATAACTTTTGAAGGCAAGACTTCAATATTTTTACTCTTTACTTTAACTTGAAACGTGAGCCTTAATTTGAAGTTAAAACGTTTAATAAAGACTCTTGAAAACCGTTAAGAATTTTGCTTTGACTTACTTTTGAACTTTAGACTTGAGTGACTTTGACCTTAATCTTTCCTTGAATTGGATTATGGATTCAAGGTTATGATTTGTGTTCTTTGGTGATTTCTAGGTGTTCAGAAATCATTTTAAGTGAATAGAATCATTGGAGGTGTTAATGTACCTGGAAGGACTTAAAAGGGCTAAACTACGAAAATTGAGAGAAAAACTTTGATGCGGGCGCGTTCGGGACGCGCCGCGCTAGTCTTAATTGACTGAGGCTTGGTTCTGGCGCACTGGTGGAGCGTCGCGCCAGTCCCAAGTGACTGAAGCCAGTTTCTGGCGCACTGCAGGCGCGACGCGCCTGGCCTTGCCCAAATGTGTCTGATGAATTTTTCAACCTGTTTTTCATCTCCAAACCTCCCTAGTTCTTTCATCAAACACTTGGGACTATTGGTACCCTCAATACCCACTGAATTCAACAGGAAACAACCCGGAGAAACAAGAATCAAACAACAATAGGCAACCAATAATTCAATCAATGAGAATTCAATATTTTTCTTCAAGAACTTCAACTTTTAACATGTAAACAACTCATAAATCACTGAATTGAAAAAAATTGGTGTGTGGGTGAACTAACCTAACACAAAAGATCTCACATACCTTAATAGGGATCGCTTTCGACGAAATCCACTCGAAGTTTTTGACGTTTTGGCGAATTCTTGACTTTTCTCTTCTTTTTTTTTTCTCTCTTCTCCAAGCCCTATGCGTGAATTTGATTTTTTTCAAAATTGATTGAAGACTTACTTTTACCCTAATAAACCCTTAAACAAATTAGGAAAATAAGTGGTGAAAAGACTAGTTTGTCTTTCCTTAATTCCGGAATTGGACTTTCCTCACTTCAATAGCTCAACTTCCAATAGGCATATCTCTTCTTATACGATATCAAAAATGCGAAAAATTGACAGCGTTGGAAAGATCTCTCCATGGGTTCTTCAACCATATCAAGAACTACCTATAACTCATCCTGAACTAGAAGTTATGACTGTTTGAAAATGACCAAAACTCACTTCTTAAACTTAGAGATGTTTTTCTAGATTTTCCCCTTACTTTCCAAAAAGTGCTTATTTTTAGTTTCTTAGCTTATTCTTAGTTATTTCGAGTTACAGACGTTACATACTTCTCCACCTAAAATTATTTATCGAATTCTTCTTTTACACATCTCTTAATAGAATATTAATTAGGAGGAATTTATAATTATTCATCTTTATTTATATATTAAGATACGGTAAAGGGTCAAATATACCTCTGTACTATATGAAATAGTTTATATATGCCCTTGGTTGATATACCTATGTTGATAACCTATGTTGATAACTTTCATGAATTTTGCATGAAGATCCATCGTCCTCGATTTCAACACCTTCACCAAGTTGTTGCACAACTTACATGAAGATCCATCGTCCTCGATTTCAACACCTTCACCAAGTTGTTGCACAACTTTCATGAATTTGGCATGATGTCCATCCTCCTCGATTTGAACATCTTCACCAAGTTATTGCACAAGTTCCATGAATTTGACATGAAAATCTATCCTCCTCGATTTGAACACCTTCACCAAGTTGTTGCACAACTTCCACAAATTTGGCATGAAGATCCATCCTCGTTGATTTCACTATCTTCACCAATTTGTTGCACAACTTCCATAAATGTGGCATGAGGATCCATCCATCCAATTTATGTTCATCGTCTAGTAATCTTTTAAATAGCATTACTTTAACTATTTTGTTAATCTCTTTCATGCTTTTTGTACCTCTCTTCCTTACAACTTGATTACGAGATTCAAATGTTCTACTCTTCTCCAAGCAAAAGTGAATCACTATATCATAGACGTGGTAGTATTTGACAACAAGATGAAATTTTAAAGAAACTTCTAGAATATTTAGAATATGAATTTCTCCTTTGGACGCCATAGATTTGTTACAAAATTATCTTGAAGTCTTTGGCGTACATCTCAATATAAAGTTAGTCAATTAAATGGAAGGAGGTTTTCTACACTCTATTTTAGGGCAGTTCAAAACCAAATAGATCTTTTTTACTATCGAATTATCAGTTCTTAACGGTTTGAGGTTTTTTTTCTTAATGGGTTAACCTATAACCCGGTAGTAAATTAATATATTATATTTATACTATTTTGGTATATAAATTCCTTGACTTAAGATTTAGTTTCATATTTTTATTTCTGACAATTTCAAACTTTCAATTTTCTACAATGTATAAGTGTTGTTTTTTAGCAAGATACAATTTATCAACTCACGTGTCTGGTTATTTTGTTTGTCACAATGTTTCTAAGTGATTTTCAACTGTTTATTTTTTATGTCAAATTTTTAACGGTTAAATCGATAACGATCAATCACCAATAAATCGATAACCTGGTATCTTAATGGTTATTAACGGTTTAGGATGGCTACAAACCGATAACCGATTAGTTGAAGCGATAAACTTCAAAATTGAACCGACCGATACGAAATGTTGCTTTAATTACCTTATTCTCATAGAAAAACAATTTTGAAATACCCGTGATATATTAAAAAATATTAAAAAATATCTTATTTTCACTAGTTTTGCTAAAAATATACCTATATTCATCTTTTGGGTCAACTTAACCTTCTTAAACTATGAAAGAAATTTCATAGCCACATTCTAATATATAAGTAACAAAACTGTGTGTTGGACCTTTCGTAGTTGAATATTTATTTTAATGGAAGCTTTAGCTAGAAAAGATAATCTCGAAATGGGTTTGGTTCAAATTGGGTATTTAAATGAGTGGATTTCTAAAGGAAATTGAGTATTTAAAATTGGAGGTGGGTTATTTAATTTCTATGTTGACAAATGTCCTTCCGTTAAAATCAGGAATATATTAGGGCCAAAGTATGACGGGAGGGATATATTTGGCCCCAAATTATAACCAAGGACATATATGAACTATTTTCTATAAAACAGGGGTATATTTGACCCTCTTCCGTTAAATTTTTGTCAAATACACATAACTTTTATAGTTTTATTGTCTTATATATAAAAAAATTCTCAAACGCTCATTATTATTATTATTATTATTATTATTATTATTATTATTATTATTATTATTATTATTATTAATAATAATAATACTAATACTAATAATACTAATACTACTAATAATAATAATAATAATATTTGCCTTCTTTCAAATTTTTCAATTGATTTTATTTATTGATTATATTTAACGATATAGTTACGTAAATATATACAGTTACTAGCTTATTTATGCGGTAGTGATTTGTTTGTTGCTATTGTTTAGGAGTTAAATATGTCATTTCTTGGTCTCTAGGCTACAAGATTAGTGGAGTTGTTTAGATAAGAATAAATAGGAGTAATTTATGTGTTCTGTTATTAATAGTTTTTTCTAAAAAAATAATAATCTATTTAAGAACTTTTAATTGAGAAATAAAGAGCACTTCCACTTGCATATCATTTCCCTTTGATTAATGTTACCATAGGGGAGATGAAATCCTTTCTAATAGATAAGTCATTTTTTGATGAACAATTTCAAGAAACATACTGTTTTTAATCGCTTGTATTACCTTCTTTAGTTCCATCAAATGATTTCTCCCCAAAATCTAGAACTCGGCCATTTTTATTGCAAAATGGTAGAAAATCAAATTGACACTTATTACGATGTACATCATTTCAATATTTTTAATCATTTATCGGATAATGTAAATCATTCGAATGTACATGTGTCAAATGAATTCCCCATGAAATTAAATAAATCACTTCAAGAATCATATTTAGCTCAACAATACACTCTTCTGTTATTTGTTGTGGAGCACTGCTTAGATGCTATCACCTCAATAGTTGGATAGCTGATCTCTTCTCAATTTCAACACCTTCATCGAGTTGTTGCACAACTTTTATGAATTTGGCATGAAGATTCATCCTCCTCGATTTCAACACATTTACCAAGTTGTTGCACAACTACCATGAATTTGGCATGAAGATCTATCATCCTCGATTTCAACACCTTCACCAAGTTTTTGCACAACTTCCATGAATTTGGCATGAAGATCTATCCTCCCCGATTTCAACACCTTCACCAAGTTTTTGCACAACTTCCATGAATTTGGCATTAAGATCTATCGTCCTCGATTTCAACACCTTCACCAAGTTGTTGCACAACTTCCATGAATTTGGCATTAAGATCCATCCTCATCGATTTCAACACCTTCACCAAGTTGTTGCACAACTTCCATGAATTTGTCATGAAGATCTATCGTTCTCGATTTCAACACCTTCACCAAGTTGTTGCACAACTTCCATGAATTTGGCATGAATATCCATCCTTCTCGATCTCAACACCTTCACCAAGTTGTTGTACAACTTTCATGAATTTGGCACGAAAATCTATCCTCCTCAATTTTAACACCTTCACCAAGTTGTTGCACAACTTCAATAAATTTGGCATGAAGATCCATACTCATTGATTTCACTACCTTCACCAAGTTGGTGCACATCTTTCATAAATGTGGCATGAAGATCCATCCATCCAATTTATGTTCTTCGCCTAGTAATCTTATAAATAACATTATTTTAACTATTTTGTTAATCTCTTTCATGCTTTTTGTACCTCTCTTCCTTACAAGTTGATTAGGAGGTTCAAATGTTCTACTCTTCTCCAAGCAAAAGTGAAGCACTACATCATGGACGTGGCAGTATTTGACAACATGATGAAATTTAAAAAAGTTTCTAGAAGATTTAGCATATGAATTTCTCCTTTGGACGCCATTGATTTGTTACAAAATTATCTTGAAGGCTTTGACGTACATCTCAATATAATAAGTGGAAGGAGGTTTTATACACTCTAATTTAGGACCGTTCAAATCAAACAGATCTTTTTTCCTATCGGATTATCAGTTCTTAACGGTTTAAGTTTTTTTTTCTTAACGGATTAACCTATAATCCGATAGTAAATTAATAAATTATATTTCTATTTTGGTATAAAATCCTTGACTTAAGATTTAGTTTCATATTTTTATTTCTGACAATTTCAAACTTTCGATTTTTCTACAATGTATTAGTGTTGTTTTTTTAGCAAGATACAATTTATCAACTCATGTATATTGTTATTTTGTTTGTTACAATATCTCTAAGTGATTTTCAACTGTTTATTTTTTATGTCAATTTTTTAACGGTTAAGCCGATAACGATCAATCATCAATAAACCAATAACCTAATATCTTAATGGTTATTAACGGTTTTGGATGGCTACAAACCGATAACCGATTAATTGAACTGATAAACTTCAAAATCAAATCGACCAATACGAAATCCTACTTTAATTACCTTATTCTCACGGAAAAACAATTTAAAATACCCATGATATATTAAAAAAGATTAAAAAATATCTTGTTTTCACTTATTTCGCTAAAAATATACCTATATTCATCTTTTTGGTCAACTTAACCTTCTTAAACTATGAAAGAAGTTTCACAGCCACAACAGTCTACTTACGTGGAGGCACAACCTAACTCAATTAGTTGTTGTGATATACAAGTTAGTTCAATTAGTTATTGTGATATATATATATATATATATATATATATATATATATATATATATATATATATATATATATATATATATATATATATTTGTCTTGTATTTAAAATATATTAATACACGTTTTTTTTCCTTATCTTACATTTAAAATTTATTCAAATATAAATAACTTTTTGAAGTTCCTTTGACTTATATCAAAAAATTTCTCAAACACACATATTAATTATTATTATTATTATTATTATTATTATTATTATTATTATTATTATTATTATTATTTGCCTTTTCCATACATTTTTCAATTGATATTATTTATTCCTTATATTAAACATTATAATTACGTAAATATATACAACTACTAGTTTATTGTGCGTTAGTGGTTTGTTTTTTGTTAGTGTTTAGGAGTAATTAATGTTTTCTGTTAGTAATACTTTTATCTATTTTAGAACTTGTAATTGAGAAATGAAAAAGCACTTCCACTCGTAGATTATTTCCCTTAGATCAATGTCACTGAGAGGAGATGAAATAATTTCTAGTAGATGAGTTATTTTTCAACGAATCATTTCAAAAGACATACTTACCTAGATTCAGTACCGCTTTCAGTTCCATCAAATGATTTCTTCGCAAGATTGAATGGCTTGATCCAAAATCTAGAATTCGACCATTTCAACGGCAAAATGACAGAAAATAAGATTGATACTAATTACTGTGGACATGATTTCAATATGTTCAATCATTTTTCGGAGAATGGAAATCATTCCAATGTACTGAATTCATAATTGAGATGTTTATAGTCTTCATAACAAAATAATACAAATTATAAATTGAGAAAACAATTATTTTTGTATAAAACTTACAAAATTATAAAATTAATTTTAGATAACTATTTTTAAAAGAAAATAACTTTCGCAAAAATTATTTATAATTAGAAAATCATATGAATTTTTTCTTAGTTGATGAAATATCTTATAATTATGGTGTCATATAGTAAGACATTTTGATTGCTTCACAACATTATATAATGCAAAAATAATAAGACCTAATATCTTTTAGAGATAATATATAAAATCTCTTTTGAACTAGATTGCAAAATGTACTTTAACATTCTAACTTTATAAGTAATTATTTATCTCTCGAATTTCTTTTTTATGTGAATTAAAGTACACTATAATATTATAGTATCAGTCTCACAATAACAAATGCATTTCATACGCATCATCTCATTGATAAATCATCGCCACATCATTGTCACATCAGCACCACAATAAACATTATTTAAATTTTGATTTTAAATTTTTTTTGTTTCTTTTTATTTATTCACAATTTTAAAATGTAAAAAAAAAACTCAAAAAATAAGAATTAATCCTCATATGCAAAAAAGGAACAAATTTTCAGTTGAAAGAGATTCGAAATCTCAAAATCATTCTCTCAAAAACACATTCAATTTTTTAAGACACATAATCAAAACAAATAAATTATAACAATTAAAAATTTAATTTGAGATGTAAAAATTGTTGATTTTCATTAAAATAGAGCTTCAAGTTCATAACATTCAAATCTTGCTATAAATAATAATTTTAATTTGAAGCAAGAACAAATTGATGGCTTTTATATTTTTTCCTTATTCATTACACTTTTTGGGTTTTACTGATAGAAATAAAATGTGGGTGGGGTGAAGGAGAGTCTTGAAGAAAAAGATAAAAGATGAAAAGTTCAACAAAGAAGAAAAAGAAAAGTGTGAGGCACCGATATTCGAAGAGAAAGAAAGAGGGTAGGAGTGGGGGTTCAAATAAGAAGAAATGGGTGGTTCAAGTGGTGTTCGGGGGGTGGGGGTGGGGGGTGGGGTGGATTGAGTGTGAGGAAGATGAAGGGGCGGGAGGCGGGGCTGAGTTTTGTTAAAGAATGACAAAATTCTAATATCGGTGGTTAATGAGATGGGTGGACTCCTTATAAGATTTGGATAATACTCCTCCCTTTAAACTAGCTTTTGGGGTGTGAGTTAGGCCTAAAACCTAATTTTACATGGTATTAGAGCAGGGCCTGTCTCACCCGATGTTGGGACCTCCAAAAGTAAAATTGTCCACTCACCAGATGCTAATCAATGGATGTGAGGTGGGGTGTTAAAGAATGACAAAATTCCAACATCGATGGTTAATGAGATGGGTGGACTCCTTATAAAATTTGGACAATCCTCCTCCCTTTGATCTAGCTTTTGTGGTATGAGTTAGCCCTAAGACCTAATTTCACAAGTTTGTTGGTGTTAAGGGTAGAGGTGGTAGGATATGAAGAAGATGAAGATAAGAAAGATTATTGTCTAACAAGAAAATAATTGGGGCCCCATTATTTTTTTCTCTCGCTGTTACTTTTTTTTACTTGTCATGTCAGCGATTTTGGTGTATTTTAATTCACATGAAAAGAAATTAGGGGATAAATAATTACCCATAAAATTAAAGTGTCAAAGTAAATTTTGCTACCAATTTCGGAAGGTATTTTATGTATTTTCTCTATCTTTTAGCATAGATCATTGAATGTATAAAATTCTCCCTTTCTCCTAATTGTCACGTCATATCATATTAAAATTTAAATTTTTTTAATAATAAATTTGTCAAACTCATTTAACTTTGACTCATGTCTTATACGTAGTTTAAAGAAACGTTCTCATATGTTTAGATTTTAATACATTTTTTAACTATAATTTTTTATATATATATATATATATATATACTAAATGAGACGCTTGTGCGGTGCACGACCCAACAATTTTAATTTTGATATACTCTTCTTGTTCATTTTTACACTTTTACTTTTTTTAAAAAATTATTTTTCCATTTTTATTTGTTACTTTTAATATATTAAAAAAGAATATTATTATTTTTTATTATCAACCTCAGAATTAATTATTTATCCTCCAAGCTCATGTTCAAAATATAATATTAAACATGAGTCCGGAGCCAAAAGGGTAAAAAAAATTGTCAAAAACTCCAAAAGGGCATATCAATTTTTTTTAAAACCAAAACGGCAAAATCGCTCACGATGTAGCGATTTTGTCCGTCGGAAAAAACAAAATCGCTGCTACAGCAGCGATTTCTTAAATTTGTTTTTTTTTAAAAAAAAAATAATTAAAATAAGTCGCTCCAAATGGAGCGATTTTCAAAATTTTCAAAAAAAATTATATATTTTTAATAAGTCGCTGCTTTTGCAGCGACATGCATTAATTTTTTTTGCTATATTTAAAAAAAATATATTTAAAATCAATTCAATTTTTTTTTTAATTTTTTAAAATCAAATCGTTGGCAGCGATTTTAATTATTTTTTTTTTAAAAAAATCAAATCGCTGCAAAGGTAGCGATTTTAATTATTTTTTTTTAAAAAAAAATCAAATCGCTGCAAAGGCAGCGATTTATACTCTTTTTTTTTTAAAATTTGATTAAATCGCAGCAAAAAAAATTTACCCGATTTAATTAAATTTTTTTTTTAAAAAAATTAAGTGTAAATCGCTGCAAAGGTAGCGATTTACACTTAATTTTTTTTTTTGAAAATTTAATTAAATCGCATCATGCAGCGATTTAATTTTTTTTTTAAAAAAAAAATAATTAAAATCGCTGCCTTTGGCAGCGATTTGATTTTAAAAATTAAAAAAAAATTGAATTGATTTTAAATTATTTTTTTAAAATAAAGGGAAAAAAATAATGTTTGTCGCTGCAAAAGCAGCGACTTTTTAAAAAAATTATAATTTTCTTTTAAAATTTTGAAAATCGCTCCACTTGGAGCGACTTGTTTAAATTTTTTTATTTTAAAAAAAAAAAAATTTAAGAAATCACTGCTATAGCAGCGATTTTATTTTTTTCCACGGACAAAATCGCTACATCGTGAGCGATTTTGCCGTTTTGGTTAAAAAAAAAATTGATATGCCCTTTTAGAATTTTTGATAATTTTTTACCCTTTTAGCTCCGGACTCTATTAAACATTATATAGTTAATATGGATAAACACTACAATAGTTATGTCATTTATTATTTTTTAATGTGCATGAATTTACTTATGTTTCGACTACTATTATCATTCTTAATTTAATATTTTTTATTTTATATCTATTAAATCCAATTTTATTTTTTCATACTACTAAATCCGATATTATTTTTTCTATATTGAAATTTCATGTGCACTCAATAGGAATTTGAATACTATACATCAATTTTTATTTTTTTTTAATTTCAGATTATATCATACATAGTTTTTTAGAGAGAAGTATTGGAGACACACTTAAATTCGATGTGAATTTTCAATCCTAAACTATTGACAATCTTACAAATACTCATTTATTTAACTAATTAAATTTAAATACACCCGATTTTATAACATAATTTTTCACTTGAAATTTGTATTTTCTTTAGAAAGCGTTAGTTAATATTTTATATCCCTTTTTCTTTCTCTAACAAAATTTATATTATGATATAATTAATGTTAAATCCTAAATAGAGTTCAACAATTAATTGAACAAATTTTTGGCTAAAAATGAGTGAAGTAATGACAACTCAAAATATTTTTATTCGGAAAATAACTTAAATTGATAGGCAGAAATAATTTTTGCCACAACATTAACCACATTAGTTAATTCATTAGATCTAATTTCGCTATAGGTTTTAGGAACACTTACAAAGAGAGCTAATTATTACGAAAAGTACATGTTTAACGACAATCAAATTATTACAATTAATTAAAAACCGTTAAAATATTTTTTTTTAATATAGTGTCCAACTGTACATACATTTATGTTAATAAATGATACATTTAACTAAACAATGTTTAAACAAATAAATAATAGTAAGTTGAAAAATATAAAGGAAAGAAATAATAATGTATGCTGAAGAAAGAAGTGGCAAGCAAATTGTCTAAAAGAGTAAGGTTGGGCCCCTACAAAGGGTAACGATTTCATCATCTATCTTATCAGACACTAATTATAATGACAAAAACGTCCACATAGAAAAAATATATCAAAATATCTAGAAGTAATAGAATTTTCCACCAAGATAAAATGAACATATGTTTAGCTGTGCACCCTAACAATCAAAAGTAGTTATGGGTGCACTGGTTGACGCTGCAACTCGCTGCGCGGGCGCACGTGATCGATTACCGGTAGAGACAACAATTTTTGTAAGAGAAAAAAAAACTTTTAGAAGACTACTAGAAACAAATGAAAGCCCTAGCACAATTCTAATCAAAATATCAAACTAATTTTTCCTACCAGTAACAAATAAAAGGCCTAGCACAATTCTAATCATAATATAAGACTAATTTTCCCTAGCACAATTCTAAATAAAATATAAATAAAACTAGCACAATTCTAAAATTAGATTTTCGACGAAAAATAATTTTTTCAACCAAGTGCTAGTTTTAGAGACAATTCTTTGCGTTTTATAGATGAGTTTGATTTGCAGTTACAGATCCTGAAGAAAGAATATCCATTGATAAATATAGCCCTAGAATACAAGATGAAGTGAGAAAACACTAAATTCAACAAGGGCCTTATCAATCGGATATTAATGATAATGAATATCCTCAAAGTAGATTCGGGATGAAATGTGTCGATTTTCTATACTACTCCCTCCGTTTCAAAAAGAATGTCCTTATTTCCTTTTTAGTTTGTTTCAAAAATAATAACCCATTTCCTTTTTTGGCAACACTTTAACTTTAACTTTCCACGTGGCATGTTTAAGACCACAAGATTAAAGGGCATTTTGGTACATTTGATTTAACTTTAATTTAGAACCACAAGATTAAAAAGTTCTTTCTTTTCCTAGACTACGTTTCAAGTCAAACTAGGTCATCCTTTTTGAAACAGAAGGAGTAATATTCTTGATAAAAAGTAGATTGTTCTTTTCTTTAATTATAAAATGATAAATTCACTATTAAAATTTATTGGGGCCTCATACTTTTGGAGGCCTAAGCAGGCTTTGCTAACGTCACCCTTGTGTCACTCCTAACTTTACCCTTGAGTCACTCATAGTAGTGCCCCCCTATCTTTAAATCCTGGGTTCGCCTCTGCTTGTTGTCCTCGCCCCGAACTACCGCATTGTTCCACTGTCATGAACACTAGTTATTTCCTACAATGAAGACCCAATTGACTTGTTACGAAAGTCATGAATCTTATTACGTCGATCTTTCTGTCTTGCTATATGTAATACAAACTTATGATTAGTTTTGATAATTTTTAAAACTTATGGGTATATATCATATTTCTTAAAAAATGAAATATGTTTCCCAAATATCATTACTAAATATATGGTAAAAATTTTACTCAAATAATATTTATCAAAAAAATATTTAGAAATTTATGACGAAACACTATCTAGTAATCTAGTACTATAGGTAATATTTCACCTTTAAAATGTAGGACTATTTTGACCTTTGTAAAATATAAGAGACCATTTTAAGTCTAAAGCTAAAGATATGGGATTACATTGAGCCCTAAACTTTGCTCATCAAAGGTTATATATTCTGCTTCTCTAACTGGTATTTTTTAATTGCAGCGAAGAGAGTTGTGAAGTCGTCATACAAAGTACACTTTTTTCATCCATTAACTTTACAATATTACTGGCCTAATGGTGTCATTATTTATTTTCATATTTGATTTTGCTTTTTGTGAAAAGATTAACGTATTCACTTGCCTTGTTGTTTTATGTAGGAAAAATGGGTATTCACTTAGGAGAGGAAATAATTATGGACATTTTTAGTAGATTAGCTGTACAGTCTCTTCTTCGATTTAAATGTGTTTCAAAACCTTGGAAGAAATTAATCTATGAACCTTATTTTATGAGGAAGCATCTCAATCATGCCAAGAATAATCAAAATTCCCAGAAATTTCTTATTAGTTGCAGACCGTACACTAAGGATGGTATGGTTTCCTACTATTGCTCTTCTTTATCGTCATTTCAAGTAGTTGAGTCTGTACAAATATTTGATTGGCCATCAAACTTTAAACCATGGTGTTTCTCAATCTATTGTTGTTTCGATGGCTTGTCTATTATGGGGGTTAGTGATTATAATAAAAGAGCTACTATCATATTATTTCTGTGGAACCCCTTCACTAGAGAATCAATTCTACTTCCAAATCAAGAATTTCCATCAAAGCAAAATTTTGTATGCGGAATGGGATATGACTCAACTACAAATGACTATAAGATCCTTAAGATTGATTTGGCATAGCGTATCTATTGAACTTCTCTCACTAAAAAAAGGCTCCTGGAGTAAAATTGATGAATATTCCAGTGGCAGAATTTGCTATTTGTTTAATGGTAGGAGCAGTTTGGCCTTTGTACATGGATCATTTCATTGGCTTGTTCTTTCACGAAGAAATTATTTTATGATTTCATTTAGTATTTCAAATGAGGTGTATGGAGAGATACCATTGCCCAAGGGAATGGAAAAGAGCCATGGTAAGATAGACGTTTCAGTATTGGAAGGAATGATTTGTATTTTTTCTACTAATTTTCTGAGGTGGGGAGCTTTTAAATTATGGCTAATGAAAGACTATGGTGTAGAGACATCTTGGACCGAATTGATTACTCTTCAAGATACTGGAATTTATATATCCGCCACACCTAAGTATAGGTTTACAAATGGTGAAGTTCTACTCTGCTGCGTAAACAATAAATGTCGGGTTGTATTTATGACATCCAAAGGACGAGTTAGATTATGGCCTCAACTTCATATGGTTGTGGATGGTTTCGTCTCGACAGAAAGCTTGATCTCTCCAAAATTACTTATATAATACTTGCTGAGAAAAGTTTTTCTTTTAAATTCGGAGACACGATTTTCTTTTTTCAGAATCATGCTACAACTTCTAAATATTATTTATTTGGTTGTTGGTTATTTTGGTTCTAAAATGTGTTTACCAAGTCTTCTGTGTATAAGTTTAGGAGGCTTTTCTTTTTCTGAATTTATTGAACCATAAATGAACTGTTATTGTGTTGTGTTGCCTTCATATTGGATTATTAACCATATAGACTCTTAAATTAAATTTTCATCGTAACTTTATTATTTAATGTAAAAATTGAGAACTTGAAGGCGTTTTACTACATTTTTAATGTGACAATGCAATGAAAGAATGTATAAAAGAAACCTATTAATTGAAAAGATCAAACTATAAGAAAAATAAATAAATATTGATTGTTAACTTTTGACAAAAGTGGTGATTTTCAACTAGTAGCTTAAAAAAGGTATCCCTGAGGATTGGAGGCAGCCACCTAAGGGCGGTTAATTGAAAAACTTTGAATTTGTTTTAATTTGTTATTAATACAAAAAGACTTGTGAAATGGTATTATGTTTATCTTTAATTATGTTTTATGTAATACAAAAAATATAAATTAAATATGTTATAAAGGAGATGAACATACATATTCCTTCCAAATAAGGTTTTTGTAAAATGTAATGTTATGTTCTTTAATGATATTAACATTCACAATTTTCCGTTTTTTAATTAATCTTTCCTTCTAACAATAACATTTTTTTCACTTGATCGCTTTTAATATAATTATAATACAATTTTAATACATATTACATAAAATATTTTATAAAACAAAAATAAACACAAGTTTTATTGATTGATAATGCATTTATCATTCATTTTATCACACATTTTAATATAATGTGTCAATTTCTTACCAAATAAGTAGAATATATTTTAAAACAATTATTATACATATATATTGTATACATAATTCAAAAGGTAAATTTAATTAATCTAGTTTTTGCCAAGATCATACTCACTTGCAAGTTTAATACAAATATTTGAATTAATATCCTCTTTTTCTGGAAAAAAAATTAGTATAATAAGGTTCTTTGTTTAACTATTTTCTCAAGTTAATTATTTTTCCGAAATAATAGTCAAAAAATGTTTCAATCAAGTCGTAGGATAACCGCAATTTATCAGACGCTTTAAATGCCTTAAATACCTTCTTGAAGCGTAAATAAAAATTTCTTACCCATTTTTTCTAAATTTTTTAAGACTTAATTTGTTAGAGTCTTTCTAAATTAAGTTTAGTATTTTTCTCAAATTATTTTATACATGTAACATTTCAAAAAATGATTTTTCTAAAAGACAATAAAATTACGACATAACAGACACCTTTTAGTACCTTTTAGTAATTATATATAATAGTCTAAGATCACCCAATTATATCTTATGTATATATATTTTTTTTAGAAAAAAAAACAGGCATTACAACTGGATTACTTGACTTCTTTTTTTCATAAAAATTAATTACAGTATTATTTAAAACATTTTTGTTTCTTTCGTTTACTATATTTAGTTTGTTTGGTTATTTAAAGTGCATAAATAAAATGTAACTTAATAATTAAAAAATTACTTATTAAAATGTCACATCATATCATATTAAAATTTAAATTTCTTTAACAATAAATTTGTCAATTTCCTTTAACTTGACTCGTGTCTTATACGTAGTTTAAAGAAACATTCTCATATGTTTAGATTTTAATACATTTTTTAACTATAATTTTTCATATATATATTATACACTAAATGAAACACTCATGGGGTGCACGACCCAATAATTTTAATTTTGATATACTCTTCTTGTTCATTTTTACACTTTACAATTTTTAAAAATTGATTTTTCATATTTATTTGTCAGTTTTAATATATTAAAAGACAGAAAATTATTATTTTTTATTATCAACCTCAACATTAATTATTTATCCTCTTCAAAATTTAATATTAAACATTATATAGTTAATATGGATAGAACACTAAAATAGTCATTTCATTTATTATTTTTTAATGTACATGAATTTATTTATGTTGCGACTACTATTGTTATTCTTAATATTATATTTTTTATTTTATATCTATTAAATCCAATTTAATTTTTTCATACTATTTAATCCAATATTATTTTTTTTCATATTGAAATTTCATGTGCACTCAATAGGAATTTGAATACTTGCGTATATCAATTTTTATTTTATTTTTAATTTCAAATTATATCATACACAGTTGTTTAGAGAGAAGTATTGGAGACACAATTAAATTCAACGTGAATTTTCAATTCTAAACTATTGACAATCTTAAAAACACTCATTTATTTAACTAACTGAACTTAAATACACCCGATCTTGCGACATAATTTATCACTTTGAAATTTGTATTTTCTTTAAATAGCGTTAGTTACAGTTTTAATGTCCCTTTTTCTTTCTCTAAAAAATTTATATTATGAAATAATTAATGTTAACCCCTAAATAGAGTTCAACAATTAATTGAACAAAATTTTGGCTGAAAATGAGTGAAGTAATGACAACTCAAAATATTTTTATTCGGAAAATAACTTAAATTGATAGGTAGAAATAATTTTTGCCAAAATATTAACGACATTAGTTAATTGTTATTAGATACAATTAACTTCAAGGGTGTGTTTGGTATTAAGAAAAATATTCTCCATGGAAATGTAATCCTAGAAAATATTTTCTTGGAAAAACAAGTAGATTTCTATGCTTGGTTGATTAGTACAAAATATTTTTTAATATTTAGTTGGTGAATGAGAAATATTTTTCAGTAAATATCTTTTATTTTTGCCTTGAGACTAAAAAAATGCTCCTTAGAAAAATAATTTCAGATCCAAAAAAATAATTTTGATCCGCAAATCAACCCCCATAAGGTGATAATTGATGTAGGATCCGACCCCGACAACCAACTAGGAACCGTTTCAAAATTCGATCTTGAGGTTTGACCCAAGATCTGATTCAAGAAAAAAAATCAAAAATATATTTTAAAAAAATTGACCGGGTCGCTGGGGAGGTGGGTGGCTTTAAATTTTAAAATTTGAAATATCTTTCAAAAACAATTTATTTTTAAAAAAAATAATTTGATGGGGGGTAGGGGTAGGGGGGATTGGGCGTAAAAAATAAAGATTTTTTAAATTTGAATTATTTCCCAAAAACAATTTTTTCTTATAAAAATTTTCTGATATGAATGGCCTGGGTGGGTTGGACTGGCTTAAAAATGAAAAAATGTTAAAATTTGAAATATTTTCTAAATATGGTTTATTTTTTTCAAAAATTAATTGACGAGTATGGTCTAGGTTGGGAGTGGTGAGGGTGGGGTAGAAGTTGTAGGGGAGAGGGTGAACTAAAAATGATTTTCAAATTCTTTTGAAACATTTCCCAAAATAATTAAAAAAAATTGGCGGGGTGGCAAGGGAGGGGGTGGCCTTGTTGTTTTGGGGGGGGGGGGATCAAAATTCAAAAAATAAAATTTTGAAATATTCTTCAAAAGCAATTCTTGTTTTTGGTGGGGGGTTGGGGTTAGGGAGTAGGGGCGGTTGGATTTGGGTGAGGTAAAAAAAATACCTTGAAATTTGATATATTTTCAGTAAATATCTTTTATTTTTTTTTCTGAATGACTAGGGTACAAAGAAAAACTTAAAAGAATAAAGTAAAAAATAAATTAATTTGAAAAATATTTTCAAATCTTTAAACTAACCAAACCAGACCCTGGTCAAGCCTATATGACTATTTGTTCAAACCAGATTTACCGGTTCAAGATTTTGCATTGGTATTGAATAAAAATATCATTGTTTGTAGTGTAAATTTGAATACTTCTCCGCCTTAAATTATTTATCGTATTCTTATTTTACAAGTCTCTTAATAGAACATTAATTAGGAGGAATTTATCATATTTATCCTTAATTATGTTTTATAATATGATAATAGTTACTTTATTTATGTGCCATAATTGACATGTTTTTAGTCTTTATAATCAATAAATACAAATTATAAAATGAGAAATCATGATAAATTTTGAATAAAGCTTATAAAATTACAAAATTAATTCGAGATAACATATTTTTAAAAATCACTAACAACTTAGATACCTTTGCTACATAACATTTCAAGTAGACATAATTTTAAACAACTTAGCCTAATTGTTCCAAATTGAAGCTGGAAAATCTGAAAATTATCTTTGAGATTTGGTAATAAAATCCTTACATTAAGAGATTTGTTCTTGTCAATCAATCTTTTACCAAAAAAATCAGAACCGTTACAATGTCAATCCCATGGAATAATATAAAAAAGACATAATTACACAACCTATTTGGTCTCATGTAACAGAAGTATAGGCCATGCGATACGCAGCCATCATCAAACCAGGACAATCAAAACAGAAAAACACTCACAAGATTAACACACATGTTTCTTCTATTTCCTTGGGAGGTCTTTCAAAGCAGGTCGTTTCTCCGGCCTTAACGCAGTTAAAGTGCCGATATCTCCCTTAACATTTGGAGCATTTTCTTTCATGTCAGCTATCTGAGTTAGTTTGTTAGGGGTTCCATGTATCAGAATGCTTCTGGCATTCTTCTTTTTCACAGTGGTGTTCAAGTGCTTGGCAAAAGATGTTTTAGCCACACCTGTTGCTGGGGTTAAAGCTACTTTCTTTTCAGCCAACTCAAATGTCAATTTACCTTCACCAGCAATGCCTAAATGACATGACAAATGCATAATTAGTATTGTTAAACCTATATCTTAGAAATATATCAGACAAATCCAGCAGGTATCAGCCTTGTTTACCTTCCTCGGTAAAGCTAATGCTTTCATGAGATTTAGAAGGTGATAACACTGCTTCGGTTGATTCATGATCCTTTTTATCAAAAGAATCATCTTGTTGCTTAGCTGCACTTAACTTCTCTTGATCACTTCCACACTGAGGCTCTTCTGCAAATATTCCAGGCATGTCTATTTGTGTAGTGAGACCTGAATCATTAACATTCATATACATGCTTTCATTTGATTCAAATATAACAAGTCTGTCCCCCTCAGCAACAAGATCATCTTCCTTAGAAATATGTTGACATTCATTTGTGAAAGCAGTAAACCCCTCGGTGCTCGAAACATCATTTTCTATCGCATAATGTTCTGGAAACTGGAACTGCTCATCAGCAGGCAAAACTGTTGAATTGTTTTTTGCATATTCATCATCATTGAGGATATTATCTAGGAAAGTATTACTGATATTGCTCACTTCTAATTTTTGCACTTCATCTCCCTTAGTCTCTTCTATTGTGATGATAATTGGTTCCTGACTTCTTAATGCAGTGGATTCAGCATCAAATTCAAGAATTCCACTTTCTGAAATTCATTACTAAGTAAGCAGTTTTAAATTTTGGAGAAAAATATCAATAAAACAAAATAATTCAAGATAATTGAAAGTTAAAGATCACAAAATCTTCATAAAGTTGTCTCTTACGATAAGAAATGGATACCCAAAGGTTACTAACCTCTATGTACAAATTTCATGCACAAAGAAAAATATTAATAAAACAAAACAATTCAAGATAACCTGAGGTTGCCACATTGTTGCTCATACAGACTTATTGAACTCACCAGCACTAACGGAAAAGCCATCGATCTTCCTTGTGCTCTTCTGAGTTATGTTCTCAGTTTTGATGTCAGTTAAAAGAGTGTTAGGTTGTTGGCAAATTGCATCACTTACAACACCACTTTTTTCTGCTTCATCAGTGTTAATTACTACGTCTTCAATAGATTCTTGATATGGTACTGGATGATTGTCTTCCTTGCCCTCAGCCAGAGCATCATCTTCTGTGACTTCCCCTTCCTCATGCAAGGGCTCGAACGGAAGGGCAGAACCAATTTCTGCATCATTGGCAGTCCAAATATCAGGGTTATGCATCTATTTAGGGACCTTACAAAATAGAAAATGAGAAAAGTGTACGAGTAAAATCTATATTTCCTCAATACTTTTAGGATTAGGAGCCAATCATTCTAAAGAACTACCTGATAATATCCGGTACTTCATTTGGTACTAATAATCCCGATAACACTGCCACATCTCTTAATCATCAAAACCATAATTCAGCGGATGAAGAGGGTGTTTGGATGAGCTTATAAGCCGGTCAAATTGGGTTAGAAGCAATTATTGGCTTATCCACGTGTTTAGTAAACATAAAAGTGTTTATAAGCCTTATGCAGTTGTGCTTCTAAACCATAAGCTATTTATCCCCAGCTTATAAGTTTCATCTTTCAAACACTACATTTGATCAAATATTTTAATAATTAATCCTTAATATTTTCTAAGTTCCTCTATATAGTGTTCCAAGAAAACTGATTTCAAATGTTTCAAGCATCTGAAGACATAGTTTCTTATTCTTCCACCTGCAGTTCATTTAATCATTCCAAATTCATAATTGTACCATTCAAGAATTCATTATATTATATACTCAGACTTGCAAATTGATCACACACAACATCAAAAACAAATATTACCTTTCTGTGTCTCCAGTTCTGTCTGTCTGGGAACATTGTCATCGTTTGTTTGAATCCAATGAAGTGTAACTTCACCTGTATCATCAGTTATTTCATTTGAAAATTGACGATCTCTGTGCTGTTCAAAATTTTGTTCCCGATTGTTAAGGAGCTTAACATCATCCAGATACTTGAAGATATCTTCCTCACAACCAGGACTTTCCTCAAACTGTAGTGGACGTGTACCTTTTGATGGTGTAGGAAACAGAGGCCCTCCTTCAAATTGTTCAATCTTTTTGGAGAAATGAGAGCTTTTTGTTCTCTCAGAACCTCCACTAATAATCTCTACGGTAAGTGGTTCTCCAGCAAACTCAAACCCTTGCTTTGGCTGCTTACCAGCCATTTCAGAAGCCATTGCAATCATTGCTGTCTTCAATTGACAACTAGAAGCTTCACCCAATCTGGAAGGGCTTACTTCTTTGATTGGGGTGGCAAACAGCAGTCTCAAATGATCTTCAGTACCATCATTAAAAGCATCAGACGTTTTAATGTTCCCAAGACTGCTCTTACTGATCTCCGGCAACATTTGTTGTTCGGAAAATCCAATATCATCACATGTAGGCTCTGAAATAGGAGAAGCACTTCTGTTCGGACTGCTCTGATTGATCTCCGGCAACATTTGCTGTTCAGAAACCGATTCACTGAGATCTCTTTCGACTCCACTGCAAATATAAGATTCCATTTCATGACTTAAACTACATTTCCCTTTGGTAGAAGTAGTCTCTTGGTGACTGCATTTCACAGAGACTGGTGATGCAAATGAAGTCCTTACTTGTTCCACTGTTACAATAGACATCCCTTAGCAAATCTTAGAAACCGAAAAGAAAAGAGGGCGGGAAAGAACTGAAAATCCAGCAGAAGGCAGAAACCAGTTATTCAAAAGAGACCATGTCAAAAAAAGGAATTTCAGAACCAACCTTGCTTGTTCTCAATCAAGCCCCTGACAGATTCACTTAAATTTACTTTTCCGCTTGAGCCAAGTCCTCTAGTGGTCATTGCTTCTCCACTCAATTGATTTTGAAAAAGGTAGTGCGGGTCTCCAACAGATTGTGAAACAACAAAGGGCGTAGCAAACAAACCTTTAAGATCTTCCCCCACTGCATCAAGTCGAAGAGTTGGACATGTTTATTAAGTTTAACAAAACAATTACCATTACCAGCAGATAATGCAGCTGCATGTCAAAAGATGCTTATGAAGTGACAAGTGAATATGGTCAAAGTAAGAGAAAATGGATTTAAAACGAAAAAGGGGCAAAACAGATCTACTGGCTTGTTCATGAACAACCTAAATTTTAAAATCCTACAGCTTCAACTAAAAATATAAACTAAGCAATGCCTCGGAAATCATAATTAAGGAAGAAAGACTAACTGTTATCATTTTCATGGAAACTGTGTTGGTATTGACTGCTTGTCTCATTAATCGCAATACTAGTTGCTATATCTGCCTTGCTGCTTTTACCACCAAATGGTGTGGCAAACAATCTTTTCAGATACTCTCCTGTAACATAGGACAACGAGCTGTAAGTAACATATATTCTTCGGGGAAGAAGAAAAAGTCTAGGACTAACCTTGGCCATGTTCACCATAATCACAGACAGAATTTTGGAGACTTGATGTATCATTACCACTAATAGGAGAAACTGCAAAAAACACAAGGCAAAATGCCGAACAAAAATTTGATTTACAGCAATAAATTACATAAAGTAAAAATGTAACAAGAAGCACTTTCAGCTAACCTTGCCCCTCTCTGTTGAGACCCTCGTCCCTTGAATCACCATCCAAAGAAGCTTTCTTTTCTTCTTTATAATGTGAAACATAACCAGGAGTGGCAAACAATTTTTTGAACTCTTCGCCTGTTGCATCATAAAGGGTATAGAAATGAGCAAATTGCAAAGAACAGGAGTAAGAAAACCTCAAAGCTACCTTGCTTCTCTTCATCAAAGTCCTCTGATGGAGTTACATGTAATGTGATGTTCTCATTTTCATGGAAACTCTGCTGGCACTGACTGCTTGTCTCATTAACCGCACTACTAGTTGCTATATCCACCTTGCTGCTTTTACCACCAAATGGTGTGGAAAACAATCTTTTCAGATACTTTCCTGTAACATAGGACAACGAGCTGTAAGTAACATGTGTTCTTCGGGGAAGAAGAAGAAGTCTAGGACTAACCTTGACCATGTTCACAACAATCACCAACAGAATTTTGGAAACTTGATGTATCATTACCACTAATAGGAGAAACTGCAAAAAACACAAGGCAAAATGCCGAACAAAAATTTGATTTACAGCAATAAATTACATAAAGTAAAGATGTTACAAGAAGCACTTTCAGCTAACCTTGCCCCTCTCTCTTGAGACCCTCGTCCCTTGAATCACCATCCAAAGAAACTTTCTTTTCTTCTTTAGAATGTGAAACATAACCAGGAGTGGCAAACAATTTTTTTAACTCTTCGCCTGTTGCATCATAAAGAGTATAGAAATGAGCAAATTGCAACGAACAGGAGTAAGAAAACCTCAAAGCTACCTTGCTTCTCTTCATCACAGTACTCTGATGGAGTTATATGTAATGTGAAGTTCTCATTTTCATGGAAACTGTGCTGGCACTGACTGCTTGTTTCATTAACCGCACTACTAGTTGCAATATCTACCTTGCTGCTTTTACCACCAAATGGTGTGGAAAACAATCTTTTCAGATACTCTCCTGTAACATAGGACAACGAGCTGTAACATATATTCTTCGGGGAAGAAGAAGAAGTCTAGGACTAACCTTGGCCATGTTCACCACAATCACCAACAGAATTTTGGAGACTTGATGTATCATTACCACTAATAGGAGAAACTGCAAAAAACACAAGGCAAAATTCCGAACAAAAATTTGATTTACAGCAATAAATTACAAAAAGTAAAAATGTAACAAGAAGCACTTTCAGCTAACCTTGCCCCTCTCTGTTGAGACCCTCCTCCCTTGAATCACCATCCAAAGAAGCTTTCTTTTCTTCTTTAGAATGTGAAACATAAACAGGAGTGGCAAACAATTTTTTGAACTCTTCGCCTGTTGCATCATAAAGGGTATAGAAATGAGCAAATTGCAAAGAACAGAAGTAAGAAAACCTCAAAACTACCTTGCTTCTCATCATCACAGTCCTCTGATGGAGTTACATCTAATGTGATGTTCTCATTTTCATGGAAACTGTGCTGGCACTGACTGCCTGTCTCATTAATCGCACTACTAGTTGCTATATCTACCTTGCTGCATTTACTACCAAATGGTGTGGCAAACAATCTTTTCAGATACTCTCCTGTAACATAGCATAACGAGCTGTAAGTAACATATACTCTTCAGGGAAGAAGAAGAAGTCTAGGACTAACCTTGGCCATGTTCACCACAATCACGCACAGAACTTTGGAGACTTGATGTATCATTACCACTAATAGGAGAAACTGCAGAAGTCACAAGGCAAAATGCCGTACAAAAAATTGATTTACAGCAATAAATTACAAAAAGTAAAAATGTAACAAGAAGCTCTTTGCAGCTAACCTTGCCCCTCTCTGTTGAGACCCTCATCCCTTGAATCACCATCCAAAAAAGCTTTCTTTTCTTGAGAATGTGAAACATAACCAGGAGTGGCAAACAAAATTTTTAACTCTTCGCCTGTTGCATCAAAAAGGGTATAGATATGAGCAAATTGCAAAGAACAGGAGGTAAGAAAACCTCAAAACTACCTTGCTTCTCTTCATCAGAGTCCTCTAATGGAGTTACATGTAATGTGATGCCACCACCAAGAATACCAGGTTCTGCAACTAAAAGAGATGATCAATGTATTATGAAATTCATAGAGTCGGTAAGTAATGAAAAAATGTTGCTTACCTTGAAGATCTAGAACTGTTTTTATGGGACTTGAAACAGTTTTCTCGGGAGCAGCCACCTCCAAGTTTACACATTCTTCTGCATGAATTTTACCTTGACTTGTGAAGGTGGGTGCATCTAGATCATAATTAGCTTCCACTAGATCAGATTCAGCGTCTGCTTGTTCCATAGGACCAGATTCAGCTTCTGCTTCAGAAATTTTGCATTCCATCTCATTGCTATGATTGAAAGCACCTAGATTGTCCAACAAAACACTACTAGCCAACCCCGCATCCAACTCTTTTGCATAGTCCATTGCAGTTAGCTCTTCTTCACCATAATTCACACCAACAGAAACAATACATCGAGTCGCTGATGGTTCTTTAAAACCAGAATCAAGCTTCTCTTCCATATTAACACTCTGGTTTACTGAACAGTTATCAAGAACTTCCTTAGATGATCCTGAGTCAAATTCTTCTGCAGTATCTGCTGCAATTGAACCATGCTCTAGTTTGTCAGAAGTTATGTCATTTGGAACTGCATCATCAGCCAAAACAGAACTAGGACATAGGCCTTTGCTTGCAGGATGCTCTTCGTGGTCAGACTGCAAAAGCTCCTCAACTAGGTTTTCCTCAGGTCTAGCTGAAAATACGAAATAATGAATTAGCACTCTTCACAAGACAATACATAATATTAACCCAAGTCCAGATACACTAACCGTCAGAAATGAATGGATCGCTGAATGGAAGAGATTTCGAAGCAGATTTATTTTCAGATAGAGAAGAATTTGCATCTACAAGTGGTCCTTCTTCAGTAAATTTGTCAGCTAGGATGCTTGACTCAGCAGTTGTGTCATTCTTGGTGCCAGCAAGAACTATATTGACATCATCTGGGACAGCATCTAGCTCATTCAGAGATGATCTTGAGAAGCTCATTGTACCTCCTGACCCTGAGGTATTACAATCTTTATTGTCAAGCTCTCTGACTATTTCCATGTCCTCAGGCATGAGTACTTCTACTTCCACATTTGATCTTTTAAGTCGACCCTGCTGCTTCTTCCCTGCAGTACTTGTCTTTTTAACAACTGATGCCTTGACACTTGCCTTTGAACTACTTATGGACTGTTTCGCTGAGTCTAAATCTTGAAGTGTGAACTTGTTGGTAGAATCTTTATCTTGAACAGTGCAATTTCTCTTTGTCAGCTGATTCTCACCCTTTTCCTTCTTATCATCTGAAACTGCTGCAAGAGTATGCCTAGAAGCACTCCTTCCAGATCGTCTCCTCTCTTCTTTTACCACAGAAGTTTCTTCTTGCACTGATCTGTCCAATATCTTTGTGTCTACATTTGCATTAGCAACATTCCTTCTAGACAATCTCCTCTCTTCTAATTTATTTTCAGCAATATCATGCTTAGCAAGTACAGGTTCTTCCATTTGTTTAGCAAGCCTTTTAGACCGCTTTGAAATCTTCTGGGGTTCTTCTTCTGTCCTTTTACTTCCAATCGCACCATCATTAGCATTTAAGGTTTTTTTCTCCTTTAAAACCACAACTTCATCACTTCTTAATTTCTCCAAAGAAGGAACAACAGATTTCCGCCTATTACTTCTGACAGGAACTTCTCCAGTTTGAAGAACCACTTCAAGAGTCCCTTGAGATTCAGTTAGTCTATCTATTTTATTTTCAGCAATATCATCTTTGGCCAATACTGAATCTTCCACTTGTGTAGCAAGCCTTTTTGACCGCTTCAATGCCTTCTGGGGTTCTTCTTCTGTGACTTTTTGCCTTAGCTCATCATGATTAGCAGTCAAGAAATTTCTTTTCTCCTTCTTGGCCGCAACTTCATCACCTCTCAATTTCTCCAAAGGCAAAACAGATTTGCGCCTATCACTTCTTCTAGGAGGAACTTCTACAGGTTCTTCAAGTTGAAGAACCACTTCATGTTTCCCCTTCGATTCAACAATTTTGGTTCCACTTTCCGATGTTGAAGCTTCTACAGTCGAGCTAGACTGATTTCTAGTCCTACCCCTAGTAACCATCTTTTCTTTAGTAATATCATCACTCAACCTTGATCCCTTATTCTTATTAGCTATCCTTCCAGACCTCTTCAAAGCCTTTTCGGGTGCCTCCACTACACTATTCTGCCGAGACCCTCTTGTGATTACTCTGACTTCATCTTTGACAGCTTCAACTGAAGATTCAACAAATTCAGTGCAAAGCAGTTCCTCACTTGACTCAATGGCTTTCGTACCCCTAGTCCGGTTCCTTTTGTTTCTGACATTATCCTCAACTGGTTTCAAGTTCCGAGACCTTGTAACCCGAGCTGGCTTCTCCACGACCTCCTCCCTTACTTCTGTGTCAACCTCACTTTGAACAGGCAAGGTCTGATTATGAGCCATAGATTTCCTTCTTGTTACCCTTTTCGGCTCCTTGGCTTTTGTTTCAGACTTTCTGCACTCATCCATGTGACCATCACTAATGAATGTCACTTTCTTGTCCCTCTTCTCTTCCCTATCAATTGCCTTTTCACTTTCATCCATCTTCGGCTCCTCTTGAGAATCCTCTACACTATCTTTAGCATTTTTCCGACTTCTTACTCTTCTACTCATCCGTACACTATCATTTGCTCCCTCATTTTCTTCCCTCTTTTCCTGTATAATAACTACTTCCTTGTTCTTCAATGTTCTTTTTGTGGTCACTCCAACTTCTTCCTTACTCTTATTCACTGAAATTACACTATCTTTCACCTGCCTTGTCCTTCCCTTTTTCTCAGTAACACCATCTTCTATATTCACTCCCTGCGACCTAGTAACCCTAACTGGACTATCCAAAATGCCTACTTTTAACCCATCACTCCTAACATTCAAATTGTTCTTGTACAACATTGTCTTCCGCCTCCCTCCCCTTTTCACTTGAGCCGATCTCGTAAACTCAATAACTTCATTATCAGGACTAAACTTCACTTTCTTTACCTTCCTATTAACAACGTCAGACTCATTCTCATCCAACATCTTTAAACATGATCGCCCTCGAGTTAAGGGTTTTTCATCATTTACCTAAACATTAACGACAAATTTAACCAAAAAGACAGAAATTTTCTTGAAACCCAGAAATTAAATAAAGAAATTAAGATTATCCATTACCTTAAGAAGTGAAGAGAGCTTGTTGGCCATTTCTAAATTGGTTAAATTTGCAGGAATTCCATGTTCTTTGCATAATGCTTGTAGTTGTTTCCTTTTCATATTTTCAAAATCCATCTCTGCAATTTTTCATCCAACAATCAGAAAAAATGGAAAAGGAAGAATCAAAAGTAAAAAAAATAAGCCAGGAAGATCATACCTGAGATAGAGAATTTTGGTTTTCGTTGTGAAAATTTTGAAATTTGGGGCACTGTTTGAATTTAATTGAAGGGATAAGGGTTTGAAATTTGAATTTGAGGGATTTCCCGCTTCTTAACGAACCCGACCCGATCACGTGTAGGAAAGCGTGTTTGGGAATTTTCCGATGGAGCGTACAAAATAAAGGAGCTTTCTTTTTTAATTTTAATTCTACATTTATATTTTGTTTGGATGGTTTTTAAATTCATTGTTAGATAATGATTAAAAAAAATTACACAAATTGATTTGGTTTGATCGCGTTTTTACTTTAATATCTTTTTCTTATTTTATTTTTATTTATTATTTAATATAATAATTATATTTCATCTTTTAGCCTACATTACTCTACTTTCTTTTAGATTTATTATTCAATTATGAATATATGATATTTTATAATGACAAAAAAGTATACAATCTATTCAAACATTATATCATTTAAAATAAAATGATACAATATATACAATACAATAAAATAGTGGAAAGGCTCAAAATAATCCTTCATCTTTAGGTTAAGGCTCAAAGTGATCCTTGAGTTTTCACATGGAGCACTAATAGTGCCTCATATTTTCAATATTGATGCACTTTTTGTCCTATCCTAAAATTTTGCCTATTTTTTAACATTAATTTTGTCCAAATTTTATATAAGGAATGTCCAATCGTCTTTTTATATATTTAATAGAAATAATAACTCTATCTGAGAGAAGGTGATAAGAAAAACACCTTGTTCTGACTAGATATATTACTACAGCTAAACTAAGAATATCTTAACATATGACTTTGCAGGTTAAGAAAAAATTATACTATTGCGGGTAAAATTATCGTGATGTATCTCTCGACTTTACCTGCAATACGATTTCTACTAAACAAAACAAAGTGTTTTTCTTCTCACATTCTTTGATATGGAGTTGTTATTTCTACTAAATATATAAAATGACGATTGAACATCCCATACATAGGTTATGGATAAATCAATGCAAAAAAAATAGGTAAAATTTTGAAGGAGGACCAAAGGTGGACCAATATTACAAACATGAGGGATTACTAGTGCTCCATGTGAAAACTCAAGAATTACTTTGAAATTTAATAAAAGAAGAGGGACTATTTTGATTATTTCCTCCAATAAAATATACCATGAGACAATACGTAATAACGGACTCGTGGAGTAAACTTGAGGTTGGTGTGCATTTAATCAAATCTAATAAATCTGGGGATCCAAAGCGTTCTTTTCATGACGATCCGAACCTTATCTCTCTTATCCAATCTCATCCGTCTAACTTCCTTTAATCCAACCGCCATACACTGCTCTAAGCATACACTGTACATTTATCTTAATTATTATTTTAATTTTATTATATCGTATTACTTAAAGTTATTTGATGTGAACGTTTCGTTACTTTAACTTCTTTTATTATTTTATTTTTATTTATTATATTTAAATTTTATTTGGTCAATAATAGTTTTGTACTATTGACTCGATATATAAATTAAGAAACATTAGTTTTATCAAATCAATCTTTTCAAAAATAATTCATTTAAAAAATGAATAGAGTATTTAATAATAAGGAACAAATAGACACAGCATATTAAATTTCATATTAGTTTTATAAACTGAAAAAGTATTGTTGGACATTCTAAAATAGTACAGTGAAAAATTATTATAGACAAAGAAAATAATTATATTTTATTTTTAATCCTACCTTTTCATAGTAATTCTATCGTGTACCTTATTTATTTTTTTTAGATTTATAATTTAAATTATAAATTTTAATTGCCAACTGAATGATTAAAAAAAAAACTAATGTGAACTTGAGACTCCTTAAAAGAATCATCTTCGTAAGATGAAAGCTCTGAAAAATGATGATTTGAACTAGATGTGTAGTCATACTAATTAACTAGGAGAGATAAAATTAGATATATTTAAAATAGTGTGAGAGTGACTCTCCTACAAATATAAGATAATGGCTGAAATAATTTGAATATATGAAAAGGAATGCATAGATAAATTAACTTGGAGATGTGAAATATTATTTGTAGTGAATTTAAGGAAAAGTAAAATAAATTAGAGAAATATTGAAAAGACATAATTAAATGAGACATGATATATCTTTTCGATTTAGCAACGGCACGATATTATATATATATATAAGATTATGAAATATATATATCGATAATTAAAAGTTTCCTCTTAGTATTCAGTACTAGTAATAGTATTCTTTTAGTTTCTTTATGTAGGAAAAAAAAAAGCAACTAAGTTTGTTGTATATTTTGGCCATGTCCAGTTGATTTTGATGTCTGGAATAATCTCATAAATTAGTTGAACAATTGTTTTGCTATGCTTTTTGCCTTTAACAAAATTTGTTTGAGAAGTTGATATTCGAATGGTAAGTATCCCAATCAATCTTTCATGGGCTAAAATATCCTTTATTTATATTTAAAATTAAAGGGAAAAAATTTTAAAATACTTTTAATATTTATTAAAAATAACAATATTTTAATTTGTTATGGATTTTTTTTTTGTTTTTATTCTTTATTTAACTTAACAAAATATAAATTTAGTTTTTTCATTTTTTGTTTTGTTAAATTCAAAACAAAACTAAGAAACTAAACAAATTTGACAAACCTAAAAACCAATCCAAATAAAAATTTGATTTGATTTGATTTTTTAATTTGATTCAAATAGTGCACACCCCTAATTCCTCAGTCTCCACCCCCTAATCCCTCAATCTCCTTGCTTTGACCTTTCATAATAATTCTTTTTTTTCACATGACAAAAAAACAAATAAAATTCACTTATTTTACCAATAAAAATTACGATGAGTTATAAATACTCTTCATCCTTAATAAAAAAAATATGAAGTTGAAATCACTTCGTCTAATATGAAACATCCTAGCACAAACCCAAACCCAGAGCTAATCCGATTTTAATGTGGATATCGGACCACTACTAAAAATCCAAAAGAATCACTTATTTTTCTTAAAGACCCAAAAAGTTCTCTACTTTTCATCCAAACTTGTAAGATTTCTTGAGAAATCAGTTGTTTCTTTTCATGAAAGAGTAAAAAGAAAACGTTTGGGAAACTTTCTGATAATTTCATTCATCTCCAAAGTTGTATATATAAAAGTATTACACAAAAAATAAAACTAATAATAAAAGAAACTTAATATTCACATGTCCTTTTTTTATTTGCCTACTCTATAACTAATCTAATAAACTTATATTCTTCAGCGTGCTAATCAGGTGAGCAAAGTTTTCTAGAATGGGATGTGTATATACAGGTGTCAATAAATTAGATGGACGAAGTTCAATTCTTCTCATATGTGATGAAGAGTCCAGATTGTCACCTCATCTCTATACAAAGATCAGGTTATCGTTTCTTTACGGTTTGAAATTTTTTCTTAACGGGTTAATCGATAACTCGATAGAAAATTAAATAATTATATTCATACCATTTTGTATATAAAGTTCTTGACTTAGAGTTCGATTTTCTATTTTTATTTTTTATTGTCTCAAACACTTGGTTATTCAACAATGTAAGAGTTTGCTTTGAGAAAGATGTAACTTGTGAACTCAAGTGCATGATTTATTTGGTTTGTCACCTTGTGTCTAAGTGATTTTCAATGTTTTTTCTTTTGTGTCAAATCTTAACGGTTAAACCGATAACCGAACTAATAACGATCAAACCAATAACCGATAAGCCAATATCTTAATAGTTCTATAACAGTTTAGCATTTCTACAGATCGATAACCAATAAATCAACCCTATAAACTTCAAAACCGAATGAAATCGATTGATACGTAGCCACTACTAATCGAGCCTTCAATCTCTCAACAAAACCTATCTGACCTGTGTTTTACCTTGTAAAACCATTTACAGGGCAAAGCTCTTTCCTGGTGGTAATTGTAAGATGTCCCAGGTGAGATTCAGTTCAAGAGCCTCTCATTCAGCATCCATTGCTGCTTTCCAGTCAACATGTTTGAGAAACATGTGCAAAACTTAAGTGTCAGCAGTCCGGCCTCTTCTTCTCCTTCTCCCTTCATTACTGAAGGGAGAACTCAAAGAGTGAGACATAGACTAAGTTATCTAGAGGACTACTATTGCGATAACATCCAACTAACTGATGTTACCAATGCATGTTTTTTCTCTTTTTTCCACCCTATTAAGCCCACTGCTTTCTTTTTTAACTCTTTGTCCCTTCCTAATCAACATATGTTTCATTCAGTTTCTGATGTAGTTGAATCTTAGGGGGCGTTTGTAGGCTGCATTAAAAGAAATAATCCATGCATTATATGTGGTATAATTTAATACTGTTTTTGGTAGGAATGTGAGCCTATGTATAACTAATCCATGGATTAGTTAATACATCCTACATGATATTATGAGATGTATTACTAATACCTCGATGTATTACTAATACCTTCCATTTGGAGGTATTAGTAATACATAGGATATAATACCATGGGATAAGCACATAAAGACAAAAATATCCCTCAAATCTTTTTGATTTTATGTTTTATATTTGTACTAGTAAAATTATTTAAATAAATTAATTTACAAATTATTTAGAGAGACTTATTTGTAACTAAATATATCTCTAATTCAAATCAATACAAATTTAAAATGTGAATTATTTAACATTTACTAATTAAAAGACAAATATATCACTAATTATTCGTATTTTGAACAATTTTAAAAACTTACATACATACTAAAATTATAACTTGCAATTTTTATGTGTAAATGTACATGATTTATTCAATTTTACAATTGTTGACCGTCTTTATAATTTTAAAAGTAATTAATTTATCTTTTTAAATTTAAAATTGACACTTTATTAGTGATCAATTTATTAAGATGAAAATTATTTATCCTCAAATAATTCAAGTAGAAAATTGGAAATATGACTACAAAATTATTCTTCTCATAGCTAGTTAGAATATCATAAAAAAAATATTTTCCCATAATTATCTACCTTGACCCAATTACATAATAATTTAAGGGGATAATTGGAAAGAAGATTTTTAAAGAATTTGATTTCAATACAAATTGGGATTGGAAACAATGAACCAAACACTTGATAAAAATAAACTCTGCATTACCAATCCCTGCACTACTAATCCATGCATTACTAATCCATGCGTTATTCATTTTTGTACCAAATGACCTCTAAGACTGATGGGAGAAGGTGTCTCAATATCTAGGGATGTAATATCAGGAGGTTCATGAGCTTGTGGACAAGATGAGGGATAAGAGACAGATTCTGGGGTATCCACAGTAACAATATGAGATGAGAAAATTGGAGGATGAGAGTGATGTCAAAGGCAAAAAGAAATTGTTGCTCATGAAAGTGAACATCCCTGGAAACAAAAATTTTCTTAGTGTTGAGCTCCAACAACTTGTAACCCTTTTTACCATGTGGATAACCTAGGAAGACCCAAGTTGTTGCCCTTGGTTAAACTTTCCTATGTATTGAGATTGAGTTGAAGCATAGCACACATATCCAAACTTCTCAAAAATTCATAGTTAGGCGTTGCTTACCAAAGAGAACTTCAATGGTGTTCTTCCATGTAGCATTACAAAAAAAATGATTAATTACGGGGGTTAAAGTTACATGTTGTGACGGTTAATAACCTTCACAATTTAGTGTTGTGGCAGTTGTGAGAACCCTACAAATAGGTGTGCCACAATTCAGTCGTGGGAGTTTTTGACCAACCCATGTTACCATTAACAGGGGTTTATTAGTAGGGGTTCTAACCCCAGAAATGTATATCAAAAAAATCCATTCAAGTTCTAAGAGTCAAAACCCCAACAATTTGTGAACTTTGGGAGTCGAAACCCCCACAAATCATGAATTTTACAATAAGGTTAACAAGAGTTTTAACCCTCTAATTTATGAACATGTAACATTTTAGAGCATTATGCTAGAAAATTCTATTTGAAATATTAAAGACTAATAAACATGTACATCATAGTCGAACCTAAAAGGGGCTTATTAGCATTAAGAAATAAAAAAATATATTATAAAGTGTACTATTAGTTTTACAAACTAATTTGAAAAATGCCATTCACTTCAACCATTACGATGACAAGAAACTTCAAATCACTGCAACTATTCATGGAACTTCAACGATTGTCACTACGACTACAGTCACTGCAAAGGAAAATATACACTAAGTGATATAATGCATCTCTCACCCTTCTTTTGTAACCTCTTTTGATTGCAATAAAATGATTAAGACTGAAACCTAATTCACCCATTATGGTGGTTTATTAAAAAATACTTACTATACTGTAGGAGTTGTAAAATGCAGATCTGCAACTTTGAAAGATGTAAAGTGGAAGAAAATAGAAACAATTACAAGAAAGTTACCTCGATTATGAAATAATGGAAGCTACACGAAGCATGTGAACAACAATACTAAATTCTCTACTATGAGTGTCAATACAGATGCTAAACATAAACAAATAGGTTAATACTAACATACACATTCATGTTCCTCTTATAAAGAAGGTAGTCAATAATACTTTTATCACATGGAAGGAGGAGGGAAGTCAGAGTAGCATATGTGCACAAATTCAACTCAAAAGGAGTTTCCACTAAAAGGAAACTTTGAGCAGCACAGTATTATTTAAACTACAATTAGATTACTAGACCACGACTTGCTTATCATCTCTCCCTCTCAGTGTTTACACATCAGACAAGATTTCTACATAGATCAAGAATACACAACATTGATGTTGGGTTAGAATATTAGCAGGTATAGATTTCTTATCATGCAATCTGAGAATTAATATTAGATTGGTTTCAAAAGAATGCCACTGTGTGATCTCCAAAACCAATTAAGTGATGAACATACAGAGGTAATGGGATGAGAAAATTACCTCAGGTACTAGACACAGTCATACACGTCAGCACCTAAAGCACTACACAATGTCTAGTGGGTAACCCAGCCCCTGGAGTACAGCAGTGGAGTCATCAGAAGTCAGAAGGCATCACATATAAAACTAGAGGTAGTGCAGCAGTACACTGAGCCACGACACGCCAAAAGGAATTTATATCTTCACTGCCTGCAAGACCACCAATAACATAGCTGTCCCACAAGTAAATTCAGTCATTTCACTCTGTAAAAAGGTAAATGGCCTGTGGACAAATGAACAGTATTTTGGGGGAATTTTTTTTTGCCAGCCCCTCCAACAACGAGAAGAAGAAAGATGGAGAAGAAAATAAGAAAAAGAAGAAAACAGAAGTGTAAAGTTTACTTATGGCTTACGGTCCAATATTCCATAGACTCACGTCCAACAACACGGAAGAATGAGGAAATTGTTTAAATATGGGATCCTAAATAGGCACTTAAAAAGTAATTTCCTCAGCTCATTACATGTTACTTACATGAAAACTAAAAGATTAGATAGATATCTTGACCTATCAAACCTGCATGTTGTTCGCCAACTGTAGGTAGCTTCTAACAGTGAGTTCAAATCATATGATGTGTATGGTCCATCTGTTAATCTACCAGCCTTGTAATTTCAAATTGGTGAATAAGCCAAAGACGTAACTTTTCGAAATTCAAGTAACACAAAAAAATATGAGATAATTAACATGTGGATTAACTTACATACACTGATAATGAAATTGACAGTGCAGTGATGTAACAATCTCTGTAGAATTGACGGAGTGTGTGGGTGTAGAGAGTGTCCTGGAATGCATCTATTTTGCAATGGTTGATAACAGACTGATCTATCCAACACGAAGGGTCATTGCTAGGTGCTTTTGTGGCCCTGCTGTTTTATTGAAATTGTAGATGTTGAGCTATGAATCCATCCCCAACAGCAGCTGCATTGAAAATAAATTGGGCAACCAAAGTAAACAAGTTCATTGATCAATTTTTCTAATATTGTTACCACTAATATCTTCTAGTTGAATATGTAATTTTGGGCTAATAGCTTCGGCAAAAAAATTCCCAATGACATTTAGAGAGTGCATAAATGATAGTGATAAAGAAGATTTTTTACCAACAGTTGCAGAGTTGAAAGTTGTTGCACCATCCACAACATTCAAGTTGCCAGTAATAATAGTAGCATCCATGCCATCACCCACAAGCATTAAGTTCTTCAAATGTGACTCACCTGCAATGTGGAAACAAAGATAGCTTATGTAGCATGTACGTCTATCAATCAGTCAACTAACTCCAAGCTAGTTAATATCATGAAAAGGAGGAAAAGAGGACTCACAATTCAGCTGATTAATCTATTGATACGACTTGATGATTGCATTTGAAAGATAACAATTACATAGCAAGTACGTATAACATCAGATTTTTGTTAGGAATGACTCATTCTGAGCATATTACAACACCAAACACACTCAGCATAATAAATGTTAGTATAGCATCTCGGGCAGTATAATATACTGACCAGTTTTAATCTAAAGACCAGATCCCCACTTCATTTACGTTTCTACATTGAAAATAGTGAACAAGAATAGAATTGAAGGAACTTTGTTTAAAGGAAAAATTCTTACTTTTGTGAACATGTGTAGTAATTATCTATTGATAGTTGAACATTATTTTGGAAGTCTGAAATTTTTTTCTTCGTATAGAGCCTTCTCATGTTTAGATACACACCCTTGAAGAAAACTGTGTAAATTATTTGAAGCGCAATCATTTTCATGCAATGCATACTATTTTTATGCAAGCATTATTAATACACTCTATTTAATGTTATTCTTATACAGTCTATCAAACGAACGACCTGTAATAGTGTTGGGCTAGGCAATCCTTTAGTTCAATTTGATGCATTGACTGATAAGCCAGGTTGTTAGTTTTAATTTCCAATTCAGCCACTAACACTACAATATTGGTCCCCCACCACCTCACTCACCCACACAAACCACAAACAAGTTGGCTTTTCTGCTACTGTTGCACCAGATATATACATACTATACACCAACACCACTCTATAGCTAAATAGTTACCACCCCCCACCCCAGCCCACCGACAAGGTCATTTTTGAAAAACTAAAGGATTCCTCTCAAATCTACCATATCCAATTTTCCAACTTAGCTTCTTAAAAGCTATGTTCAAATATATCACATACTTTATTTTCCTTCCAAGTACGTAGCATAGCTGGCAAATCCCTACCATTGTCCCCAAACCGCAATTTTTTTCATATTAAAACAGCATTACAGCTATCGCCATATTACGCACATTAATAATTATTTCAAACTACTTGCTAATAAATATTTTACGTACCTAACTCCAGTTTTCAACGCTTGCGTGCACGCGTCCCTCATATTTGCTACACATCATAATCAAATACTAATCCTTAATAATCTCATTTAGGTAAATACAAGATTTCAACAGTATCTCCATCAGTTTGTAACAACGAAAAATTACTAGTTGCAGAATTGAGAAATACCAACAACCAAGCAGTATGCTGAACTCGAAAGCAATATTTGACATTGACAACTTGCAATAGGAAGAAAGTTTACAAAGAGCAACACACCAATTTAAGGCAAAAAAGGTGCTTTGTCAGTCAAATCCCCCACAATCTCTGCCAAATAATGTTCGTTAGTAGTACTAACAATCAACTAGTGACCGACGATGTAAGACCCCGAAAATGACTTAGGTGAAGCTAGAGCGTAACGTGGTTGTCATGATGGTCTAAGGTCCTAAAATAGTCTATAGAGTGTGGTTGAGGCAGTAGCTAAGAGTTTAGGTGCATTGGAAGTCAAACGTCAAGGGTCGACCAAGACGTTCAACGACTAAGTCACCTAAATGTCTCGTATGTGATTCTATGTGATTAGGTGTAATGCATGAGCTTATATGGTTCTTAAATGAGTTTATATGATGTTTATAGTCAGTGTGTTAAGTTTCGTGAAGTTTGGAGGTCAAACGTTCAAGAACGTCTATGACGTTCGAAAGTTGTGCCTAGAAGTGACCTTGTGTGTCTAAGCATGTTTCGTCGAGTTTTACGTGTTCGTTTTGGATGAAACTTATGTGGTAGGTCCTAAACTCGTATACGTGCATGTTCGGGTTGGAAACGTCCGGGTACGACTCCATGTAGGACCCGCAAGGGGCCCTTAGAGGAGGACCCCAGCCTTGGCCTCATGGCACTGTCCAGTCGACGGACCAAACGACGGCCCGTCGATGGCTTCCGTCGGTGGAGCCATCATGCCTGCAAGTGGTGGAGTCTCTGAACTCAACCACGAGACCCCATCGACGGGACGTCGTCTGACTGACGGACCGTCGATGCTGGGCGTCGATAGGAGGCAAGCTGTCCGTGACTTGGGATTTCAGGGTGCAAATGACGGGACCCCATCGACGGGGCGTGGGTGAGACCACGACCGTCGATGGTCACGTCGATGGGTCCGTGATGTTTGCTGCCAGCTTCTGTTAAGTTGAAGGGGGGAAGTTGTAAATTCACCCCAAGCCCCTATAAGTCTATAGACGGTTGTTTTGAGTGTTTATGGGTATTTTAAGTGTGTATAAGTCATTAAACACTCTATTAAACCCTAACACTAAGATCAAAACACATTCCCTCCAAAAGTTCTTCCAAAAACCTCCATGAGAGTTCAAGGTGAAGATGAAGATTGAAGATGGATCTTCAATGGAGTTTCTTCTTCAATTGACATTGGTTTCTTCAAATAAGTATGGGAGTTCTTCATCTAAGGTTTGCTATCACCTTAGAGCCAATTTCAAAGATGTTTTCAAAGGATTTCAAAAAGATGAAAAGTCCTATTTCTACTCTAAATCTTGGGTTCTTGCATGAAAGGTTTTCAAACGTTAAGATATGATGTTATTGATGTTTAATTGATGTTTTCCAATGAAATTCTCCATGAACCCTTGATCTTCTCAATTCTCTAATTTTCACTAAAGTATGGGTGAATTAATTATGCTTTGAGATTAATGATTTCATGTGTAGATTGTTATGGGCTTTTGAATGATGTATAGATCATGTACGAATGATGTATAGGCTGTTTCAATTTGATCAATTGAGTATTGTATATTCTTAGATCTTTTGACTATTAAGCCTATTGAATTGATATGAACTTAATGCTTATAGATTCTAGTGTAGTTTTCTATGGGCTTTCTAATGATGTAAGGATTGTATTCAATTGATATCTATTTGGTCTTAGATTGATAATTATATATTGAATTGACTTAGATTCATTGAGTATTATGATTTACGATTTGGATTGATGTTCATGGCCATGGGTAAGGGCCTTATGGTATTGATTTGGATGATTTAGCTTGGGATTGAAGTGGTGAGTTCAAGTGGGTGGTATGCTGCCCTAACTCCTTTATTATTATGTATAGCTATTGTAATTTAGCTCTTGGATTATGTGTGATTGGTATGGTCCACCTTTGGTGGCGGTGTTATGTGAATTGATGTGGCCTTGTCGGCATTATTTTAAGTACATTGATGATCATGACCTTGTCGGCACTACTTGAAGTTATATGGCTATTTGTGTAGTTGATTATGTGAATTATGATTATATCTACTTATATGTGAAGTAATGTGGAAGTATGTGACTTCGTATTGAAGTTATTAGGTGAACATGTTATACTATGACTATGTGCTTATATGTGTAGTCTTAGAGTTGATACATGGTTGTCCCTAACTTGGCTATAGGAGTCTATAATGATTATATTGATGATGTTAAGGTGATGAATAGGTTGGCTAAATAATGTTAAGGGTCGTTCCTTAGTGTCTAAAGAAAGATAGGTTATATGTGAAATGGAAGTATGCTGTGTCTTGTTTAGGTTGACTTGTGTCCTTTACTTGATGCTTATGTGAATATGTGATGTCTTGACTTAGGAACTTAAAGGGTCTTAGTCTTGAATAAATCAATATAGGTGAGACCTTGAATGATGATACGAAGGTCCTTTATGTGGAACCTTGAACCAAGTGGTAAGGTTATGAATCGTGAAGCAGTAAGCCGTAATGGTATCCTTCATGTAATGAATGATGGACTTAAGGTTGATTGGCTGGAACGACATCATATCATACCTTAGGAAAGTCATGATGAACTTCTTTGTCGCCATAGTGAGATAACCCTAGTGGACCTTGCTTTGGTAGGGTAAATGTAATTGGGTTATGAACTAGATATGGGACCCATTTATATGAACCTTAATGTGAATTGATCTATGAGAACTAAGGCTAGCACCGAGTGAGTATGGTAATGGGAAGTAGTTCTAGTTAAGTATGAGACTAGAATACAAAGCATGCCCTTCATATTCCTTAACCATGTGCCTACATGGGATGTGTCTATGTTCTACCATTGACAAGTAGAACACCTCATCGGAGTAGGATAGAACTCCGGATTTCATGCTTTGCTACCATGGTCTATGTCGGTTATTGCCTATTCTCATCATATGGGATCCACTAGCATTAGAGAAGCTCTATGAAGTTTAGGTGGTGGTATGGGACGCTATCTAGACATTGCACAATAGGCTTTGAAGATGTTAGTGAGAGTCCCTAGGTCTTCTCCAAGACTATTACTTGAGCGTCCTTATGTGATGAATGTCTCTTAAATGAACTAAGTAATGAAATGGTTTAAGTTAAAGAAAGCATGTTAAATGGATAAGTTCCTTTCTAGAGTAATTAAGGGTTGTCTAGTTAAGGTGTGAAGGGGGCAAGGGAATGGTCACTTCATCTCTTACTTAGATGAGTCTTAATAAAGATTCTAGTTACTGAATATGTTTGACTATGTGGACATGATCCTAACTTAGGTAAGTCTTAAGGACTATTTAGGTAATCTTGAAGAGGTCAATCATGGACGTTATCTTCTTGAGTTACTTGAATAGGTCTTTGGATAACCTTTGAAAGGAGAATGTCATGTTTGATGTATGCTATTGTATTAAGTGAGAATGATTCTATCCTAGGTAGTGTATAGGATCCCTTGTGTGTGATAGGGATTGTATGGGCGGTCGCTCCACACTCACCCAAGTGAACCTTGGAATCACCTTTGGTAGGAGGATCTTATGTTTTGTATGTTGATGTATTGTAGGTGTGTATGTGTCTCATTATGAGTAATCTTAAGGATCGTTTAGGCACATCTAGAGAGGGTGTATGGGCGGTCTCTCTTTGTGTGACTTAAGTGAATCTTAGGATAACTTTAGTGAATAGACTACATGCCAAAAGATGTTTAATGTGAGGGCTAAGCACTTCACTGTAACAGTGAAGAAAGGTCACTATACACTGAAGTGGTTCAATGTAAAGTGGACTTTTAAAATATGATAATTGCTTAAATGATTTTCTTATGTATTTCTAATGTGATAAATGTTGTTCTTATGTTTATACTAAGATGTTTTAACCGAAATTCATGAAAAGCATGTTATTAACTAAATGTTCCTTTTTCATGGTTTTTGCATGGCTTCCATACTTGGTACATCTAATGTGATAACCCCTTCTTTTCCCTTTTTGACTGAAGTGTAGGAAATTGGAAGTCTTGATGTACCATGGATGACGGATAGGTTTCTAAGAGTTAAAGATGAAGTATTGGTGAGTCCTCATCGATTCGAGGACAATATCCACACGTTCCTTATTGTCTTCAGTCTTTATGTTTATGTCTTGTATGGAATTTGTCCCAAGTCTTGTATACTCTAAGTTTAGATGGTTCAAGGGTTGTAAAGGTTTAATGTTTTAAATGAAAGTCTTCCGCTTATATATTGTTTACGAAAAGAAAGTTTTTAATTCTTACGCATTTTTATTATGTTATTATGCAATGAACGATACGAGAGGCTTAGATGAGACTTCTTGAAATCTCATTTGCCGTGTGACGATCTCAAGGATACTATAACTTCTAGGGTGTACTTGTGGGTCGTGACAGAAGATATCTAAAACACATTGCCACCATTTCAAATTCTGGTCCAACGAAAACAAGATAATTTTTTTTAGAAACTCACAGTGAAAATTTGTACAAATACAACAAAATAAGAGTACAAACACTACTCACTCTTACAATCAAAGAAACACGACTAATGTTCGAGGCATCACAAAGATTGATGATGTTATCTACCTGGAAACTGAAGTACACAAAACTTCAACACTAGGGAATCATTAATAATAGGTGGTCAGACATAAGATATACGTGTATGAAGATATAAATTGTATAAAATAAAGAAAACAATACCGAAACATGGCAAAAATAGGAAAGTTTCTCCTTCACATTATCATCAAGTCCTTGAACAAGAAAACGAACTTCAAAAGCTGAACTTGACAAACCTAAACATAAGCATATACAGAGACGAGAAAGAGAGCGACGTTATGCTTCGGCAAGTAAAATATTTCGAATCACTCCCAAGATTCTCAAACCCCTTACACTATGTTGAGTTGCCTTTGTTTTCTGACTATTAAAAAGATCTTAGGCACTTAACTCACTAGTTACTTTAACAGGAACGATTAATGTAAACACACTTTGATCAGAAGTTATCTGTGCACCAACTACATTCAAGATGGGCACAAAGCTGACATGTAGCAAAATTTTCCAACACCAAAGAAACAAAAATTGAAAAATGTTGGTTGAATTAAATCACTTAACTTAACAATTGCATATCCTGGGGCACAAAATTCATTATATGTGATGTCATAGTTTACACTTGGACTTGCAACCTTACCTACACGATATGAGAATTGTCCCAAAGCTAAAAATAAATGGCATAACTTCAATATCTCCTTCACAAGGTTCAGTTACTTTGAGAAAACATATCCCCGAACAACTTATCACGCCTACTGTCAAACAATATTCAACTTATCTCAGGTCTATGGGGACTAATCGAAGCTCCACCACCCAAAAACCTATGAAGTCACCAATCAACGTTCAAGTGAGAATAGGTCTCAAATTGCGAGTAGAAGTTATTTTCATAGTAATGTTGACCACAAAGTTCAGTTTTAACCAGAAAGTTTGTTGCCACAGTTCAATTTTGACAATTTCGAATTTTCATCCATGAAAAGTACAACATAATTAACCAAATTTGTTCATGCATCTATACAAACAACAACAAAACGACCTAATATAGTGGATACAACTGCTAATTTGTCCAAAACTTTCCGATCCGAGATTCAGTGAAAATTGAGATGAGGAAATCTCGAAACGCGAGGGGAGTGGAAAGACCAACCTTAAAACTGTAAGTCTGAAATTCCTAAGCTGAATTCACAATTCTGAATCTGATGAGGTAGTTGAAGAAGTGGCGAAGTGTCGGAGGACGGCTGTGTAGCGGAGAGAAGTGAGAAGTGAGAAAAAGTATATACTATTTTGTATACAATAAAATATATCGATGCCACATTTTATATTTTGGAATATTTTTTTTTCAAGATTTGGGGGTTTAAAAATCCCGCTATTTACTTAGATTTCTCTTTTTCTAGATGACGGAAGTTTGAAACACCGTTATATACTTTTATTTTCTGTTAGTTGAGAAACCTACTTATTTAATATAATTTGTGGGGGTTGCAACTAACCTTTCCTAATTAACTCCCACAATTTAAGTGTTTTTTTTTGTAGTGTAGTACCTTTAATCAATTTAAGTGTTTTTTTTGTAGTGTAGCACCTTGGATGGCAACTTAGTAATCAAATATGTAGCTGCTAATATGCAATCTCCCCAATAATCAATAGGTAAGTGAGATTGAAACATCAGTCCCCTCCCTAATTCCAAGATATGTCTATGTTTCCTCTCCACAACACCATTTTGTTGTGGAGTTCCAACACATGAAGTTTGGTGCAAAATTCCTTGAGACTTGAGAAAGGAAGCCTACTGAATACCTGTTCCCAATTCCATTGCATTGTCAGACCTAATGCACTTGACTTGGGCATGTAATTGTCTCTCTATTATAGCTAGAAACTCCTTAAGAGTAGGAAAAGCATTACTCTTAAAGCTTAACAAGAAAGTCCAAGTACCTCTTCTATAATCATCCCCTATAGTAAAAAAGTATCTAAAACAATTGTAAGTGGGTGATTTGTATGGGCCCCAAGTTTCAACGTGGATCAATTCAAATAGCTTGGTAGAATGAATAGCACTTAATGAAAAAGTGAGTCTAGTCTGCCTAGCTTTAGGACAAATATCACAGACATGTTCAGATTTAGAAGGGAAATTAATGAAACTGAATTTTCTCATTGCAGAAAAGGGCAAGGCCTTAACCTTACATGACAAAGATCAACAGAAGGGACTACATTTGCAGAAAAAGAAAAAGGAACTGATCCTGAACTAGGAATGGAAACATTTCCTTGTGGATTTAAAACTACATTAGCATTAGAAACAAACTGAAACCTAATACTAGACGACTTCAACACGTACAATCCCTCATTCACTTCATCAAAAACTTGAATGCTCTTCAATGAAGGGTCCTGTAAGACACAACCACTAGGAGTAAAGAACACTATCATATTTAATTTGACTTGATAACCTGTGTACATATATCAGATTATGCTTGAAAACATGGACATATAGGACATCTTTTAGAGTGAAATTTGGAAGAAAATAGAAGAGACACTTCCTGTATGAGTCACAATCCTGAAAGAGTTAGGCAAAGTGAGAGGAAGGGGAGTGAGTGACAGAAAAGAATTGGAATCAAAACACATGTTCTGGAGCACCGGAATTAATAATCCATGTACAAGAATTAATAACTGACAAACATGAGCTAGAGTTCCTCCGAATGGTACCAGTAATGGCATTTCCATTATACCAGTGGTTGGTGTTGTCCTATGCTCCTTCTGGACATCTTTTGTAACCTGCTGCACCTGCTTTGTGTATTGTTCTTTGCTCATGTACTGGCTGTAATCGTTGTAGGTTGTATCCACTTGTGTGTTCTTGAATGCTTCAGATTTTTCTTCAGTTGTAACTGCATTTACCAACTGCATTTACCTTCACTGTTCCCTGAGTTTCTCTTGTCTTAGTGAATTCAAAATATCAAGGTATCCAATGAGCCTATAGCAATTGTCATGTAAATGTCCTATTTTTCCACAATAAGTGCATGTAACATTAGGATTGTACTTATTCTTCCTTGACCTGAACCTTTGGACTGGTTTTCCATTCCTTTGTTCCCAATTATCATACTTCTGTGATTGAGTGTTTTCTCTCATGATTTGATTACCATTTCTGTGATTCCACTTGCCTTGTGTTATTGCCATAAAATTTGTTAAGTTGGTTATTTGCATTAACATAACCCTCTTGTTGGTTCTCATCTTGCAACAAAAGGGAGTATGCAACATCAATGCTTGGCAAAAAGCTCATCATCAGGATGTTCCCTCTTGCCTGAGCGCAGACGTCGTTTAGCCCCATCAGAAACTGCATTAGTTTCTGATCTTGTAGTGATTTAACCAACATTGAACACAATAATAACATCAAACCAATAGCCTCCCAAAATTTAAACACAACAATAACATCAAACCAAAGAAATAACTATTTCTTGATTAGTTTGGGTATACCCATATTACAAAAATATAACCTTTACAACAAAATTGACCAAGGTCATTCACTACTATGTTCGGTCTAAAGTTGGGAGTTAGCAACCCTATCATTTACAAAATAACAAAAACTGTCCAAGGTAATTCACGACTATGCTCAGTCTAAAGTTAGAGAGTTAGCAACCCTATCAATTACAAAAGATGACCTATACAAACAAAAACAAACAAACCAAATTAACTAATTCCAGTTTCAAACTAGATGGACTTTCACTCGTCTTCTTCCATCTCCACTTCCACATGACCTTGTTGGCGTTAACATCAGCGTTGGCGGCGTTTGAGGCTTGATATAGAACTTCATACACCATAATGATGCACAGGACAAATCCAAAGGGATCATTCTATTATCTGACCGAAAAGGATCCCTCTGGATTTGTCTTGTGCATCATTTTAGTGTACGAAGTTTTATATCAGGCTCTCAAACGCATGTGAGAGTGGAGATGGAAGAAAACAAGATGGAAGTCTCTCCAATTTGAAACTATAATTAGTTAATTTAGTTAGTTTGTAATTGTTTGTAAAGATCATTTTTTGTGATTGATAGGATTGCTAACTCTCTAACATTAGACCGAACATAATCGTGAATGACATTGGTCAGTTTTTGTTGTTTTGTAAATGATAGGGTTGCTAACTCTCCAACTTTAGAACGAACATAATTGTGAATGACCTTGGTCAATTTTTGTTATAAAGGTTATTTTTTTTTATAATATGATTGTTTCAAACTAATCACGAAAATAGTTATGTTCTATGAGATTTGTGTTATTGTTGTGTTCAAAAAGACTGAGAGACTATTGATTTGAAGTTATTGTTATGTTCAAATTTTGAATGTGATTATTTGACCTTATAGGTATAGATGTAACATTATCTTTTTTTTTTTGGAAAAAATTGGATCAGGTTAGAAAAATGCTACCGTTGTGGTCTTTGGTTCCAACTTACTGTTGTTGTTTAAACATAAGGTTTGATTGTTTTGTTTAGTATTTTAGTTCCTAGAATTGATGACTCATCATAATGTTTGAACTTCTTGATTCTCCCATCTTGTATAAGTTTGTCTAGTTGTAGTCACAACTTGTATATTTGGAGTCATTTGTACTTGTTTGATTTGAGTTCTCGTTATTGTAATAGTAGTTTCTCCCACACCTGAATCCCTTTCTTTTGGTTGGAAATATGTAAGAACTTTGAATTATAACGGTCACATTTGAGCCTAGATTAATAGCTTAGATAAGTATGTCCATATGGAGAGTCTAGTCATCTAGTCATCTGAAAATTAATATTTCTCCTATAACTTCATCTATAGCGGCGATTAAACATATAAGGAAAATAAGCAACATTTAATGGCAACAGATAAATGCCATTAAAATGTCCCCAAGCCTTTATGCTCTCATTCCTGTTTTTTTAAATAAAAAAACAAGGTATTGTCCGAATTATTGTCATCCCACACCCCAAAACCACAATTTTGACCATGCTAGCAAATGAGAAATACTTCAGATGATAAATTCTAAATCATAGGAATTAACACTTCATAGGAATTGACACTTCAATAAACATACCTTAAGTTTAGGACACTCATAAAATTTTCTTCCAGAATTCAATTAAGTGAAACAATGAGCAACTTCACTACAACCACAAATTTTCACAGAATCACTAATAGAATCACAGCTAACTTCGGACATCGTATAACTGAAAAGGAAAGCAACAATTAGTGATTTTTTAACCTAAATCACCAATTTTTTTACTTAAAAACACGCAGTCCTCTACTATTTTAAACCTAAATCACAAATTTTCAATTAAAAAACACAAAGTCCTCTTTAATTTTTAAACCTAAATCAAAAAATTTCAATTCAAAAACACAAAGTCAAGAATAGAAAGATGAACCTGCAAGAATCAAAACCCTAGTTGCTGTGAAGTTGAACGGCAGCACGGAGATGAACGGCAGGGAGATGGAAGTGAATGGTTTTACGCCAATATTTCATACAACTGAGTTATGTAAATGTTGTGACAACATGTTAATATGTTTTGTTTATCTAAATTTTGTTTTGAGCATAATCTGTGGCTTCAACCAAATTAACAGTAAAGCTTAATGTTTCTTTTAAATAACTAATTCCTTTCACACTGTCATTAAAACATCCATAAAAAGTAGTGACAATGTTAGAAATCACCATTTTCTTGAAGAAAAAAAGAAGTGGGAGTCAGAAATCTCGTGTGGAAAGTGCCGCTCACTGCATCGCCGTAGGCGATGCTGCGTTTGCACATATGCAAAGATCTCATCATTCTCCACACGGCAAAATCACATTCACCGAAGAAAAAAATATGTAACAAAACTATCTTCTCATAACCCAAATAACTAAATAAATAAAAACAAATAGGAAAAAAAGAAGAGAGTTTTCGCCATTCAGATGGCTGAAAGCTTATTAGCAGCTACTGTGAGAAGAAAGAGGTGAAGCGTTGGGTTTTAATTGCTGAGTCTGACGGCGATGCTTTATAATATGTTGCCCTAATGCAACTCATAATTTTCTGCTTGCGTCTCCACCTAATCTAACTACATCCCCCTAATCTACGGCTGATATCATAATCTACTATTTTGGAGATGCCACATGATTTTAATTCACATTTGAATATGTGACTTGAAATAAGTATGATTTTGATTTCATTTATTTTGTAAATATTAAATTTGATCCTTAAGTTTTATCGCCTAAGAAAGAGACCTATTATTTCAAATTTACAAAAAAACAAATAAATTTATATTTGTCGTGAAAAGATTATTTGTACCATGATTTATTGTTGTAAATTTTACAAATAAAAAAAAGAAATTTTATATTTGACGTGAAAAGATTATTTGTACGATGTGAATGAATTTAAAACTAGCGAGCTAGTTACTACTCCATCCATTTCAAATTAATTGAATTGATGTATATTTCACACTTTAAGAAAATAGATTAACACAAAAATTAGACATAACTTTCTATTTTTACCTTTATTAACTATTGTCAAATTTATAATTAAAATAACTAAACTAATGAAAGATAAAATTGAAAAAACATTTTAAAAGTAATCTTGAAAATTGAACAATTAAGTTAATTTAAAAAAAATATTTTAATAATTTAATTAATTTAAAATGGAGAAAGTATTAAATATTAATGTTGACAAGTGAATCTTTTTATGTACCCACAAATACTTATTTACAAAAAGTACATAAAGATTTATGATTTATCAATAGATAGAATACTTTCAAATATTCTAATTTATGAAGTATAATATATTCATTTTTATAAATTATGTATTTCTTTGTAAGATTGTCTACTCTCAATTATATACGATGACCATACTTTCTCCTACTCCTTCTCCTACTATTAGCTAGGATCAATATTTTTTATTCATATCAACTGCAATTATATTAAGTTTGAAAAGTCTCTCAGCAAGATGACGTTTTTCTATATACATATTATTTTTGCTAATTACAGTCTTACTATAAACAAAAACATATTTCACGTGGATATCAAATTGTTTTCCATTTGAAGAACATTGTTGAGAGTCATAATCATACCTTCACTAAGTAGATCATGAATAATGACTTGTAGTTGTTAATCTTGATACATGACAATCTATCTTGTTGTCAACTATTTTAAATTCTAAAAATTAAATTTCTTCAATCGAACATCCTCAATCTTGTATTTCTTGTCAAAAATGTTTCACAACTCTATAACACTTAGAATTCATATACTAAGTAGGGGAGGACCCACCTGTGTCAAGCGACACCCCTTTGTTGGAAAATTATGGTCAAATTTTGGTTTAATAAATATATATATATATATAAGTAATGACACCTCTTGATACATGTAAAAGGTTTAGTCTAGTGGTAAGAAGTTGCAAGAACTTCTTAAGATCCGCCAACTAACAAATACAATAATGTAAAGGTATGCAAAAAAATAATGATCAACATGTTAGTAGTGTTGATTCAAGCAACTGGCCTAATGTAACAGTGGAGAACAAGCCTTTTGAAGGCCAATTTTCTTTTGATAAAGATGCACAAACTTGCTTCATACTTGGCCGAGCTAGAGGACTCTGATGAATACACGTGAATGCTAGTTTTGTGATCTTGATTAATTCTTCTGCTTCTTCTTTTCCAGGACCTAGCGTCCGTTTGTCAATCAATTCCTTTAACAGCGTTCCATTTGCTCCTGATGCTGGTAAAGATGATGATAAAGCTTGAATAATATCACCTGGATGATGACCTATAATAACTTCTAGTGATAGCACCCCGAAGCTGTAAACATCACTCTTCTCATTTACCTTCATTGTGTAAGCAAGCTCTACAAACAAATTAGAAAATTGCGTGAAAGAGTGAAAGATTTTGATGTAATGAATTCCTAGTTTAATGTACTCCATCTGTTTCAATTTGTTTGTCTGATTTTGACTTTACACGAAGTTCAAGAAAGTAAAGAAGACTTTTGTATATAAGTACCTGGAGCTACATAGCCAAGAGTTCCAGCAAACGATGTCCAATTGGTGGAGTTAGGCCTTAAGAGTTTAGCAGTACCAAAATCAGAAACATGGGGATTGCCTTCATCATCTAAGAGAACATTGTTACTTGATATATCTCTATGAACTATAGGAGGTGAACACGCGTGATGCAAGTAACACAACGCGTTAGCTACCCCCTTGACAATATCAACCCTCTTAAGCCAATTTAAATCTCTTGCTCTACCCTCATTGCTTAGGTTTTGTGACAAGTTTCCTCCTTCCAACAACTCATAAACCAAGAATGAATGGCGCGCGTGTGAACAGAACCCATAAAGCTTCACAATATTCCGATGGCGGATGTTTACTAGAGCTTGTATCTCTTTTGAAAAGCTTTTTATCAAGTTGTCATCAGATTCTTCATCTTCTAAAGCATGAACTTTTTTCACAGCAACAACTTGACCACATGGTAACTCAACCTTATAGACACTTCCATGTCCTCCCTTCCCTATGCAATATTTGCTATCAAAGTTTTCTGTTGCTGCAATTATGTTTTCATATGCTATTTTCCCATCAAAGCCCCTAACTGAAAAAGAATTGCTTGATGGTTCTCTAGGCTGAATACTTCTATTTCTTTTCCTTTTCGTTCGAAAAAGTATACAGGTAATCACAAGTAGAAGCAGGGCTACAAAAATTAGAGACAAAGTTAATGTCAATATAAGCTTTCTACTTGTTCTCTCTTTTTTCCTCAATGAAGAGCAAGGTCTCATACCAGTATGATTATTGCTGCATAAATCCTTGTTATCTCTTAATTCTTCACGCGATGCATTTTGAAATGCCACGATCTTGGGAAGGGGACCAACCAATTGATTGCAAGATATATCGATTGACCTCAAACTAACGCGTTCATTGAAACTAAGTGGAATTGAACCAGACAAGTTATTACGCGAAAGATTCATTCTTTCTAAACTTCTCAAACTCCCTATGTGCCACGGTATCTCACCACTGAGCATGTTATAACTGAGATCAAGATACGCTAGAGAGTGCAAGTTTCCTAAATTAGAAGGAATAGTTGTATTCAGCATGTTCTTGCTGAAATTCAAGTACCAAAGCTGCCTACAATCTCCTATTTCTCCTGGAATCGTTCCACTCATATTATTCGCACCCAAGTCAAGTCTTGTAAGTTTAGACAACTTCCCCACTTCTACAGGTATTTCTCCTGAAATTCTATTTTCATGTAAATCAAGTTCCAGCAAGAGAGTTAGCCTCTCTAAACTTTTAGGAATTTCGCTGGTCAAGTGATTTGAAGAGAGATCAAGCATTTCTAGTTTGATCAAATTTCCTATCTCAACTGGTATGGCACCAACCAAGTTGTTATTGGAGATCTTCAAACTTGTTAGATTATGAGAAAAGCCCCATTGTGACGATAACTCGCCATATAGTTTATTATGACTCAAATCCATGTAAACTAGACTTGGATACACACCAAAATCTTCTGATATATTGCTAGACAATTGGTTACCATCAAGCCTAACTCTTGATAGCGTAGAGCAATTTTTCAAGGTTCGAGGGACACGACCAATAAATTTATTGTCATATGCTATAAATTTAGCAAGTGATCCACCAAAGCACACATTTTGTGGCAAATGACCAGAAAATTTGTTCTCTGCTACTTGAAAAATTTGCAAATGTGTAAGATTTTCAAACTCTTTTGGAAGTGATCCATTGAGTTTATTTCTAAGCAAACACAACTGCACAAGGGATTTTAAGTTACCAAAACTTGAAGGGACAGGGCCATAGAGTTCATTACCAGATAAAAATAACAACTCAAGTTTAATCAAGTTACCCATAGATGACGGGATAAAGCCAATAAAACGATTTATCGACAAGTCTAAGTGCTTGAGATTCTTCAGTAGCCCTATTTCATGTGGAATCACTCCATCAAATTGATTGTAACTCAAATATAGGAAGCTTAATTTTGAAAGATTGAACATGTTTCTTGGAAGTGTACCATTGAGTGAGTTATAAGAAAAATTAATCAATTGAAGATGAGGAAAAGAAGTGAAATTTAGATGGTGAAGATTACCTCTAATCCCATAATTTGCAAGATTCATTTGATTAACTCTTCCAATATTATCACAAGAAATGCCACACCAATTATGACAAGGATTAGTACTATTGCTAGTAATTAACCAAGAGGAAAGGAGTGTTTGGCTTGTATTTTCAAGACTTGCTTTCCATTTTAAGAGAGAAAATGCTTCAAGTGAAATTGAATGTCTTTCAGAAGCATTTAGAAAAGAATTAGCAAGAACATGTTGATCAAAACAAAAAGTTATACAGATTAAAAAATGAGTAATGAAAATTGTGTTGGATAATGAGGATCTCATTTTTTTTCTTGAAAAAAAAAAAGGCCTAATTCTTTTTTTTATTGTTTCTGGCTTTGTGGGAATGCTGGACAGTGGACATAATAATTTATGGACTGGTATTTATAAAAGAAAAAAAAAAGCCTCATGTTTCCAAGTGGGAAACCAAGCCAAAATTAACAGCTCTTGTTTAGTACTACTAGTATTATATATTTGCTTTTCGTTTGGATTAATTTAAATATAAATAACTTATTTCTTAATAGTTATCGCTAAAATATAGAATATGTAACTTATTTCTTAATAGCTACGGCTAGATTTGGATTTCTTCTTTAATTTAATCCTCATGGAAAGTAAATTATAGAAAAAAGCTTCAAGTCAAATTAATTTTTTTTTTAATCAGTAGAGTTGAAATAGTGAAGTACTTTTAGCCATATAGTAGCATGTAAAAGCTTAATTAATTAAAAAAAAGTGGTGTTACTTTTTGCCTCCAACAGTTTAATTTTTGCCGACCTCGTGGTTTATGCAGCACAACAACTAAGACTAACATAACATATAAATTATTTTCTTGGAGGTGATAATGTAAAATAATTTTGAGTAGCAAAAAATATTTTAACTAGGAAGAAATTGAATAAAGCTAAAGAAAAAACAAAATGTATAATAGCTCATCTCTTATCACTACTTCACGAGGCATTTTAATAATAAAAATGATATTGCTAGAAACTAAAATAAATGATAGGCTCATAAATTGGATTTCCTAAAAATTGTAAAAGTATATATGTTCAATTTGTAAAACGACATACAAAGAGAGATCAAATCCATAAGGAGAAGTAGGGGTGTCAAAATCAACTCATTGGAATAAAAACATGACTCACTTAACCTGTTCATTTATTAGCTTAGATCATTTTGATCATTTGCACGATCACAAGTCATATCTTACCCTAAAAGGATGAGAGGAGTATTGGGCTTGAGTTTCTGTTAGATTTTGAAGAACACAAGCATGGACACCATTGTAAAAACAGCAAGTGAATTGTCCTCAACATTCAGACATAAGCAACTGATGCTCGAACAGGATCATTTGATTTAGTACTCTGAGCACGACCTCTACCTCGTCCCTGTACTTGTCCTTGGCCTTGGCCTTGGCCCCGACCTGCTAGAAATTCAATCTCATGTTAAAAGATAAGACGTTGGTGTCATATATATAGCAGAACCAATATGTTTTACATGAAAAGTTGGTAGTATACTATGTATCTTAGGTGAAAAAGGATTGTAGCATACCCTGGCCTTGAATGGGCATTGAACCAGCTACTCCACCATAGTTGTTACCACGTCCACGATTACCACGACCTCTTCCTCCAGTTCGGCCTCTACCATTATATCCACGTCCTCCTTTCCATCCGCCCTCTCCACCATTTCCAGGCACACCGTCATTAAAACGCCCTGTACACAGTAAACCAAGATGTGTAGGAAAAGAAGCAGACAAAAAAAGGAAGTCGTTGCATTAAGCTTCCACTATGTGTATAGTCCAGGGAAAGGTGGGACCACACGGGTCTATTGTACGCAGCCTTACCCTGCATTTTTGCAAGAGGCTGTTTCCACAGCTAAAACGTAACCTGTGACCTCATATCACAAGGCAACAACTATACCAGTTACTCAAAGGCTCCCAGGAAATTCATGACATAATCACAAAATAAGGGGCTACATATAGATAGAGAAAAATAGCCAAAATAAACATTATGTTCAAGCCTCACGAGTCACGAGTCACCACCTTCTTCATGAGAAAATCAAGAGCTTTAAAACGACAATGGAAAAAAAATCATGGTCCCTAATGAAAAACCAATGTATGGTGTACCTCCTCCATAATCATATTCGGTCAGTGGTCTGACTTGATCGGCTGGAATAGGTGGCTGATACCTGCAAATTTCGACTGCTTACGAGACAATTTATGTGTCTTGAAACCAAAACCTGAAAGAAAGGGGCATAACAAGAAATGCGAGCACAAAGACATAGTTACACCATCTGCAACTTCATGATATATCCATAGTTGCTACACATACCAACCGGGATGTTGAGAAATGGATTTAGATTATATACATCGACAAAAACAATGTAAAGCATTTTCACATCAACGTATTTTCACCTGTTGTATCATGTAATTTGCCTTATTTTCCAGGTTACCAATTCCAATTTTCATGGACAGTTACTTGTAGTTGACATTTTGGATAATCAGATAGTGTAAAATTAGTATATACTAGTACTAGATGTTAGAAAAGAAACAGTAATAGTATCTTATACAAATTAGTCAATATGACTAACACATACTAGTTCTTATCCAAAGAACGATTAGAAGTACCGTTAGAGGTATTGTTTTGAACTATTAAACCAGATGGCCAACTCTGATATTAATCATCACAAGTAATGATTCCAATTTTACCATAGTCCAGATTCTACTAGTATGGTATTGAGGCATAGTTGATTGACTGATATATTGCACATTTACTAATGACCAATTGAAGAAAAGAAAGAGCACGAAATGCAGTGTTGATATACTATAAATCATGATTACTAACCCGGGTGATGAGGTATCTAACTCCTCCTTTGAAAGGATAATTGTTATGACTGACACATGACGAGTAGTCTCGAGCCTGCATTTGTTAATAAATAGAGAAAGTTATTGAGCAAACATCCCAGACCAGAAAAAAACAATACTTGATGGACTACATTTAGATGCATCTTACGGAAGAAGTCCTTCTTCTAAAGGTTCCCACGTATCAGTGATATCAGTTGAACCAATCGATGTGATCTGATGAAGGCCAACGATCTTCCTCTGATGCATAAAGATTACATAGTTACATGCTTTATCGAGTAATTGGAAACAGAAACTAGATACTACATGCTATTGGAAAAACATATTTTCAAAGAAAATTTAGTAAGTGGACATAAATCACATAGACATGCTACAATTAATCTGCTACACACACCTTTATTAGTTCTGCTATCATTACTGTTTTGCTAATTGCTCTGCCCATAGACTTAAGAGCAATTTCTTTAGATCCTTTCTCCTGCAAAACAACAAAATTGTCAAGACGCTAAACTCGCAGAAACATGAAATTAGCTTAAATCCATCACTTCCTAACGATTCAATGGAATTGAATATATGAGTTTACTCACAAACAGAGGGCATATAGCAAGCAAATTGTGGCATTGTAGTGTTACTCAAACTAAGGTGCAATTTCATCAGTATTTAAGATCCATTGATATTAATCTGATTCAATTAGAATGCTTGTTACTTCACTATTACACAAATAAACTACTCCTTTCGTCCAATTTTGTGGCCTACTATCCTTTTTAGTCTGTCTCCAAAGAAAATATCAATATCCCTTATTTAGTCTGCATACGCCAGTGGCGGAGCCAGAAATTTTAATGAGGGGTTCAATACGAACTAGTGGGAGGGGGTTCGATATCTATTATAAATACCTAAAAATAATCGGGGTTCGGATGACCCCCTCATTATACACTGCCTCTGCCCTGGCATACTCCCAAACCCCATCTGTGGAATTACAGTGAATATGTTATTGTTGGAAACAATAAACTTCTTATTTCACTCTTTAACTAGATTATTCATAGCCATACAAATCTTTATGACTTGATTTAGGTCACATGTTTATAAAGGATGTCGTTCTTTCTTAAATTTTGTACCTAGTCAAATATTTGTCACATAAATTGAGACATATTGAATATCGCACACATAGCAAAATCATGGCTAGGGCACTATACTAACAAGCAACACAATTTATTGTAGAAATTTTTGCGATTAATCACTAAACATGCAAACTTGAAATCATGTGGTGCAAAACGTTTACAGAAATAAGCAAAGTAGTAGAATGAAAAAAGGTAAATGAGGGACCTGAAGAAGAAGATTAGTAGCATAAGTAATGTAATTCCTTAATCTTCCTTGTGTTGTTATTCTAATCTCATTCTCCTTAATAGGATTATCAATTTTTGGCTTCTGCACTTTCTCATACCTATCCATAACTTTTTTAAAAACAATTTTTTTCCTTCTATCAATTCCCAAATAATGAAAAAAATTTAGCACTTGTAATTAAAAATCAAATGTTACAGTAATGTTAGTTCTTTCGATAGTGTTACTTTTTTTTCTTTTGGTCAAAACAGTATTCAGAAAAATACGGTTAATTTGTGGCTAATATGCTTAATTTTCTGATCTCAGTTTATGACTCTGATTCATGAAATAACCACGTGTTTAAGATTCTTAATAGTAACCCTAAAAGGATAAAGCTACAAATTTTATTTACGGGAAGTATATAAAACACCCTTAAAGAAATAAATGGTTTTGAGTAGCAGTAGAAATTACTCCCTCCGTCCACTATTGTTTATCGTGCTTTATATTTTTAGAGTCTAACTATAAAAACTTTGACTAACACTTTGAGATATATTTTTCACCATATAGTATGCAAAATATTGTAATTTCTAGTTTTCATATAGTTTTTGAATATCTAAATTTTTTGTTTAAAATATTAAATTAATGTAATCTAATTTAACTTTGAAAATAACTTTCGAAAAGCACAATATGATGACTAATAAAAGTGAACAAAGAGAGTATTATTTAGCTGTAAAACACACACATAATTATTAGGTCAACTCGTTAATTTAATTGGAATCAGTGGAAGCACATATTTTGTCATTTACTCTATACTCAGTAGGTGTATCCTACTTGTAGGTTCATTCTTTAAATTATTAATATGTGATATTATATAACAATAAAAAATAATATAATTTAATAATTGATTAATTAAAATAATATAATATAATATATTATAATGTAAATACGTACCGATCGACTCTTCAAATAAAATGTCTGCATATGCCCTTTGAAGAAATTAAGGATATGAAATTAGGTCAACTCGTTGAGTAAATTGGAATCAGTGGAAGCACATGGACTTTACTCTTCCAAGTTTATTTGCAATGAGATGCAACAATTTCTTTATTATTGCCAACGCATATAACAACATAAAAAATTATTATGTTTTTATTGTATTGACATTATTTGCAAGTCATAATAATGTTATATTCATTATTATAAAAAATTTCATAGTGAATAAATAGGCATTTTAACTATTCAACTTTTTAATAAATAAATACGCGAGTTCTATCTGGCAGAACGCGTGATGTACACGTATTTTGCGCGAGTTAGGAGTAATTTTCGGGGACAGTTGTTGACACCGAATTTTGACCCTCCCAGTAGGAATTGATTCATGAGCTTCTTAAATTCTCAAACAATTTAAAATAATTAGTTTTTCAATTTAAGAAAAAATATAAAGTTTGCGTTATTTTGAATAATTTTTGCCATTTCTTATAGTTTTTAAATAATATATATATCTTACATAATTATGTATATAATTAGTATATTTTATGATTATTCAAAAATCATCTCAAAAATATTTTAAATTTAGTAAGTAGTCTTTTAAATTAGTTTAGTTTAAATCATTGTTATATTTTTGAATAACTAAGTTTACGATTAAATTAATTATTTTATTTTTTTTGTTAAGATTAAGAAGCTCGTTAATTAATTAATATTAATTTGTCTTATTTAAAGTTTAGCCAAATTTATTAATGTAACACAATTTGGCTATTTCTTAAATTTAATCCATCTTAGACTTCCAACTTAACTCAACTTTGAGAAACATTTGGGCCAAGATCTAATTCAATTGTTAGCAGCCCATTCCATATTTTTCAGCCCATTCTTCACAATTACCTTCATCAGCCCATTCTTTTTCAAATTCCCTTACCATTTCCTAGGCCCAATTTTTTCCTCCAAATTACTACAGCCCAATACAATTCCCAGCCCACTAATTCTCAACTACACTTTTGGAGGTTTTGAATTTTGAAATTTGAAATTTGAAATTTTGAATTTTGAATTTTGAATTTTGAATTTTGAATTTTGAATTTTTGAATTTTTGAATTTTTGAATTTTGGAATTTTTGAATTTTGAATTTGGAATTTGGAATTTGGAATTTTTGAATTTTGAATTTTGAATTTTGATTTTGAATTTTGAATTTTGAATTTTGAATTTTGAATTTTGAATTTTGAATTTTGAATTTTGAATTTTGAATTTTGAATTTTGAATTTTGAATTTTGAATTTTGAATTTTGAATTTTGAATTTTTGAATTTTGAATTTTTGAATTTTGAATTTTGAATTTTGAATTTTAAAATTCAAATTCATCTCAAAATCCATTCCTTTTGCCCCCCTAAAAAAAAATTAATTTTTGAATTTGAATTTTGAATTTTGAAATTTAAATTCATCCCAATCCATTCAATTTTCCCCCTAAATCTACCATAAAAATCTCCTATAAATACCTTCTCTTTTCTTCTTCTTTCTCATTCATGATTTGAAAAAAAGGGGAAAGAATTCAAGAATTCAACAAAAAAAAATTCATGATTCAATTCAAGAATTCAAGAATTCATTTCAATTCAACATTCAATATTCAATATTCAATACTAAATATTCATTATTCATGATATATTTTTCTTTGATATAAAATTTTCTTTTTGAACATTCATAGTAGTTCAAGCAAAAAAAAAAAAAAGAATACATAGATTAACACATTCAAGTCGTATTCGGGTCAAAGATATCACTTGAAATTCTCGATCGTCGTTCGAATCCGAATTGTGAGGTGAAGTCGCTGCATCCCCTGCTCGTACTATCCCGAAATCGCTGCACTCAGAAAGGTAAATATCGCTTCTTCTTGCATCATTTACTTCTCAAGATGTAGGTCTTTATTATCTAAAGGTTGTAAGATCTTTAATTTTTTTTGAGTTATATATTCGGCTTAACTCGAATCTTTTAAAATATTTTTTTTATTTACTCATAAATTATGTTGTGTTTAAGATGTGCCTTATTTCATCACTTTATGGCTAATTCATTTCTATTTTATTGCATGTGAAACTCTCCTCGAGTCCTCACAGACTTTAATCCATCTCTTTGCGATTTCTCATCGAGCCATAAAGGTTTCGAAATATCTTTCTTGAGTCGGCCAGACCCTTGAATTGGTGTACAAATCGAAAGCAGTAAAGTCATTGCTGGAAATTAATTTTCCAGCCCCCCCAAAAGTTGAAGAACAGGTCGATATACCAGCTGTATACACTGATATACAGTCGAAACATATGATGCCCAGGTCCAAAAATTATACAGGTACTGAAAATTTGATCTGGGGCAGCATACATTTGGTATACAACCCAAGATACAGGAAACGAGGCTTATATATGAATTGTATACACTGATATACAACGTTTGTATACAAAAACGGAAATTAATTTTGAAGTCCAAAATCAGCAGCTTCGGCCTAAATGTTTCTGGGCAGTAATAGGCCAGAAGGCCCAAATCTTCCTCTTTCTCTCTCTTTTTATTTGAAATTATTAATTTCTCTAACTCTTACTTTATTTGCTAATTAATTTTAAGGATAACTTAATTAAATTCATCAAAAGATGAACCATATTCTTTATGTTAGTATATAATTTTTATTTTTATTTTTCTTTCAAATATCTTGGTCCAAACCTCTTTTTTTTTTTAATGAGTTTAAAGTGATTCCTTGGGTTTTCGACTAAATTAGTTCAAATTATAATGAATTAAATAAATCCTAATTAATCTAGTTTGTTAAAATTCTTATTTCTTGTATTTCAAGTCAAATGTTTCATTTTTTGGGATCTCTTTCTCTAAAAGTATATAAAATGAAACTAACGTCATTTGTTTAATTATTTTTCTCAAAATTAACCAAATATTATAATTTATTATTTTTCTGTTAGATCTTTTTTTTATTTTTTATTTTTTTAAAAAAATTAGTCAAATATATTTTAGTCAAATCGCCGGTCAAACGCAAGTTAGCGGGCATTCCGAGGGCCTAACACCTTCTCGGAATGTACATTGAACTTCGAACCCTTTTCAATTGATTTTTATCTGTTTTAAATCTTTTGAAAACAATTTTAAGTTTTCTTGATTTTTTTTTTAAAATCAAGTGGCGACTCTGTTAATTTGGAAAGTCGATTTCTCTTAAATCATAAGATTAATTGATTTTCCGAAACTTAGTCATTTTTTCAGAAATATATATTTTATATTATATATTTTTAATAAAACACCCATAACGGTAAAAAATATTGAAATGACAACTGTACCCTTAATGAATCCCTTTTATATATATTATTATATTTCCAAATCAAAATCTCATTTTATTTTTTTTTAATTTTAAAATGGACGTGTAAAATATTTAATTAGTTGGCATCCATTGAGTGACTCACTAATACACGTGGGAGCGTTTGCATTTCACTCTCTTTTGCTTCAACAATTGCGTGTGTTTTTATTTAAAGGTAGGATGTTAAAGTGTATGTTTGTGCACTATGAAAATTAAAGGTTAAAGTTAAAATTTGAAATCAAGTTTAGGGTCTAATATATGTATTATGCCTTATAAAAATTATAGTGCAAGTCTCTTCGAATTTTTAGTTATTTTCATTATCTTAGATGACAAGTCAACCTAGGCAAGGCTTAAAAAATAAAGCAAGTTGGTTAGAAATTATTAAAAAAGAAAAGAAATAATCAATCAAAGAGGTCTATAAATTATGACTTTGAGAAGCAATGCAATATATTCACACCATAATTAACTTCATAAATTAAAGCTTCTCCAAGTAATGGCATCATTTAAATTTGGTTTGATCTTCACTACACTTCTTCTCATGGCAACCACTAGTTAGTTCTTCATATCTCTCTCTATAATATATTGTAGTCTTACATTATATATTATGCTTTCTCATCAACATGTATGTATATATGTAGTTACAACTCATGTGATTGTACATATCAATATGTAACTTCAATCGCTCCTGAATCGGGGGATCAAAGATCGGAAGACTTTCCTTTGCCCTTACTCTATTAAGAAGGAAATTTCTGTACGTGTTTAATTTCTTTATATGCATGCATGTGGATTGAATGTGTCTTTAATTTTAATTTTCGTGGTTCTCGAAGACCAAAGTTATGGCCGCAAGAAATGTCGATCCTTATGTATTATCAGGACTTAAAAAGAGACTACTTCCACAACTTAACGAAATAATTTCATGTGGGATTGTGTGGTCCTCATAGTCCTAATGATTACGATTGCGGTGATTGTTGGTTTTGCTGCGACTGCAGACAAGAACCTTGGGAGCCTATTTTTCGTTGTAGGTTCCCAGAGTAGCAAGACAAAGAACCTTTGTTTTAATTTTCTCCTAGAAATTCAAATGAATACTACTACTTTTCTTTTCATTTACTTGTGAAGAATAAAAAACTCTAACTCCAAACACTTTGCTCGGGGGCTGTTATGTATTCTTTCATAATGTATCGTATTGTATTGTTTAGTGTTATGTTGTATTGTACTGTATTTCTTTAATAAATATTTCTTCCGTCCAATAATAGTTATCCACTGTCTACTATACTATTTTGGGATGTCCAACAATAATTATCCATTTGAGAAAATCAAGAGATAATCTATCTTTTCGATTTATTTTACCCTTGTTATTAAATATATTATTTATCATCTTACACATTTCTCAAAGCATTAAATTTAATAAAGTTAAAGGATAATATAGTAATATTACCCTTTTTATTTATTCGTATTTGTTAAAGGATGTGCCAAGTCAATAGGGGACAATATTGTTGGACAGAGGGAGTACAATATTTGTAAGGGCACTTTCACATATAGTTACTCAAAAATAACTTAATTATGCTTCATATATATCTTTAGTTTGTTAATTACGATTTGTAGCTAGATGTTATAGGGAAGAGAGAGGCGAGCAAGATTAAGAGATGGGGGAGAGAGGGCAGAGGGTGGAGAGAGACGAATTCTATATGTATATGTATGTCGAATAATATACATATATCTATCAAATAATTGTATATATGTAACTGATATACATATGTATTTGTATATATATGTGGGCAAGATTGAGAGATGGAGGAGAGAGGCAAGCGAGAGAGGTCAGAGAATGGAGAGAGACAAATTGTATATGTATATATGTCAGATAATTGTATATATAACTGATATATATATGTATTTGTATATCTGGCAAGCGAGATTAGGAAAGGAAGGAGAGAGGCGAGCGAGAAAGGACAGAAAGTGGAGAGAGGCTAATTATATATATATATATATATATATATATATATATATATATATATATATATATATAAATATCTTTTTTTGTATAACTTTTTAAAGTTTGTATAAACGTGTACTTTTCAAATTTTGTATGATATATATAATTTGTATAACTGTGTAAATTTCATATATTTATGTTTGTATCAATTTGTTATTTCGAATTTTATCATATTTGTATAATTTCAAATTTTATATTACTCAATTATATAAAAATACGTGAATTATACAAACGTATCCATAAATTATACAAACAAGATGCGAATTATATCATTTTTATCCTCTCTCGCTCACCTCTCTCCTCTCTCCCAATCTCGCTCTCCTCTCTCCTCTCTTAATTCTACTAGGCATACCAATCAAAACTGATGGAGTTAGCGCAATACATCATTTATTGGTTCAATATATGTGTATGTATTTTGGATGAAATATCGAAAACAAGACCAAAAGTGTGTTTAGAATTTTTCTTTTTTGGAAAGTAAGTGACCTGTGTTTCGTAGATAAGAAAAAAATATTTATATATATATATTAGATAATTTAGATAAATAGTATGGGAAGATGAAGTATATGGAATGATGTGAAAGACATATTAGTAGCAAGTAGAACTTATTTTTTTCTACTTTCATAATTTCATGGTTAAACAAATATATATTAGTTAATTAACTATTATAATTATAGTTTTAATTAGTAACCACTCGCAATCAACATTTAATCATAATAACTTTGCTGGAGTGTTGAGTTTGTATAATTCGAAATTTGTAATATAATTTCGTATAACTTTTGTATAATTGGTCAAAGTTCAGATGTTTATGTTTGTATAAATTTGTTATTTCAAGTTTATACAAAAATAACTCAATTATACGAACATACTCGTGAATTATACAAACTTACCTGCAAATTATACAAACTCACAAATTGTACAATGAGACAACTTGAGCGATAACTATAGCTAGAAGATATGCAAACTATAGCTACGAATCGTCGTTTAATTTATTATAATGACTATTTACAAAAATTAAAAAAAATTTATGTTTACTCATAGTTAAGAATGTTGTTTTCTTAAAAATAATTATTTCAAAATATTTGATGATGAAAAAATTGAAATTATATGGTGTCGATGGAGCACACCCTTTTATAAAAGAAAAAAGGGAAAATCCAAGTATAGCTGTGAAGAAGAGCTACTTTGATGGAAGTACACGTAATCCGAATTTGCTCTGCATTTCCATTTGCTTCCATAGCCAAACACAGCCTTAATCCCTCCAAATCCAACTTCGCCATTTCTCTCAATTTCTCTGATAGTACCAAATTTTCATTCAAAATGGAATCCCAGAAAAGAAACGACGTCGTTTTTGACGAGGCCGCATACGAGGCCGAACGTCACAGGCTCGACGCTGAAGCTCGAAAATCCATGGCTGAAACCTCTGAAATAGAGACCCAAAACCAACAAGACCCGAAAGCTTGGAAATGGGTTATTAGAAAACGGGTTTGGGACTTGATGGAAGCCAAAAATATAGCCCAATTTCCAAGACCCGTTCATCATCGGATACCCAATTTTATTGGAGCTTCACTTGCTGCTGATAAGGTTTCAAATTTTGCATCTTTTTTTCATGTGTTTATTAAAATAAAGAAAATGGGGTTCATGTTTAGCGAATTTATTTTTCTGGTTTTTTTTTTTTGTTGTTGTCATTGGCAGTTGAGTGAACTGGAGGAATTTAAAGTGGCCAAATGTGTGAAGGTGAATCCAGATACACCACAAAAACAAGTGAGATTTCTCACACTTAATGGTTAGTTTTCATGAACTTATTTTGTTTTAAATTTTGAAGTTTGTAGAGCAAGACTTCTGTATTGTAATTATTTTTTGAAAATAGGAAAGAGACTTTATTTTTTTTGAAGTAGTCTAAAAAGGAAAGTGAGACGAACAAATTGTAACAAAGTGAGTATGAAATATGAAGTGGATAAGTGAAAGTTCTTACTGTTTGAAATGATAGTATAAAGTTTCCTCTTTGTCCTATAATGTGACATTGAATTACTCATTTGTCGACCCTATTCTTTTGCAGGAGGTAAGCAGCTATTGACACCACAGCCTCGTCTAAGGACAGGTTTTTTCTCTGTACTTGAAGAGAGTATGTTATCTGCTGGTACCATTAAGGAGGCCTGCACTTCTGCTGGAGTTGCCAAATATGGAAGACCAATTGGATTGGAGGAGAAAATAAAGGTGGACTTGATCGTTCTTGGCTCGGTTGCTGTTAATCCAATGACGGGTGCTAGACTCGGCAAGGGAGAGGTAAGCATGTGTGCCAATCTTTGCGTCTCTACTTTTTTATACTGCAAGAAGTAAACTCTGGAATTGGGTTGTATGTGATCAAAAGAAATGAGTGTAAACGCCCTCCAAGTAGGCATGGAACAGACACATTTAAGAAAAAGATACGTTGTAAGAGAACATGAATAGACTGTTCATTTTATATGATGCAGCTTGTTTTTGTCCATTTTTGTGTTATCTGGGTACTTTCACTCATAGTATAATGTCTGATCTTGACGCTTCGTGCTGTGGTTCTGCTTATGTATTCTAGAGACTGGCTGTGTTGAATAATACTATCTTTAAGGTTCTGTACTATGCGCCACTATAACAATTGGACGCACAGGAAGGCTCATATTACTATTGTTAATAATCTTCCGAAAGAAGCATTATCCAAGTGGTGCAACAGACTAGTTTCAAATTTTAGGATCTTGATTTAATCAACCTTTGCTATAATTCTTCTTTTTCCCCAGTAGTTATGGCTGACAAACTTATTTTGTTGATTTACATGTTCGGTTCTATTGTGTGCGAGAATGTTTTAAGTTTTCCTTTTTAATCTGGTTGGTGATGGCTTTAAAAGTTGAAGTTCAGTTAATTGTGTTAGGACTGAATTGATGGATTTTGTGTACATTATCATAAATCATATGAAAAGTTTCAATCTGTTTAAGAAAAGAAAGTATGATTACCTTGATTTATCCTTTACTTGTTCCATGATTAAGTTACTTGGTATGCCGAACGGCAAGCACCAAGTTTTATTTGGAAATTTATCTTGATTACACCGTTCATTGTATCTAGGGATTTGCTGAACTTGAATATGGAATGCTGAGATACATGGGGGCCATAGATGACTCAACACCAGTTGTCACATCTGGTACGTCCCTTTAAAGTCATCCCTATTCATCTAAGTTTAACCTTTCACACTCTTAAAATGTAAATCTCACTTGTTGGTTGATTCAAACCAAGCTTTTCTTTTCCCTGTTACTGTGGACAGAAAAAGAATTAATTTTGCTAGTCAAAATATGGAAGGATTGTTTCAACAATTCTCACATTTGCTAAATTGATCTTCATTCTCTATGGATGGCTTCCTCAGTGCATGACGAGCAGCTGGTAGATGACATTCCTATTGACAAACTATTGATCCATGATGTGCCGGTTGACATCATATGCACTCCAACTCGGGTTATATTTACAAACACATCCATCCCAAAGCCTCAAGGTTAGTGTATTCCATATGTATAATCACACCATCATCAGTACCTAAAGTCTCTTCTTGTATGCGTGTGTCCTTGTCCGTTCTTTTTTCTGTTTTTGTTTCTAGTCTTTGCAACTTTTCACTTTCACTTGATCAGATGGTAACTTGAAACTAAGAGACTGAGAGGATCCATCAGAATAGATCCAGTTGGCTAACCTTTGTTATGATCGATCCGTTGCAGGGATATATTGGGAGAAGCTCTCTCCTGAAAAGCTTAGTCAAATTCGAATACTCAGACAGCTGAAAAGTAAAATTGAACAAGAGACTGGACAAAAGCTTCCAACTGGTCCTTCTGAGAAACTACCACCAACTGCCCAGCGCCGACGCTGATATATTTAGATTCAAATATATGAAGTTTGAGTAAATTATTATGTAGCTTTCTGTAGTAAGCAAGCATACAGCAAACTGTAAAGTCATGTAATAGCTAATATTGACATACGTTTCAATGGTGATGTAAAAAAAAGTTTATTCTAAAGACAGTTTTATTTTCATACACCAAACGAATTATTAAGCCAAGGGGAAAAAACAAAAAAAATTTAGCGCTAGAAGAAGGGGTTGAACCTTCGACCTTGTGGTTAACAGCCACACGCTCTAACCAACTGAGCTATTCCAGCTGTGTGTTGTGTCGTATTAATTAAAAGTTTTGATATTTTTTACTATTCAGTAATTTTTCCATACTTCGATGATAACCAGACAAACTGCATTTCTTATTGGAACATCCATAGCTGACAGCGCATTGATACATTTTTGGTTATATTCCGAGTATTTGGTATCTACATTGAAACTCGATTAAATTTATCTGAGGCAACACTTCTAACATGATCTTTTCCAATCTCAGAAACGGGAGACCTCTAGTTAGAAGTGGAAAGACCCGAATCATCCCATCAAAATTCATATCAGTATAACCAATAGAGGTATACTTTATGCAAATACAAAAAAACTTTCTTTCGGTGAAACATCTCTCACTATAATTTAATTATAAATAAGGGTAGAATAGTCGTCCATTTATCCAACGATAAGAAACCACACCATGTCCTCTGTAAAGTAAACACAAAATTGGATGACTGTATTGACCGCTTCTTTATAATACAAAAACTAGAACTCATAAGTTACAATATTATATACGGACCACGATGAATTGTTTAATTAGAGTAAACCAATTACAGCCAAACAATGCCTCCCTACCTATTTGTTTCAAACAAACAGTATCTCCTCCTAATCCTAAAGAATTAACATACAACAAAGTCACTAATAACTTCAGTTCAGATATGCTGAACCATCAATCAAACACAGAAGACGAAGAAAATAATGTGAGACTTTCCTCAAAAGTGAAATTGTGGTAGCTTAGTGCAAGCAAATCATAAGGACTCTGTTTACTTTAACATTCTGTTTAGAGGAATCCGGTCGTTCTGTCTTGTGATCCTTTCTATAGGAGAAATCACCTGTGGCATTGACATTCCCACAGACACAATGATCTCTGAAAACAAAGGATGAACAGTGTGTTACAACTTGCAATTCAGGATTCTATCAGGTGCAACAAAGCAAGAAAAGAGAAACTTCATGTTGTAGTAAAACACGAGTATAATGTATGCTGTTGCAAGTGAAAAGATACATTCATATTCTGAGCCAACAAGGATTTTAGCTGGATTACAACGTATGCAGCAGTAAAATGTTAAACAAGTTTGCATTCTTGTAAGGATTTCTGTTTTTGTTCTCTACTGTTCTCATATCATTCACGTGGTGAATGGATTGGTTTGGAGAATCTAAACACAATATCTTAAGTGGTGTGTCAAATAACCGATAAGCTCGTCCAACCGACGACCAACACATAGACAAAGCAATATACAATGTAACGAACTTCAGTCAAGATAATTCTTGTTGTAGGGCCTGCAAAGAGAAGGGACCTGAGGCCTAACTTACTCTCAAAAGCTAGCTCATGAGGTGAGTATTGCCCAACCATACAAGGAGACAACCTCATTCTCTCAACCATCGTGGGACAGTCAACCGAGAGAATGTTATCCACAAGACAAGGCATCTCAATAAAGAAACCCTCTTTATATTCCAAACAGATAATTTTACTTAAAAAGATCGCAACCAACAAATTTCAGCAAGTAGATTGGAATGGAAAATAAAACTAGCAACTCCCTCCGTCCCAATTTATGTGATGGTGTAAGACTGGACATGGAGTTTAAGAAATGAAGACTTTCGAAACTTATGATTTAAAACAAGTCATAGATATTTGAGTTGACTATAAATCATCTCATTAAGTGTAAAATGGGGAGAATAATAGTTACATTGTTACCAAGTATAAAAAGATGTCATTCTTTTTAGATTGACCGAAAATGGAAGTGTCACCTAAAGGGAGTAAAAAATAGGGACCAGGCTTGACCGGATACAATTGGTCAATTTGATTGATGAGATACAAAAAATGCGGAAAATATGGCAAACACTGCTCAAAACGACTAAACATCTCAATTGACAACAAAAATAGAAACAATGATATTGATGCCAAGTAAGCGGAACATCTGAACTGCAAAATATAAATATTCATGATAACAATAACTGAATTGCAATTCGAAAAATACCTATGCCTTCTCGCACGGACAAATTTGGTCTGATGATATCATTGGAATTAACCAAAAATACATCCCCTATATACAAATGATTTGTAGGGACAAAAATGCTGCACAACTCTTCATCTCCGTCATCTCTCTGCAACAAATCAATAGCTTAAGAAAATCATCCTTGAATGATCAGAGGAACAAGAAAAGCAGGGACACTAGAGAGAAGTTAGTAAAAGAAGGATTACAAAAATAGGACTATGGTAGATTATCTCCAAGATAAATCCAAATCTAGTCTCCTTTACTTTCTTTCTCCCCCCAGAGAAATGGAATGCTGGGGAGAGAGTGGGAGAGTAGAAATTGTAGTCAAATTGTCTTAATTCAACATATATGATCCATATGTATCTTACACGGTAAGAAATACATTTGAAATCAGTTGGACAATGACATTCATATGAATCTCTAGCTTAAAGACCAAACTTTTATCCCCCATAGCAATTGAAATCAAATCAATGTGATAAGAGCTTTGTCCTTGTAATTCTTAAACGCAATGCACTCCACTATGTTAGTAAAACAGGAGGAAATGCAAAGGGGAATGGAACCTAATTGAAATAATTCCTTTAAACACTCTTTATTATACAACTTATGTTGGTTGGCACATTTGGAACTGACGTAAACAAGATATACTTCCTCTTTCTCTGACTAACTGGAAAGGATTGATATAAGCAGCCCCTCCCTTCTTCTCTGTCTCTGAGTTCATAAACCTATGATGGAAATACCCATACACAGTTCCTATTCTTCGTACCAATCCAACATAATAAACCGTAACAGACATCATGTTGCATGGATATCAAATCAATCGACAATTATCAAATAATTTTAAGTCGAACTATAACTTTGTTGTAGTACACATCTTGATTTCCCCTTTTTGTAGTGAACATTTAAAAGGACAGTGATAAACAGTCAAACTCAAACGGGACTAATGACATTTGAAGAACAACTATCAATTCTTTTACTAGAAAAACATGGAAGAGTATATAAAACTAAACGAGTGTGTGTAACGCTTAGCAAAAAATATGGAACTAAAAGAAAATTGAAACAAAAAATGAAACAATAAGTAAAGGAAGACAAGAAGCTACACATGCAACAGCACAAGTCTTCCACGAACTCCAGACACCCTGCAATATTTGTATTGCCCCCCATAACGCACTCAGCTAATTTCCCCGTCCCCCAGACAAACACAGAACAGGGAGGACCCACATTTTCCCTCCAGATTACCATTTCTATATGAAAAATTGATGAAGATACTTGTATTAACTTTATATAGCACATATCCGGTATTTAATTTTGCTACAGATATTCCAAGCTACAATAGGTTTTGGACATACTATAAGGTTCAAAAGTGTCAGACATGGAACCTAAAAAGGGAAGTTTTTGTGCAACATAGGACTAACATTTTTTTTTTTTTTTGAAACTGGTAACTTTAACATAGGACTAAAGTTTTACAAAACAACAGGTTGAGATTATTTAAGTAAAATAGATACATTTAGCATAGTATGATGGAAGTTATTTTAATATAGGATACTATGATGGAACTACCTGGAGAACAACTGAAGATGTTATGAAACCAATCGCATATTCACCAATTCGGGGATGACGAATTATAGCAACTTCCTTGAAAGCATTGGTATTCTGGTCTGTAGTAAAAAACAGGCAAAGAAATCAAATAAGTCCTATTAGCCCAGAGCAAGATACAGACATATATTAAACTACATCAATCCAGCAGAATTTAATCTTCACTTATCACACATATAGCCGGACACGGGTAACTTAAGAACTTAGACACCAATCAAATCAAGCTGCATAAATTGTTGCGAGATAAATCAGAAGTCCAAATAGAACACATGAATAATTTCCCTAAGAATAGGCTTTGTGATTTGATCCAGATGTGCTTCCATATTCTAATGCATCAAACAATAGTAGTGTCCTAAGGTGCTTCCATTGTTATCACAAACATCAATATAAAATGAAAGAGCGAACAGCCATGTGCTTCAAACATATTTATGCTTCTATCATTACCAGTTAAAGTAGACCACTTAGAATAGTTGACTGAAACAAAATACTCTATTTATGTCTTGATCTTAAAAGGTAAATCAGATTAAAAATTGAATCTCAGCTGTTACTTAAGTATACCACCAGTAAAGAATCTTTTCCCAAATCATAGCTAATATGGAAAAAACAATCAATGAACCGAAAACACTACCATTCTTTCATATAAGCATTTTGCTTGAAGGAAGCATTCTTTCATGATGATTGAAAAGGGATTTCAAAGATCATTTTATCAAAGCTAAATCTGCACTCGACATATCTATATCTCTTTAGTACTCCATCATTAGGAAATTGAAAGTTGCAACCAAACAACAATGATTACCTGGTGAAATAGCAGAACTAATTTGCTTTGATGCAGAGTATAAATGCTTCACAAAGGGCATTCTCTTTATAAACCACTCCCCTAACCAGAAAACTGTTGAACCCAGCCATGATGAAGCAAAGATGCCGACAAAGAATATGAAGGTTATCGATGTGACAAATCCAAGGCCTGTAAGTATAAGGGAAGCACTTGATTTACCAGCTACACAGGCTTTTATTAAAGACACAGCTCATGATGATGCTAATAATTTTACCAGAAATATCACAAATACCAACATGATCAATGCATCAAAGATTACTACAGCAAGCAAAATGGGAAATAAAATCTTGCAATGCCAAAAGTAACGTACCAAATATGTCAATACCAAGTCTTTCATATATGGGGCTGAAGAAACCATCAACAAATTGAATAAACCACCATGTGATAAAAAATGTAACAGCCACGGGAAAGAGGACCACACTGTGAATAGGCAATATCCACCAAAAATTAGTATGTAGAGATTCACATAAGATAAAGTAAGTAGGCATCCAATGAATGGAGATACTGATAAAAGTAAGGACGGTGGATCATGCATGGCACTTCTCGGTCCTGTCTCCAAGGGACATGACACGGAGAAAGCAAGAGTATCCCACAAGCCAATAAAAGTAGATTTTCTTTTCTTAAGTAGTTGATAAGGAAAGATCAAAGACTAGGGATTTTGATAAGCCCCCACCATCCAGTCATGAACTTCTTTGACACCCAACTTTGAAGAACAGCATAGCAAGCCTGATCAAATAAATGTCAGAATTAGTACGATCAATATGTAGATATGGAAATTGAGTTTTTGCACAGTGGAAGAAATAGGAAGGAACAAACATGGTATTTGTTCACAAAACCTCAGATGTTAGTGAACTAATATTTACAGGTACATTTCCAGCAAGAACTATACCTTCTTTTTTTTTTTTTTGGATAACCAGCAAGAACTATTACTTTTAGAATTCTAAATCACAATTCTTCAACACTTCTCTTTGTGATGCCAAGCCAATTTCCTTGCTTAACAGCTCTCTCAGTTATCATTTGCTAGAAGATCTAAACAAAGAATATCTCAGTAATTGTGTGTCGTTGTCAAACCAACTAGTTCAATTCTCTCTTGTGATACCTTATCCAATGAAAAAAAGGAACAATAATTACCTTTTCAATGAAAAATGATCAGTAGTTTTAGTTATGAAGAGCTGGCATGGCATTGAAACAAAAATATTTTTGGTCGAACTTTGGAGATCTATGAAGTCACAGAATATAATACTAGAGATTTTGTTGAGTAAGCCACACTAACCCATCAATTTGGGATCCAAATTCGAGATTTTCCTTGGAATGGAATAAACTCCATCGAACTAGTGTTCTTTCTCATTGACAGGAACTTAGTTGATTACAGTACCAAAGAATAAGACTGATTTTATTAACTGAGCAACAACAGAAAGATAATGCTGGAGGAGTTACAGCCAAAAGAGGGAGGCCATTAGAAGTCGTGTTTTGAGCTACAGATATCAAAACTTGTTATCTTTGAAATTTCCAAGCAATATCCTCCTACTAACTTTGATTTGCTGGCTCCTGGGTTCATTGGTTTAGTAATTTTGTGTGGATAAACTTTCAAAATCAATCAACTATTCCTCAATCCCCAATCAACCTGAGTTAGCTATACAAGTCCTCTGTATCCTTTCCTCTCTAGTGAAGTTCATTTTGTTGATAACTAACTTAAGAGTTCTCTATTCTCACACAGCCACTCTTAATTTTGCAGGTATAATTAGTTTAATTCCAACTAACCGGTTGCTTAGCTTCCACTATATTCTGTTCTTCGCTAAATTGCTTGATCCAAGACTTCTAAGAGAATTGAGAAAAACTTCCTTCAATTTGATTTTTGGTCTACCTGGTCCACCGAGATTGGACTTTTGATATTCCCCCAAATTTAGAAAGTCATTTGACAGCTGCAAGTACAAGAAAATAGCCCAAAGAATCTGTAACAAAACCAAGGGTGTGGTGCGTACAGTACATGTTCGATTGGACAAAGTTTTTGAAAAACATTTTCTATAATAATACAAGTTCCTTAAAAAATGAAGAAAATGACTTCCCTTGTGGAAGTAGGAAAAACAAGTTCCACAAGTGGCATTTTACATTGGTTATGTCCTCATCCCACCTCATATTCATCCCCACACTTGTAGCCCCCATCCCCGCCACACCACACCCCTACCCCCTACACCTCTCATACTATTTGTATCAATTACATACAAATACTTTTAGGATAATGTTTCTTACTTACGTACCACACAACAAGATAAGTAAGAACCCACTTATTTTCCCATAAAACATTTTCCTTCGTACCAAAAATACAACAATTCTGAATTCTCATCATTGATATATCTATAGCTTAGTCATAAAACCCATAATTTAGTTCTCATGATTTCAGCTCTCAGCTTAAATCATATAACATAGCTTCTTTATCTCCCACTGCCTTTAAGTTCGTGAAAATCCTCTATCCTACACCACTAGACACCCCGCCAGCCATAGTTCACTAACATAATAAGAAAATAACCATACCACTCCAGACTTTAATACGATTTTATTTAGCTTAACCAAACAAAAAAGCCAGCCAAAAATATTGAGATTCATATTATTATTTTCTAAATAATCGCATTTCACCTAGTAAATCTCAGTCAGATACATTTCAAAATTCGCCTTCAAATACCATTACATTATGTACATATTTTTCTCATTTATCACCTAAGAATTTCCATGGCAACTACGCGAGATTTGAGAGTCGATCAATACTATCCTTCTATTCAAATCGACCTACAATATAGTACTGTTTAGAGCAAGTTCGATCTGTTACAAGTGAAATTATACAGGTGACTTCATACAAATTGGAGTATTTTATTTTATTTATTTGTTTATGTGAGAGGAGGAACGAACCTTGCGAGTAGAGGAATTTGGGGAAGAAGGAGGAGATTTGACGAGATCTTCGGGATCTTCATGGAGGGTTTCGTTTCGAAGCGGCGAACTTGACGTTGACTCTTTCTTATCGTCCGCCATTTTCAAAGTAAAAAATAAATTAAAAGGAGAGAATGAGAGATTTTTTCTCAAATGTTGGGGTTTGTTGCAAATTTATTGCTTTTACAGCGTGGTGTCGGGGATACCAAAAACATCATTTTTATTAAATTATAAAAATCGCCATATATATAATCGTCAAAGTAGTTTATTGGTCTCTTAGAGTTGTATATATCTATTTTATATTAATATATAGATTAGTTATGAAGAAATTTTGGGGATGCATAATTTAAATATTTGTGTATTATTTATATGTTTATTATGCCTAACATCACTGTTAGAGTAAATATTTTTTTTATTAAAAATCAAATAAAAAATAAATTAATAAAAAATTTAAGGAGTGATAATTTTCTGACGAAGGGGTGTCCCTCGACAACATGTGGCTCCACGATTGCTTAACATATAACTAAATGCAATAGTTTTTGGTGCGATATGTTCATTGATACAAATCAACCATATCAATTATATTCATGATAAAATCTTATACAATAAATGCAATATGGATTTAACTTCTGTCTCACCTCAATCCTAGAGGCTGACTTACCTTTATCAATGGGGTGCATGTGTATATATGTATAACTATATCGAGAAATTGGTAAAAATTTGGATATAATTAATAGTGCACCCATGAAAAGCATATTTATATTCTTGTGTTGTTCGTACAAAATAAAAGAATTAAATCCAAATCATACCATTTTCCCCTAAGCATGTAGCTATAAATCGTACTTAAATCCATATTATAGTTATTTTTTAAAGCTCCTCTTTTAAAAAATATTTTTTTAGTATCTTAGGATAGCTTTTTGTGTTGCCTATTTTAAATTTAAATTTAATTTAATGCAACTATTTTTAATGTGTATGATATCTTTAATTTTTTATAGCCTCCATCAAATTTAATATGAAAAATATTTTCTGAAATTAAAAGGGTTAGCTTTTGACAAATTTAAGAAATCAAAACTGTGAAGTGCATAATGGACCATTTTTACTGACTGATGGTAAACTTTAAGAATCAAAACTATCAACTGCATACTTAAAGAAGTCATCTTGAAATACCTCAAACTTAGGGGACCATTTTTGTAATTTTATCCTTAAAATTACAGGGGAAGGGGAACAGGATTTGCTCAGAAGTCAGAAACCTCACGCCACCACGACTGTGATCTCGCTACCGATGCCGCCGTGAACCACCAGTTCGTTGCCGGTAAATCATTTCCACTCTTACCTCTATTTTAACCCACTTTATCACCACCATTTAGCCACCTGAAACAACCCTGCCATTACCGCTGAAACACCAAAATAGCTGCTAAACCCACCACTTGATTCCACCCCCTCACGGACCTGAATTATACCAAAACTACCGTTCCTTCCCATTGAGATCAGCCAAAAAGAATCCTAATGACCCGCACGCTCTTCCCATTTTTGCAATTCCGGTGTTGTCTTCTATATCGTTAACTTTCCGGGTTTGGGTTGCAGGTCGCGGTTCAATCTGCCGGCAAGGATTTTCGGTCTGTTTTCAGTTGTTCCGGGCTTGTTTGTCTAACTTCGGAATCTGAAGGATTATTCTAATTTGAGGTCCATTCTCACTCTCATTTTTTTTTCGTTTACTCTTGTTTCATCTGATAATTCATGATGGTACTTTGCTTATATGTTCATTTTAGCTTTTGTGTGCTTATAAGTATATCATTTTCCGATTGGAATCTGGTTTCATGCGTATTTGTGAATTGATTTTGATTGATATTTTATGTTAGTTAATCATGAAAGGATAACAAGTGAACTTGGATTTGGATTTGGTAAAAGAGCATGGATGAACCTTGGCTTGATTATTACTGGTGAAATAGGAATGAGTCAAAGGAATTGGGCTTGAGATAATCAACTGCTGTTATTTCAGTCGTATGGGCTAGTAGTGGCATGATTAGGCCGTCAAGGTAGTAGGAAAAATCTTAGACTTGTTTTGTTGATTATGTGTTTACTACTTTCAAGAATAATTACCTGTTTTCCTGGAAATTCCCCGAATATCAAGGAGAAAACCCCGAGATGTCGAGTGAAGCTTAATTTAGGATAGTATAGGTAGTGTAGGCTTACTATCAGTACTCTTTTTTATTTTGGACTGTAATAACTTTGGACACTGTTTTACACACTGTGTATGTGATTGTTATTCAGTGAGTTTGTCCAATTGAGTTTCATTTGAATCGATATGAGTCAATGAAGTGATCATGCTAGAATAACGGAGTCGAGGGGTGCCTTGCACCTTTTCCTCAGTCAACAGAATTCCTTAACAAGAACCGCCGTCGCAAATTGGTTTTGGAGCCAAATGTATTTTTCTATAGGGATCTTTGTTTTAAACGGTGACTTGTCACACCAGATTTTGATGCCAACTCCATTTTTATGAATCCATTTGAAAAATTCTATCTTTTTTCACTTTCATCTTGAAAATCCTTTGATCTTTTAACTACAAATATTTGGTGGAAAAAAGGGGTGTGTAATAATTCCAAGTATTGGTATGAATTGATATTTGCTAATATGATTTTCTTGTAGATTTGTGAGTGGGAGGAAGAATATCTTAGGTTTTCTGCTGGGATATACCATATTGTATCATTTGATTGGGAAAAATCTTCTTATATTTCTCCTGGAATTTGAAGGAATGTCAAAAGTTAGAGACAGAACGGAAGATTTTAAAGATGTTGCACATCGATCAGCATTGTCTTTGGGATATGATGAGGTACATTAACTTATTCAGTTCATCACTTTTCTCTATCCTTTGTCGAAAGGATTATGTAGCATGTTGTGAAATGTCTTGAAGAATCTTCATGCTCATATGACCCCTACAGTCCTTTGTCTATTACATTGAGTGTGATTGTGCATATAGCTTCAGTAATTTCCTTATGTATCAATTGTTCATATCGTCCTGGATTAAATGCTCGGTTTTATAATTAAACTGATCAATAGTTTTTGTGGTTGCAAATATCTGGCAATTTTGTTTTTCATCACAGATGATTTATCTCTCTTGTTAGCTGAGAACTATTCCATATAATTAAACTTCAACACTCTCTTTCCCGCTCCTTATTTTTAGCCTATGTCATATTACCATCAGATCTTAGTTTATATGTCCTCTGAACTTAGATCTATGCTGACAGTCTAAGACTGCTGCCTTATTGGCATCTTTTATCATGCATAAACCTCGGCAAAGGTCAGGATTCACCAGAGCTGCGCTTAAAACGGTATAATTGTCTACACCTAATGCTTATTTTCTTTTGTTATGTTGTTTGTGCTTTAGATTTTGTATCCTTAAGTTCATAAATAATCACAAACCAAAAATCCTTTTCATAATTTTTCATTTGTCAGCTAGAGAGTATTGGGACTCTGGAACAATTTTTGATGAAACACAAGAAGGATTATGTTGATCTGCACCGTACAACTGAACAAGAGAGGGATAGCATTGAGCATGAAGTAAAGCTTGCATATTTTGATATCGGTTTTCTTTCTTTCCTTGCTGTACCTTTTTTTTTTTTTTTTTTTTTTTTGGATTTCAGAACAGGACAGTTATAGCTAGACTATCTTCTTGGTTCTATGGTTGCTGTACATAGAAATATTTATTCTTGGTGCATGATGCTCTCTTATCATGATGAAAACAAAAGGGGTGTTTCAGTTTGCAAATAGGATTAGGCCATATAACAAGGGTGAGGTGGAGTTGCGATTACATATTTGAGAGTTGAGATAGTTTTACTGTTTTGCCTCTATTAGGTGGTGATTTGCAATTTTTAAATTTAGGAAAATATCAATCATCTTTCAAATTTGAACTAGTTGGGACGGCTATGTGAATCTTTTATATCTATTCTGATATCCCGCTATATTTGGATCCATTTTATTTTAATACTTAAAAGAAGTATCCACTTCAAGGCAAATTATCGTCCATATGGTTCCTTCTCTTCCATTGCATTAATGCTAACCTCATGATTCTAAGTGTACCACTTACCTTTTAGAACATTTAATCACCAGAGTATCTCTTTCTAAAAATAGAAGAGAAAAGTCATATAAAGTTATATACAAATCACTATCCCTTTTTTTGCATTTCCTAATAGAGTCATTCAGTAACTTCCACAACAATCGGAATTTGACCTCATGTGCCTTTGCTACTTGCTCTTTCTATCTGATGTGGTAAATTATAGTCTTATCTAATTGTGTATGGCGTGCATCAATCTTTACATCTATATTCATACAACACTCATCTTGTGGACATATTGGCGTTTGGACCCAACAAATACTCCAATATAATGTAATTGGTTTCAATTCGTTCTATAGCACTTACCTTTCTCTTTGTTAATTATCACCTGTATAGACCTCTTGTAGTATTGCACTATTTCAACCATCAATTTTTCTTTTATGTGATACATTTTCATCTACATGTCATTGTTAAGAAAACTGGGTCTGTATATCTGAATTGTATGCATTCGGGTACAACAGTTGTGTCCAATCTCACTTCACATGCGTTTTTGTTATGGGGGCTAATGTTGCAGTGCTTGATTTCTCTAAGAATTATTCAAGGCAGTCAATTGGTATGAGATACAATCTTATGAGAAGGGGAGTTTTTTCCCTTAGTTTTAGGTATGGGTTTAGTAAAATAGTAAATTTAACACAATAACACTCGAAGAAAGATTTGTTCTGTTTTTGGTCTGGTTGGCAGGGATGACCAAGAGTTGTGGATTGGGAAAGTGAGTCCTGATCTGCAGTTCCCATTTCATGGAATCATTATCCCAAACTCCTTCTCCTGGACCTTGAATAAGTGTTCGGTAGCTCATTGCTGCTTTAGGGTTAGCCCACATTTGTAATTGTTAAAACCATGATAGATCTGGGTGAATGATGGAATAAATTAGTCCTGATATACATCTTAAACATTTTTCTGAATATCGATCTTGTATATAGTAAATGATCTTGTTTTTTTTTATTTTTATTTTCAGTTTTCATATAGATTAACTTATCTTTAATACTGTATAAAACAATATTAAGTTCAGTCCATGCAATAATGTAAATCCTGGAAATTACTAAGAATATTATGGATGAAAGCCAATAGAAATTAATTGGTGGTTACAGTACTCTAACTCCAAGTTTGACTATAAACTATGACCTACGGAATTGGCACTTCAGCACCAAGGTGCTGTGTTTGTTTTATTATCCTGCTGTTTGCTATAATCAATTTTTTTATGAAAAGTTGAAAATTACGTCTTTGTTTAATTACCCTTGATATGTTTGATAAAATCGCGTCTTGTTTTCCTTCTTTGTCAAGTTTGATGTCCTTATTAACTTTTGAGTCTGGAGAAAGTGATCCTTGTCCACCTTTGTGTTTGTGAGAAATATAGGGAAAAAATAATATTGAATTGTTGTTGTATCTACATTATTACATGAGACCCTATTTATAGACCATAGAATACAATCCTTTACCAAATAGGATACTATTTAGTAGTCCTATTCCTATTCTAATAGGATTATATAAACCTATTCCTATTTTAATAGTATTGTATAAACTATTCCTATTCTAATAGGATTGTATAAACCTATTCATATTCTAACACTCCCCCTCAAGCTAGTGCGTACAATTCATGCATCTAGCTTGTTACAAATGTAATTAACACGGGGACCGATGAGGGGCTAGGTGAGATATTTGCAGACTTCACAAAATTGACGGTCAATCTTAATGTGCTTGTCTTCTCATTAAATACTGAATTTGATGAATTTGATGCAAAATGTCAGTAAATCTCAATGTGCTTAATCTTCGCATGAAATACTGAATTTGATTCATAATGTTGGTGTTGAACTTCCCAACCCAAGCTTGAGAAAAAATTGTTCTAGACCATAGAGTGATTTGTACAATCGATGACACAACACAATCGACATACAAGGCTACTAAACTCCCCCTGAGCAACGAAGTGCTCAAATCTAATATAAAGTATATGGATCATGTTGGCATCAATAGATGAGTTAATATTAAATAAGAAAGTCACCAAAATAATTATTGGAACATGCTCATATGCCGTAGTATTAGAAAAAATGGTCACAATCTAAGAAATAAAATTATATAGGTAGGGTCGGAATGATGTCACGACCCAACTAGAAAATAGAAATTATATAGGATAGTTGGAACGACCCCATTGACAAAAAAAGAGAAATAATATGGGTAGGGTCGGAATGATGGCACGACCCTAATGAAAAAGAGAAATTATATAGGTAGGATTGGAATGATGGCACAACCCTACGCAAATCAGATTTGAGGAGTCACCGGAAAAGACGAATGGAACTATGCAAATAAAATCTAAGTTACTGAAAAGACACATGATGTTTATGCAACTCAGATATGAGAAAATAATTCGGAAAAAAAAATCCACGGTACTACACAAATTCAATATGAAAAGTAGTCCGGGAGATGCACGGTGCTACGCAAATCAGATATGCAAAAAAAGGTAGTCACCGGAAAGATGGGACGGTGCTACAAAATTAAATATGAAAAAGTAATCACCGGAAAGATGGGACGGTGCTACAAAATTAAATATGGGAAAATAGTCACTAGAAAGATACACGGTGACCCAACTTTTGATAACATAATCATTGGCCAGACGGGCGGCATATATGAGTAATAGCCGCCCGCCGACAGCTGAAGCTCTTTGATTGTTTACCAAGATCGTAGAGGCTCTGATACCATGTGAGAAATATAGGGAAAAAATAATATTGAATTGTTGTTGTATCTACATTATTACATGAGACCCTATTTATAGACCATAAAATACAATCTTTTATCAAATAGGATACTATTTAGTAGTCCTATTCCTATTCTAATAGGATTATATAAACCTATTCCTATTTTAATAGTATTGTATAAACTATTCCTATTCTAATAGGATTGTATAAACCTATTCATATTCTAACAGTGTTTGACTTCTTCTTGTGTAGCTTTGTTTTGAATGCTAATGCACTTAATTGAGATTGTAAAGTTAGTTAAAAAAGACTTACTAACACAACTTTCTGCAGGTTACTATTTTTGTAAAATCATGCAAAGAGCAGATAGATGTTCTCAGAAATAGTATAAACGAGGAAGATGCAAATTCAAAGGGATGGCTTGGTTTGAAGGGTGACAATCTGAATGCTGATACTATAGCACACAAGCATGGAGTGGTATGGTTGCTACTTGCAATATAGTGATCAAATTCTCATTATTTGATTAGGACTGCTTCCTGATACACCTCTTCCCACTTTCCGCTGGTATTTGGAATTTTTGAAGTAACTTTATCGATACTGTTGAATTAAAGATATTTTAATGCAATTTTCTACAATCAGCAGAACACTGTCGTAATTGTCATATCATACTTATTTTGTCTCCTCCAATTTTCTGCTGGGGTTTCATACTTTCTATGAATAACCTCTTTTGAAATATAGAAATTATGTCAGTATCTCTGATGTTAGCAGCATTACTTCAAAATTGTTGTCTTTTTTATGATTCAATTTGGAAAGTATCCATGTTCCCATTTAAATTTGGATCTCTTACCACCACAGATTTTCTTTCCCAGAATTTTGCTTCTTAGAAAGTGGGTGTGTTGTGTGGTTGTTCTGTGATTTGCATAACATATCACTGAGTCATATTGCCATACTCCTGCAACTGCATATGGAGTAATAGAAGTCACTAGATTGTTGTGATTGTTAATATCTGTTAATGACGTAAATATAGTTATTCAACCTAAGCGATGGTCTGTAATCAGATAAAAGTAGGTCTAAAGCTGTTTCTTTTACTTGTTTTCAAAATCCCTCTTGTGTACGCTGAGAGTGAGGCTGAGGATGTAAAAGGAAAAAAAAAGATCTTTTGGAATAGAGTGCCAATGCATTGGAAAGCATATTTCTTCTGGTTTATCATGAGATCCTCAGTAGGTGAAAATCCTTTAGTAGTATACACCTAATGGTGCACTGCTGTGCTTTTCATTCTTGGAGTGTGGATGCATACCCATATTCATTGTTTGCTTTTATACTGCAGGTTTTAATTTTAAGTGAAAAGCTTCACTCTGTCACATCACAGTTTGACCAATTGCGGGCAATACGGTTTCAAGATGCTATTAACCGAGTGACACCAAGAAGGAAACGTAAGAACACTACCAAATCAAATGCTGCAGAGACCTCTGCTTCTAGTAGTTTGGACCCCAACATGAAAAGGGACTCTGAGGGTCTCGGGGACCCCGATACACAAGCAGAGCCTATAAGAGTCCAAGAACAACTTTTGGACGATGAAACACGTGCCCTTCAGGTAAGTGGGAAGTTTGCTGATAGAGGATTTAATTCTGGCAAACAAGCATTCTTAAAGCTAAAATCACATATACTTCGTTCCTGTAACCTACTATGATCACTCGAATGGTGCAGGTAGAGCTGAACAGTCTCCTGGATTCTGTTCAAGAAACAGAAACAAAGATGGTGGAAATGTCTGCGTTAAACCATCTTATGTCTACTCACGTTTTGCAACAGGCCCAACAGATGGAGCTTTTATATGAGCAGGTTAGTGGTATTGTTGGCTTTTTATTTTCTAGTTGGATAGAGCTTTTTTCTTGTTAAACATGCCAAGAAAATCATTTTCTCTCACATTGTTTAACTAGTTTAGACAATCTCTGAATTTTCTCTATTAACTTTGCCATTTGTAACCATTTACTAGTTAGAACTAACAAACATCACAATTCACAGATCTTTTTTTATTCCATGTCTAATCTTTTATGCTGTCAATACTTTAATTTGTTCATTAAGCATTCTAAATCCCCTTTTGCCAACTGAGCTTAACAATTGTCAGCAATAGACATACATGCATGACAAGAAGAAAAGAAAGATTAGAAAATAATGAAACAACGGAATACATGTTTGTAGATGATCAACCAGGCTACATGATTCTTTGAAGTGCACTGAACAGAGCAGATTTTGTCATTATAAATTGTATCCTGGTCTATTAACAAATTATTCCTCTAGTATGGGTTTTGATAACTGTATACTTTTCGAAAGTTCTGGATGAAGTCTATGCCTTTGGTAATTACTTTCGAGTTTCAGTTGGTATGAACTTATGGTTTTTCATTTCAGGCAGTTGAAGCTACCCAAAATGTGGAACTTGGTAACAAAGAGCTGTCACAAGCCATTCAACGGAACAGCAGCAGCAGAACTTTTCTTTTGCTCTTTCTGTTTGTACTTACATTTTCAATCCTCTTCCTAGATTGGTACAGTTAATTCGCGCTATTTTTTGTTTTACAAGTAAGAGTATAGAGCGTATATTTTCCAACTAAAGCTGCGTAACTTTACTAGAAATTTCGAGATAATTACTGTTGTATTTATTTGTACTGTTATTATTGTTACTTGCCCATGCCACCAAATACCAATATTAAACTGAACTTTCATTCAACATGGCTTTGGTGTAGTTTTGATGGGATCTTTTCAGCTTGGACATCTACAATAACATAATTTTCAAGTATTTTTAATTTTAATTGCATATATTATAATTCAAATAACTATGAAGTAAGATATACTCCCTTACTTTTGAGTTTACGTTGTGTGTAAAGAATTTGACCAGGAATTAAGATCTTTTGTCTACTTACAAAATGAATAGAATAAGATGATTTTTTCAACTTATAAGCTTTGAATTTTACTCGAGCAAATATCTACTAATAAAGTTAAAACACTCATTGAGCCTTTCAAAATTCTTCTCAAATTTGTTTCCACATCAGAAGTTCCATTATAATTTCATACAATGATACAAATAACCTACACTAGATGATTAAAAAATTGTGATTAGCTAGTGCCTGCCTTCATGTTAATCCAAAAATGGTTGTACATTTGTACTATTTTGCTTCATGAAACCAAAAACAAAATGCTTTGGACTTGAGATTTATCTAATATTAATGTAGTTTCTTGTTATTTGAAATGTAAAAACTCTTAAGGGTGTGTTTGGTATGAATGAAAATTTGAAAAATATTTTTCAATTTTTTCATATTTGGTTGGCTTAAATGTTTTTCCAATTAAATTCATTTTGATCAAACTTAATGAAAACATCCAAAAAAATAATTAAATTACTCTTAGTAGCTCTTGTACCTGATTAGACTAGATGTCTAGATCCATGAGAGTTGTTTAAATTACTTACAAGTCTTAACTCGAAATTGTTTTAAAGATTTTTAATCAAAAATTCCGTTATTATATTATTCTTTATATTCAAATTTTCGCTTGTTTTAAATTGTTGAGATATGAGAGTTCTCCTACTTATGTGATAGTATATATGTGCCTTTACGATCCGGTGGGTTGAATCTGACGACTACTGCAACAGTTTGTGTAACTGGAGCTGCTGGATTTATTGGTTCTTGGCTTGTCATGAGACTTCTCGATTCATGCTACTGTTCGTAATCTTGGTACAAACAAATCTTTTCGCGGGGGAGGAGATAATTAATTTGGAATTTCGTCTACTAAACTTGTTTTTTCAATTTCCATTAGAAAAGTCATGATTTTCATATTTTTAAAGAGCGTTTTTTTCTAGAAAAAAATATTTTGACCAACCAAACATAAAAAAATCAGAAAGTACTTTCTAAAAAATGTTTTCCTCCGTTACCAAACATATCATTTTATACTGATATTTTATATTAAAATTTTGAATAGTCAATTAGTAATTAACCTTAAAGATAATTATACGTAGTGGTTTATAAAAAGTGAGGTTAATAACGTGAGGAAACATGCACATTAAGATGCACTAATTGTGTATAAATTACTTAGCACTGCGAATATATATAGATTAAAATGATTTAAGTTATATACACTTACACCTAAACCTATCTTAACTAACCCATGAATTAATTGTTTGCTAATTATAGAGAATAATAAGAAGGTGCAACATTTTTGGAGTTACCTAAAGCTCATACAAATTTAAGTGTATGGAAAGCAGACTTAAGGAAAGAAGGAATCTTTGATGAAGCCATAAAAGGGTGTGAAGGAGTATTTCATGTGGCCACTCCTATGGATTTTGAATCCAACGAGTTCGAGGTATTGTGATCATCTCATCTAAAAATTTGAATTAGTTAATAAAATTTATTTTTAATTAAGGAGAGTAATATATATGACAGAATTAATGAAGTAATAAAACCAAAGGCGAGGGGAATATTAAGCATCATAGAATCATTTGTTGAAGCAAAAACAGTGAAGAGGCTAATATTCACTTCATCTGCTGGAACTGTGGATATAACAACAACAATAAAAACTTATCTCTACGATCACAACAATTGGATTTTATATAGGGATAATGCACAAGTACCCACTCAACCTATGCCCGAAATCTCCAGAGACACATTTATACTATACTAAGGCCCTATTACCCCCTGAACTTATTTTATAAGTAATTTTCTACCCCTTTTCGGCCTACGTGGCACTAGCTTGAAAAAAAAGTCAACCAGCGTTGGGTCCACAAGATAATGCCACGTAGGCCGAAAAGGGATAGAAAATTATTAATAAAATAAGTTCAGGGGGGTAATAGGACTTTAGTATAGTATAAGTGTGTCTCTGAGATTTCGGGCATAGGTCGAGGGGGTACTTGTGCATTATCCCTTTTATATATGCTAACAAGATGACTGGATAGGTAATATCCTTTTAACTTTATAATTTAACTTATATACATCGAGAATATACGTCATGTGCAATTTAACATATTGCTAAAGATTACCAATTAATACGATTCTTTTTTTTCATTTTATGTGATACTATGATTATTTGGAGAGTCGAATAATTTTCATTTTTCAAATATCTTTTTATATTTATTTGTTTCATTTTTCTTTTCTACTCTCAATAGAAGCTTTCATTTTTTTGATCCTTTATTAACTCGAACCCACAACTAAAGGTGATTACAACCCATGAACCCAATCAACCCCCTTTTATATTTTCTTGAATTATTAACTATTTTTCTGTAAAATATCATTTTTCTTGAGCCGAGAGTCTATATGTGCATTTGGATGATCTTTGTGAGGCTCACACATTCTTATATGAGCATCTAAAGGCACAAAGAAGATACCTTTGCTCTTCTCATCATGCTACCATACATGATGTTGCTAAACAGAAATGGCCAAACTACTATATGTTCCTTTTGAGTAAGATTTTCTAACTTTTATATACTTCTAAGTTATTATTTTTATTGAAATTATGATATACGCTTGTTGATGCACGTGTTGGATTGATTATTTTTCATAAATCAAGCACATATTTTTGTCTCCTCATAATGGATAGTGGTTAGACTCTAATTCATAGCTTTATCAACTCGCGTATATATTAAAGTGTGTAACTATCTCACGTAGAATACATATAAGCCACGTTACATGTTTAACAAGATAAGATTCATTGATATTGTTGAAGTGTGTACTATTATGACCATCTCATTAATTTATAAGTTTAAGTTTTATTAAATTTGATATCAACTTATTCAATATGGTATTAAAAGATTCAAAAGATACTGAGATTGAGTCTCACCATCATCCATTAAAAAAAAAAAGCCCTACCTCATCACAAAAAATGAAGCTAACGTGTATGTCATAGGCGTAGTTGAGACACAGAGTAAAAAAATGTACCCTTTCTAACAAGTACTTTTAGATGAGATGCTTCTACTTCAATAAATATTATAAAAATTCTTTACATTATAAATGTACTAAGCTCAATCCTATGTAAGGGAACTTGGTTGAAATCTTCATAGAAATAGCTAGTCAGATTAATATTATTTATTTTTCCTAATTGATATTAATACATATATTGTATCTTTTGTTTAAGTAATTGGGTAAGCGATTATTTAGATTAAATTTTCAAACTTAAATATTTTGGATAATTAACAGGTTTAAGGGGATTAACAGATGATTATCACCCGTCCCCATACTTTTCTCCACTATCATACGAATAATTATCAGTTTAATATCTTTTATAATATTAACAGCTTGATATCTATTATTAGCTATCGAATAAAATTATGTTAAACCTAAATACATGTCATCATTCTACCATGTTAAATTGTTTTAGTACTAATCATTATTGTCAAATTTTTTTTTCAAATGCCAGATTATAATTAAGTATCATTGTGCCTTTTCCAGCGTATTTTCCATTTTCATTCTCATATTTGAATTTTCTTTATTGATTATACAAATTGACCCACCACCCACGCGGGAAGAAAGAAAAAAAAATAATACAAAGATGAACAAATAAATAAATAAATAAAATAACAATCCTTTATTAGGATCCACTAATTAACAAGATTGACCATTGCCATCCATGATGCTAGGAAAAGTCACGCCTAATATATTATTTTTATTATTATCAATATAATTTATACTATATTTTTTTACCCTAAAAATATTTAACATTATTTTGCGTTCATATAAATATTTATGTGTTTTTTTTAAAAAGAATTTTAATTTGTAAAAGTATTCACAGTTAAACCTTGATACTATATTTCCCCTCTTTTTGACCATTGTTTGAATATTCTCTCCCGTCATTAACTAATATTATGTTTTATAAGTTTAATCTAATTTATATATTATATTAGAGATAAGTGAAGAAATAATGTAATAGTAATTAAAAAATAGTTAGATAGATAAAACATCTCATGAAAATTAAATTTTAAAAGTAATATGAATATCAAAAGAGTTGGATAAAAATAATTTTACAACTTTCATAAAAGAAATGAATATTACAGAAATTAAAATGAAAGAAGTAATAACATAAATGGAAAAAAAAAGTTTAAAATATTTTTAAATCACGTCAAATTGAATAAAAGTACTCTTTAATAAATATATTTTTGAGTGCCTCAACATCCACATTAATTTTTCCTAAATATTAGTAATAAATTAAATTAAAGAAAATAATAGTGAGGGAGTTCCTACTCCCAAGGTCTAAAATCTAGTAAACTTTGCGTAAACGTGAAGGGAAAAAACATTTGGTGGAAATACAACTAACTAAAAAAATAAAATTGGTTGAAGGAACTTTCAATACATAAACATTGAAAATCTGATTTTTTTTTTCCCTCTCTCTTCAACTTGGTGGCGGCGGCGGCGACGAAGGATACGGCGGAGTTGGTGGTGCTACTGGTGGTTGCCGGTTATGTAGCAACTCTTTATAAAGGGAAAAAATCTAATGTCAACCCACCAGATTTTCGCCGGAGAAGATGGCTGGAGCTAGCTGTGTTGATCTGATCTGATTCTACCGATTTTTTGAAGCAAATATTGTATTTGTTCATACCCAATTTTCAGGTTTATTTCTTCTCTTTCATCCCATTTTTGGTTTTTATTTTTGGGGTTTTTCCTGTTTTTTCTATGATTTTTTTTCCTTCAGATTTAGAAGTTCCCATTTCTAGCAAACATTTATGTTTAATTCATTCTAATTTTGAACCAATCTATTTTAGGGTTTTCTTATTTTCCAGATTTAGAAGTTCTTATTTTTTTCCGTTTCTATTTTCTTTTCATGTCAAAAATCCGAGCTCTATCTTTCTATTCCTTTTTTGTCTTAATTTGCCTTTTTCTGAAACGAGTATGTTAATTGCAGGTGTATTTTTGTTGCTCAATTTTGGAGCTGACAATTGATTTCTAATAAAGTTATGTTATTTAAAAATATATTCTTGAGCTGTGCTAGAAATTGTGCAAATATGTCTTTGTGAAGGTGGGTATTCTAAGTTGTGGATGTTTATTGTTGCTTAATTTTGAAATGGGAATAGTGGATTCCTAATAAAGTTTTCATTTGCAAATATCTATGTTTAGTTTCGTCTTTAATGTAATGATTTGGACTCGAATAGTGCGGAATGGTTGGAGAGGATTCATATAGCCGGCCTTGACTTTGTTTGGAATTAAGGCGTAATGGATGATGGAGTGACATTCACACAATATTGCACATCTCTAGCTTACGAGGGTATGACTCTAAATAGGAAGATTTGGAGGTCGAGTATTAGGATAGGAAGGTAATAGGTAGCAGAGCATTGTAGTATTAGTTAGTATACGTGTACTATCTTATTCTCCTAATTTTCACTAATATCTGTTGTTTTGTTTGTTCTGTTTATCTTGCTATTTCACTGCCGATTTGTTTTTCTTTCCGTCATGCTTTAAATACAAACTTTTTTGAGCCGAGGTCTATCGGAAACAACCTCTCTACCCCACAAAGGTAGGGTCAAGGTTTGCGTATATTCTAGCCTCCCTAGACCTACTTGTGGGATTACACTGGGTATGTCGTTGTTTGCTATTGATGATTGATTGACACAGACTAAACTATGTAGTGTTAGATCTGCTTGTTAAAAACAGTGTATGTAGTCACAAAAATGGAAAATTCTTGAAAGTTTTTTTTATAGACGGAAATATGATATTTGAACTATGGCTCTTCGTATTTACTTTCAAATGTTTTTTAATTCTTCCAAATTCCTTGCCATCTCATTGTAGGAAAGGTCTTGTTGATGTGATCAATAGAGATGTCATTCAAGAGCATTGTCCGCGAGCTGAAGGAAATGAAAAATGGGATAGGGAGTATATCAAGGAGAGGAGAAGTAGAAGGAAGGCACTGGCGCAACAGAACTCGGTCACATATAGCTCCTGATGTGGTTCCTTTTGATCCCAATCAACAAGGGCAATGGGCAAATATACCACCGGAACTGCTTTTGGATATTGTCCACAGGGTTGAAGAGAGTGAGACATCATTTCCTGCTCGGACAGCAGTAGTCTATTGTGCATCTGTTTGCAAGTCGTGGAGGGCAGTTACGAAAGAGATTGTCAGGACTCCTGAAGAATGTGGTAGGCTTACATTCCCCATTTCACTAAAGCAGGTATTCTCCTTTATCTGTTCGATTATTATCTTATACTTTGTTATCACCAATAAAGAAGAAAAAACTGAGAGACAATTGTTTTTCCCTTTGTGCTTTGGACCAGCCAGGTCCCCGTGAATCCCCAATTCATTGCTTTATCAAACGGGACAGAGCTAATTCAGTTTTTCGCCTCTACTTTGGTTTGACTCCATGTAAGTCACACTTTGCTGCTGACCTTGCTCCTTTTCTTTTCGATACTTGAATTGGTTCATATAAAATTGTTGTGCACCTTGGAATCAGCTTTAAGATGTATATTACATATTTGATCAAGAGTGAAGTTCATTTTCTAAATTTATACGGTTGTTCTTTTCATCTTTTGACACTTCAATTATAGAATGGAGTTGATTTTACACATTATGTTTCGTTTGGTATCAACTTCAAGATCTACCTTGTTTATTTGGTCTGATGCCGCACCCGTGTCTGAATTCTCCAAAAATACACTACTTTTGGAGAATCTGACACACACCTGCTGACATTTGAATCAGAGCAATATAGCTTCAAGTTATATATACTGGACCGCACCGGCACTGCAAAACTTTGTATTGCTTCTTAGTTCTTAGTGTTGTGGTTTAGAAGGGGAGTCTTGGCGTAACGGGTAAAGTTTCTTCCATGTGATCAGGAGGTCACTAGTTCGAGCTGTCGAAACAGTCTCTTGCAAAAACGCAAGGTAAGACTGCGTGTTATAGACCCTTGTGGTCCGGCCCTTCACTGGACCTCGCACATTGTGATAGCTTAGTGCACTGGGCTGCCCCTTTTTTTAAGGTGTTGTAGTTTAATCTTTTGGCACTGAAAAGTACAAATCTGATTTGCTACCTCATGACAGCTGAGGATGTGAGTGATAAACTATTGCTGGCTGCCAAAAGGATCAGAAGGGCAACAAGCACAGACTTTGTAATTTCATTGGTTTCAGATGATTTTTCTCGAGCTAGCAGTACATATGTTGGCAAACTGAGGCAAGTTCCCACGAACTACTTATTTTTCTATAGCTAAACCATCATCAATGTCCTTCGTGATGTCAAAAAATGGGAAGGTTCTATACTTCAATTACCTTACATTCTGTTCAATAACTTTATAAACTTTGATCAGATCCAACTTTCTTGGAACCAAGTTCACCATATATGATAGCCAACCTCCAAGTGATGCAGCGATTCAACATCGTGGTAGACTTAGTCGACGATTCAGTGCCAAGCAAGTATCCCCAACAGTATCTGCATGCAATTACAGTATAGCCACCGTTTCCTATGAACTCAATGTTCTCCGTACAAGGGGACCTAGGAGAATGCATTGTGCCATGCATTCCATCCCTTTCTCCTCTATCCAAGAGGGAGGCAGTGCTCCAACGCCTACATCATTCCCACAATCTTTTGATGAGAGGCCTTCTAAAGCCAAGGAGCCAGCTGTAAATATCAGCTCATCAGTGTCTGTGCCTTCTCGAGAGCCACTTGTGCTTAAAAACAAGGCCCCTCGATGGCATGAACAATTGCAGTGCTGGTGCCTAAATTTCAAAGGCCGCGTTACAGTGGCATCCGTAAAAAACTTTCAGCTAGCGGCAGCAGTTGATCCATCTCACGATATATCAGCTGCAGTACAAGAAACAACAATTTTACAATTTGGGAAAATTGGAAAAGATATCTTCACCATGGATTACTGCTACCCGCTCTCCGCCTTCCAAGCTTTTGCAATCTGCTTGAGCAGCTTCGACACGAAACCAGCGTGTGAATGATTTCGTGCTCAGATTGTAAATCATGATGTTTTTCTAACACCAGGTTGTTGCATAATGTTATGAATTAATGATTAGTCAATCTGAGAAGTTCTAAATGCAAGGCAATATTTATCAATGAGAATATCAGTATGTAACTAACATTAACTGCTGCTAAGATAGACGCAGCTATTTGTAAGCTCTATAATTCAACACTAAATATCATTTTAGATTGGGAAATGATCTAAATTCAGGTCAAATCGCACAACATCGGAATGGGCTGACCCAGGAAGAGATCCGAATAAATCTTCCAACAAGCATAATAGAAGTTGACCATAAGGACATAATTTTTTCTAAAAGGATAGATACACTATTATTCTCTTGTATAATTCACTTCTTTTTTCTTTTAAAAAAAGCCCTAGAGATTAGGGCTGTTCAAACAAATTGAAAATGATATTCGAACCAAAAAAAAGTTACCTCTCCGTTTTAAAAAGAATGTCCCTATTTCTTTTAGTCTGTTTAAAAAAGAACGACCCCTTTCCTTTTCTAGCAACACTTTAACTTTAACTTTTCACGTGACATGTTTAAGATCACAAGATTAAAGAGCATTTTGGTACATTTGACATAACTTCAATTTAGAACCACAAGACTAAAAAGTCTTCTTTCTTTTTTTAAACTCCGTTCCAAGTCAAACTAGGTCATCCTTATTAAACGGAGGGGGTATTAGTTTATCAATATTGGGTCATTGGTTTAGCAGTTTTGATAATTTTTTTGTTATCGATCAAGTTATCGCGGTTCTTAACAGTTTGAGGTTTTCCTAATCGGGTTAACCGATAATTCGATAGTAAATTAAATAATAATTATACTTATACCATTTGTATATAAAGTCCTTGATTTAGAGTTTTTTTTCCTACTTTTATTTTTGATTGTTTCAAACACTTGGTTATTCTACAATGTAAAAGTGATTGTTTTTTGATTAAAATGTAACTTGTGAACATATGTGCATGGTTTATTTGATTTATCACCTTTTCAAAGTTTTTTTTTGTCTAATCTTAACAATTAAACCGATAATCGAATCGGTACCGATCAAAAACTGATAAACCAATAACAGATGAGTCAATATCTTAATAATTTTATAATTGTTTAGCATCTATACAAATCAATAACCAATAATAAGCTAAATCGATAAACTTTAAAATTGAACCGACGAACGCAGCTCTACCATCGATGGTCAAAAGCTATACGATGATAAATTAGAAATACTGAAAAGAGAGAAATTTAAATAGTGCGGCAATACATATAAACCGTAAATTTTTTTCAATATGACTTCTTAATTAGAAAAAAATATTAGATACATAGAACTTTCTCGAAAAAATTAACAACTCTGCCCCCCCAAAACCCATACGCTTATTGCGTGAAAATTTCATACTATTTCACTATAAATCTTGATGATTATTGAGCGTCTCCGTTAAATCATCGATCCGAGCATATGACAATGGCGATTCGCGAACACTCGAACGACACATGGGACATGTATTATTTTCTTTTAACCAACGCCTAACGCAAGCATAATGAAACCTATGGCAACAAACAGGAAGAATCAAAACCATCTCCCCATTTTTAATTTCTTCTGTATAAATAGAACAATCACTATTTTTTCCTTTAATTGCTGGACTCGTTATTGCTTCCTCTGAAATATCGATCACTACTTCAATAATCGTTTCTCCTTTTGTTGTCACTGCTTCTGCCACAACATTATGCAAACGTGGTTGTTGTGTTACACTATAACGCCACAACAATTTCGTCCATTTGTAGAAAAATATGAGTATTGCAAGCAATACGTAATTATTATTATTAGTAGTTTTTGAGGAAAACAACATATTGTTTTGTGTGTGTATTGGTGAAGACTTGAAGGTTATAGATGAATGAGTTTATTGAAGGCAATCACATGTTTAGATGTATTTATAATAATAGGTAAGTTGTTGATTTATAAATTAGAATCCATATAGGAATCGGAGTGATTAAATATGGAAACTTATAGGAGTAGAATCAACCGATTATGGAAATAATTCACGTCCTAATTAATTAAATCCTAAATCATTTGGGAATAAACTACCTATTATTTTCTTTTGATTTAAGTAAATTACTAAATTAGGTATACGTGAAGAATCCCAAAATTTGATCAAGACCGCCTTTATTACCAATCACCGGTTTTTTAAATTATTAAATATTAATCCCTTCATTCCAAAATAAATAAATTTTTAGGAAGGTTGACGTAATTTTTAAGATCATTAGTTAATGATATTAATTACTAATGTTAAAAGAATGACAAAAGATTCGGTCGTTAATGAGATGGGTGTGTTTGATATTTTTGGGTGTAGAGACGACGAGTACTATCAATTTCTCTCAACTTGAATTTATTATATCAAAGTAAGGATCCGCTTCGGTCTTACAATTTGTCAGGCAACTCTCTCTTATTTCTTACTCACTTGTTGTTTGCTCTCTTGCTTACTTTCTTGGTTGCTTTTTTCCTTGGTTTGTTACTTTGTTTCTTGCTTGGTTGGTTACAACTCAAATGGACCACCTGTATTTATAGGAGGTGATGGAACAATCTAGCTAAGCATATTTTTCTACTATATTCTAGAATATTCCTTTAACTACTTAATTCTAGAACATTTCTAGACTATTCTCTCTAGAATATTCATTCTAGGGATCTTGCTTCAATTCTCTATAACTTCGAAATATTTTAGATTTTTCTTGACTCGTTTTAAGTACATAATTAAGTTGATGATGAATTATTAACAGGGTGGACTCCTTATAAGGCTTTGACGATCCTCCTCCCTTTGAGTTATCTTTTGAAATGTGAGTTAGGCCTAAAACGATAAGACCTAATAAAGATAAATTTATCAATTTATCCTTTTGTTCTTTTCCCCCCAAACTTCTATTAAAACTACTAGACGGCATGTCCCACTAAAAGAGAAAGGACAATTTTGGGGGAAAAAAATTAATTAACATATTTTTGGACTTTAAAAAGTTCATTTATTTTGGAAAATAAAAAAAGTTGGGAAAAATATTTTTTAATAAAAAAACAATTTATTTTGGACATTACATTCCATATGGGAGTATATATAAGATAAGTATTTATTTTCTTTATTTTTTTCAGGAGGAAATATTCAATAACTGCAATTTGCTTATGATCATTACCATTTCTAATTAATTAATTAATTACTATTCATTAGAGATGGGAAGATCAGATAAGGGTAGAGATCTGGAACGTCTGATGCCGATGGGAACCTTAGCCGTTGATGTAACAAAAATCAACGGCTCCAAATCTTCAGATCAATCTCCGTCGCCTTCTTCGCCTTCCTCTCATCACTTCGCCAAAGAGGTCTTTTCTCTATATATCATAAACGGATTTAGGATTGAAATTCATGAATTTAAATATATTACTTATTACAATTTTAATAAGTTTTTTACACATATTTAAATTTTGAATCGAAAGTATTGTGTTCAGATGATGGGCTTGATATTCGACTCTACGTCTATCCTATTTATCACATTATACACTTGGCATGTGCAAAGCTTAGGTTGGATGAGAAATTATAAGATTCAAAGGTGAATTCAGTATTTAATATTAATAAAAAAAAGTTGGTTCAATTTTGTGCTCTTTAGCACTAAATTGATTTAATTTGTATAATTTAGGTTATGGGTTCTGAATTTAATATGAAATTTTAGTAGTAATTTTTTACGTATAGACTTATGTTACAAGACCAAAAACTATTTATACTTTACCTAACATGTTAAAATATTGAATTCAGTTGAATCTGTAGTTAAAGCTAACGCTATAATGCTTGAGATTTGGGATGGAAAAAAAAAAGGAGCAATTGAATTAAAACGTCATGATAAATAGGATTTAACCTGTTATAATTTTCTTATTTTAGAGTTACTAATTTCAGTTAAAGTGAATTCAGCTAATTTTTTGTTTAGTTTTCACCTTTGTAGGCATTTGGCAAACATATTCATAGCTGGCTTTCAAAAAAATTTGTGAGCGGATGGTTAGTTTCCTTCTTATCTATATTCTTTTTATTTTATTTTATAATCTTTTGTAGTAAACATTTATTAAGAAAAGTATTAATGACCACAGAATTCATAATGTATATTTAAGAAATTTAATCCCCTTATGTGATGATTTACTCTATCTTATGATTTTATTTTACTCAAACAGAGAGAAAACATCTTTGTTATTGATGTGATTCTCACATTGTTTTGCAGTGTCATATTATTTCCCATAGCCATAACTTTCTACCTTACTTGGAAACTCATTAATTTTGTGGATGGCTTCTTTTCTCCAATCTATAATCATCTTGGGATTGATGTATTTGGTCAGTATATTAATTTCCTATTTTTTGATACTTTACTTCATTCTAATTTATGTCACGTAATTTATTTTAATATGAACTTTACGTAAAAATTAGGAGGACCTTTTGAAATGTGTAGTCTTAATTATACTTGTCAATAACATTTGTGTGCCTATAAAAACTTCACAACAAGTATAATATAAGGAGTTTAAATTTGAATTTCTTTTGAATAATAGCATCCAAACTTATGATCTAGCGGTCAATGTAGTGAGTTGAAAACCATGAGGTCTGAGGTTCAGTTCCTCGTAGAGATAACAACACTAAGTGATTTCTTCCCTTCTGTCATACTACAAAATTATCGGGTATCTATTGTTGGTGAAAAATAATAGATATCTCGTGGAATAATTAGTTGAGGAGCTACCTGATGCCTATTGATGGGAGGTGAGATGACATGTATTTCGTGGAATTGCTTGTTTTGATGAACAAGTATTTGTGTGACTCATAACTATTTCTCTAACAATTCACAGGTCTTGGATTTGTGACATCCTTAATTTTCATATTCTTGGTTGGTGTGTCCATGTCCTCATGGTTAGGTGCATCACTTCTTAGTTTAGGAGAATGGATCATTAAAAAAATGCCACTCATGAGTTATATCTACACTGCATCCAAGCAAATTAGTAGTGCAATTTCACCAGGTAACTAAATTACACCTTTTTTCTACCATTCAAAATTGATTCTCAACACTACAACGTCTGTCACAGTCTTGACCTCCTATCGAGCTACGTTATTATTTTTTTTTCAGATGAAGATTCACATGCCTTCAAAGAAGTGGCAATTATAAGGCATCCGCGCCTTGGTGAATACGCGTTTGGTTTCATTACATCAACCATTATTCTTCGTAAAAGCACAGGTGCTGAGGAACTCTCTTGTGTTTATGTTCCTACTAATCATCTTTACCTTGGAGATGTATTCCTTATCAGTTCTAAGGACATTATGAGGCCCAATCTCTCTGTTAGAGAAGGAATAGGTAAGAGTTTAAACTTCAACTTCCACAGGTATTTACGTTTGTTTGTTTGGTACTCATGGACATACCTTTTTGGAAGAAGAAAAAACATATGTTAAATATTAATAAATAATATAGAAAATGACTTCAGTGTAAAGATGGATATTGGGCCTAACTCAATCTAAAAAGATAGCTCATGAGGAGAGGTTTGTCCAAATCCATATAAGGAGACCAAATTCCCATTTCTTTTCCGGTGTGGGAATTCTTAACACTCCCTCGCATGCCCAGACCTCGTTAACTAGAGCGTGGACACTATAATATTAACATGGTATCAGATCTAGACCCATCCAATTCGTTGTTCAGCCCCCCATTTAGAAGTGTTCACGCTCCAAATGAGGTTTAGGCGTGCGGGGGAGTGTTAAGATGTCCCACATCGATAGAGGGATGAAATTTGATCTCTTTATATGGACTTGGATAAACCTCCACTTATGAGTTAACTTTTGGTGTTGAGTTAGGCCCAGGTCTAGTATCTTTATGATTCGTACCAAAACAATTATGACTTTCTCTTCTCCCAAGGATTATATATTTATAAAGTGTCTTCGTCTAAATGTTGCAGAAATTGTAATCTCAGGAGGCATGTCTGTACCCCAACTATTGACTATAGTAGATAAGCAATCTATTCTATCTCCAAGAGTTGGAAAATTTGCTGTTCCTCAAGTTTGATGATCATAATGTTTGAATTGGGGAAAATGCACTTTACTGTTTATATTATTCAATCGATAGTCTATTTGTTAGAGGCGAAGCCAGAGTTTGAAAGTTGTGACTTTGTGTTTTTATTTGATTTACGTTATTGGGTTCTAAATCAATAATCTGTATATATTAACTCAATGGATTACTGTTGACATCCAATTTTGGCTCCCCGCATAATAATAATAAAAATAATAATATATGTTGTGAGATTTTATAACAACAGGAAAAGATTGTTTAATTATTTTATATTTTACTTGATGAATATATTCTATAAGCGTCGTTTCTTATAAAATTAAATATATTTATTAATTACTTTCTCATTTTTTTTAATAAATGACGTTCTTAAAATATGAATCTATTTTTTTTGTTCAAATATAATTTCTTTTGTCACAATAGATATTTTTCGTACATTTATTAAAATTTAAAATCTTAATCAATTAATGAGTTACTAATTTCTATTAATTTAATTTTTAAGAGTGAATAATTTTATCAAAAAAGACTAATTTTATAAAATAATCATGTTTAATTTAATAAATTATGACTATTTAATAGAGAAGATGTTATAATTTTAATTGATTTTTATGTAAGCAATCTTGGCAATCCACGTCTCTTTTAACCGGCCAATTCATGTATGCCACGTACACATGGATTGTGCTTCTTTAGATTAAATCTCAACCCAACAATTAATCTAATGATCCTAATTAATTCAGATTTTTACTATTATTTAATATATATATATATGTACTCTTTTTAATTCCTCATTAATCTTAATCGTCCGATCAAATGAATCGAACGGCCTAAATTAACTAAGACTTTTTCATCCTTTCTCAATGAAGAAAAGGAACCCAACGTTTTTCTCCTTCTGAAAAGAAGAAGAACGTTTCTTCTTCCCTTCTCCTCCTCCTTCCCCCTACGCCTTTTTCCTATTCGTCCTCTCCCATAAACTCCGGACCGCCGGAAAAATGAAATATCCGGTGGATTTGTGACTATCTACTCCGCCGTCTATCAATCATGGCCCCTTCCCATCAACTTTATGTCGTTTACATCCCTTTTTCTAATCGAAGCAGGCCTAGAAGTCTCAACCATCATTATCGCTCTTCCCAATAGTGGGGGAACGTGAATGACCATCGGATTTGGGATCGTCATCCCCTTAATCCTATGGTTGCAAGACGGGAAGCCACCCAAAGATCGGCTATAAAATCAGCCATTTGGTTCTCATTTCGGGGGGAGAAAAAAAAAGAAAAGGAACTCGAGAAAAAACAGGAGAAAGATCCAAAAATCATCTGTGGAACAGGTTTTAAGGTTTTGTCTTCTGTTTTCATTCTTCTTCGAGTTCGAAGTTGGAATCTCGACGTCAAGGCTTTAGTTTGCTGCCCCAAAAGAGGTACATTTTGTTATTCTTTCTTCGTTATCTTGTTTGTTACAAATCAAACAATGATTTGAGTTGTTGAATGTGAAAAAGTGAACTGTTAACTGGAATCAATGTCTTATTTTCGCCATGATTTATCTTATTCTGAAAATTAACTGAATCATTGTTTTGTTTTATTCGAAATAGTTTGAATGTTCATTAGAACCTCATTATGTTAGACAAATCTTTGTCCTATTATTCTTGCGCTTATTTATTTTTTAGTACAAATCAATAGTTGCCGCCTGGATTAGTATAGTTTAATTTGTTGTGATCATTATGCAGAATGAATGATTCTTTTCATTTATATTTCTTTGGTTTTTCCTTTTGTTGTTAGAGGTTGTCCAGGTTTAGTTCGATTTTGTGGTTTTTCCTGAATTGTTGGTATTGTTTTGTTGTTTGCTGCCAGGTAGTATTATGAAATGAACATGCCTCGTCTAAATTATATTTGTCCAAACACATACAATTAAGACCATTAGAGTCTTCCTAATTTGTCTTACGTCGATTTTAAGCTTTAGTCAATTGGTTCACCTTTTAGCTAAAAGCTTTAAGTCAAAATAATGTGGAATGTGTTCGCAGCACAGTGTCTGTTGAACATTTTTTGTCATGGCCTGATGAATATTTGAACGTTAAAAGATTTCTCACTGAACCAACTAAGTTTTGAGAAGGGTAAATATTTCCCCTGTTTTAGTTTTAAATGGCAGCATGTTACTTATGTTATCGTTTTGCTGTGAATATATCATATTGATCTTAATAAGAAGTAGTTCCTAAATAATTAAGTTGTGTTGCTCGAATCTCTGTTGCTGTTTTGTTTTGGAATTTCTGGTTCTAATGTTGAGGATAAAGAAAAGAATTTTAATTTTGCTCAACACATGTGAAATAGCTCACTGCCAGTGATTTTTCTCTGCCTCTTTGGTGCATTTTCAGCAGTATTTACTTTTGTCCGTTATCTAGTGACGCTTTCTCGATGGCATTAAACATGGGCATGTCTAAATTAAGCGAGCTACGAACTGTTTGAATATCTCGAATATAGGAAAAACATGGACAAAAATTCATAAATGTGGCTGCCTGCTCTTCTGTTCCAGACTAAAATGTACCATTTTGCTGAAAATTTGCAGATTTCAGTTTATGATAGTTGTTGTCTCGTTGTGAATTTGAGAGATTAAGTTACTTTAAGCTCTACCTAATAATCAAATTCAAGTATCAATATATATATTTGTCTTTCATCCCTCACTTGATAAGCAAAATATTTTGTAAAGGTAGAAAAGAGATTGAATTCCTTACATCAATATGTGTTTGCTGCCATTAAAACTTATATGCTAAATCGATTTAAGGTCATGCTCTATCTAGTTTAATAAGTTTAATGTATTCCGAAGTAATAACACATGAAGTTTGTGTGATATCTATGTATCAACAGTTTAGGCCAATGTTTCGCATTTTTAAGATCTTATAAGTAATCTCATCGTCCGAAAATTAGATTAGACTTAAAGTTTGAGGAGTCTCGATTCTAAACATTGTTTACGCCTTCAAGGGCAGCCAAGTTTTGTTTAAATAATCAATTTTTAGTGTGAACAGACCATTTTTCTGGTTTTTTAAGTTCTCCTCTTCTTATGTTTCATCGTGTTTGGGAGATGCGACTGTAAAGGGTTATGATATATGTGTTTTTTTTCATTAATGAGTTTCATGTTCATTAGGAAATATGTTTTATTTACATGCTCAATTGAGTTTGCCTTTTTTTTAATATGCTTCTTTCGTATAGTCTTTTTAAGTTTTAAGTATGTAGGAAAATATAATTATGTTTGTCCTTGTTTTAATCCATATCATAATTATTCCTGCTAAATAACATTATTTTGGTCTTTTTTTGGGTAGTAGTCAAACTTGCTTGAATTCTAATTTGGTTATATTCGAATGATTCGAAGTTTTCTAATTATTTTTTTTCCTCTTATGTTTCATGTACAATCGTAGGGCTGGAGTTTCTACTCTGGAACTCATTCTTGGCCTAAAATATTAGCCCAACAACAATTAGGATCATCGAAACGCTTGAAGTCTCGCAAAATAGGAGTCTAATATTTTCTTAGCATTTCTTTTGTTGCCTTAATTATATTGTTTCGATATGTTGACTAACCTTTACTTCTAAGTTTTTATATATTGCTTGTCTTTTATGTTAAAGTTTATTTATGTGAGTCAATATTATATGTTTATAAATTTAGTTGAAATAATTTTAGAACAAATGATACAAAAAAATATCTTCTTAAAATAGGTTAGCATTTTTAGTTGCAACATTCTTTCGGGCCTTCTAAGTTGAAAAGGAGAATTATGATTTAAGATTTTTTTATAAAAAAAAAGTTTCAAAAGGTCTCAAACATGTCATGTATGCCTAACTGTTTGCCAAATAAATTTAAGAATAGTTTATATGCTATAATAATCACCCTTAGAAATATGTTAGGCTAAAATACTTAATTTTCTTGAAATATATTTTGAAAGTATGTTAGGCTAAAATAATTACTTGTCTTGAAATATATTTTGGGAATAGGCGCTATGTTTTTTTTTGAATAAAAATGGCATTAAAAATTTTAGTTATAAAATAAGTTCCAATAGTTAGGCCCTTTTTTTATCACCTCTTTATAACGTATATTGGCTACTCTTTATTTTTAAATCAAATATTGCCTTAAATATTTAATCTCCTAACATGCTATTTCAAATTTTAGGTATATCAACATATTCAAATACGAGGTACATATATATATATATGTCATACATATAAAGGTATAAATTCTATATTTTTCTCTACATAAATTATCTGCTATCCATTTTACTAATATTATTTCTTTATTTTATAATTTATAAATTACTACACTTTACCCATATTATTTTGAATCTAATCTATTGTTAACTTCTCTCTACATGTAAATCAAATAATAAATATTCATTTGTTTTAAACAAACTTACATGTATATACTACACTTTATAATAAACATATTTAAGATCATAAACTTTACGTATTATTTTAAACACCTTATCATTTATTTTGAAAACATCATTTCATATATTTTTTACACATCACATATTACTACATATTTCATTCAACTATTACATTTTATTTCTTGTCTTAATAAGACGACTAATTTTTACAAAATTTAACATCTATAATTTTTATAAGTTTATTATGATACAACTATATATTTTTTTTACATATAAATTTATCATACATTATTTATTTATTTTTACCACATAATAGAAATACTACCATTAAATCTATTTTATAAGACATATATATATATATCATACCTTGTGTTTTACTCTTTTTCTTAAAACTAATAAAAAAAAATTTACTCGCAATTGATTTTAAAGCGAATAAATAAACAAGGATTTTTTCCTAAATTATATTTTCCTAAATTGAGTTTAAGGATTATTTTCGGATAGGCTTTGAGGGGTGCTTAAAACCTTTCCCTCGAGTAACCAAAACTCTTACTCAGAATCTCACCGGTTTTGAAAATTAAAACAGAGTTTACATTTACATAAAAATGGTTTTCCTAATATTTTCCTTAAAATTTATGTGGCGACTCTAACACAAAACAATTTTTCCAAAAGTCAAAGTGTCAGCCATATTATGTTGTGAACTATTTTCGGCCGGTTTGAAAATAGGGTGCGACAATTACGTAAGGCAACACAAGGTTTGGATCAAAGTTATTGTGTTCGCGGATTTGCTACCGGTGGATGATTCTTGTATCTCAGCTTTCTTTGACACCCTTGTGAACAATGGTAAATGTGGGGGGAAAATATTTTAATTCCAACTAGCTATGAATGAGTTAGAAATATACATCTTGTTAGGATTTTATATTGCTAAATTTTGTCCCTTCCTTTAATTTAATATATAATTCCTATATAATATTTAACGGTGCTGAGTCTGTGACGGACTTAAACATAGTGTATTGAACAATGATGATTCATATAGTCGGTTTTAATTTATATCTGGTTTGAGGAAAGATTGAAAATCAAATTAATGACCTTGACTCTAGTACCACCTGTTAAAATCAAACGATTATCATAATGCCAAAAATATAATTAATGGCAAAGATACAACTTTTTTCTTAACCAAACCCATTGAACAAACATGTTTTATTCGTGACACTGACTCGACCACTCCTATCTCATCGTGATTGAAATAGTAAAACATCATGTAGAAACTAATAATTGCGATATATAAATCAGACAGAAAAGAAAATGAAGGGATCAGTCTTTCACGTCCGGAGCCTAAAGGGTAAGAAATATTGAGAAAAATTCCAAAAGGGTATATCAAAATATATTTTAACTAAAACGGTAAAATTGCTACTGATGTAGCGATTTATTTGGCCGGCGTTAAGGCAAATCGTTGATACAGCAGCGATTTATACAATTTATTTTTTTAAATTGAAATCGCTACCTTGCCAGCGTTTTTTTGAATTAATTTTTTTTTTAAATTGTAAATCGTTGCCTGTGCACCGATTTTATTTTAAAATATTTTTTTACTATTTTTTGAAGGCAGCGATTTTACTTTTTTTTTTTTAGATTGTGCTATAAATCGCTTTCAAAGCAGCGAATTTACTTTTAAAATTTTTTTAACGATTTTATGTAAAAAAAATTCCAAATTTTGAAGTAAATCGGTGCCCTTGGCAGTGATTTTGTTTTTAATTTTTTGTTTTAAAATTGTGTCGTAAAAATTGCTGCCTTTGCAGCGATTTTACTTAAATTCTTTTTTTTAGTAAATCGCTACAATTTTAGTTCTTCTTTTTTAATGTTCCAATTCTGTATTGTAAACCTTTGGAGCGACTTTATTGAATTTTTTTTTTTACAAATTTTTAGTGGATTTTTTAAAAAATTGAAACTTCTTTTTTTATTATTTTATTTTATGAATATTTCAACCAATTATTATTTAAATCATATTATAATTTTTTTTTATTTCACTGACAAACAGTGAAATTCTCTTTTAATTTCACTAAATGTTCACATGTCAAACTTTTACAAAAAAAATTTGACAAATAGTGAAATTGTCTTTCAATTTCAATGAATGTTCACATGTGAAACTTTTACAAAAACAATTTACATGCATGTATAAAAAAAAGAGTCAATTCACATGTCATACTATTATTTTCTTATAAATTGATTCAATTGTTCATTCAAAACAATTATAGTTTTCCAATTTTTTAAATTTTTAAAAGTCTTTTCTCTAAAAGGTGAGTTTGAATTTATGTTATTTTAATTTGTTTAATTAAATTTTATTTTTTTATATGATATTGTGGGTATATTCATCTTTAGATATTTATATACCGTTAATATTTATTTTTATTTTTTGTATATAGATATGCATCCGTCAAATATGTTCGTACATCCTGGTCCAGTAGAGTATGATGTATTAAAAATCCAAGTTCATCATCGTTCCGAAGAAATTTGGAATGGTAGCTTAAAAGAAGAGAAGTCTTGCTTATATAGTGTCGCGGTGATATTGAATTTTGGGAACATATAAAATATCATCCATTACATTCTCGCATTCGTCAGAATTTTGAAAATTGTAGATTTAAAGGAATTCTTGATGTAGGATGTGTGTCGTATGACTCCGGATTCTTGAAAGGTGGCGTCTAGAAATACATACTTTTCACATGCGAACTGGCGAGGCTACCATAGCTTTATAAGATGTTGAAATTTTATTCGGAATAGTAATAGATGGTAGTCCTATAATTTTAAATGGAGTTGATGCTTTAGGGATTTTAGGTAGACAAGAAATGATGTTTGAATTAAGGGAATGGTTACCCGATAATGATTATTTTTCTGATGTTAGTAGATTGTTAACATATAAATTAATTGAGTATATTGAAGATTTAGATGATATTACTGATCACTCAACTGAGCATGAGGTGCAACAAAGATTTAAATTATATTTATTATGGTTATGTGGTGGATTAATATTTCCTGATAAATCTAATAATAAGATTAATTTGGACATTTTGATTGACATGAGAAATTTAGATGTAATGTCAACACAAGCATGGGGAGCAGACGCATTATCATATTTGTATAATTGCTTATATCGTGCATCAATGAGAAAATCAAATGAAGTTTGTGGATTTCTCTCTTAAGTGCAGGTATACATTATTTTAATTAAATACTTTTTATATACTAGTAATATGCACTTTTAAATTTAAGTGTATTGTAAGTAATGTTGAATTTTATTTATTGTAGATTTGGCATGGAAACGAATTATTTCCCAGCAACATTACCAAAGCCTCTAAGGACCAATCAACTTGAGGCTTGAACTGCGCTTGCACGTAAATGGACGAGACGTAGAAATCATCAAAATGAGGCACGAACTGTAATTCGTGTGACTATGGATGTACTAGATAATCTAACTGATGAACATGTATTTAAATATTATTAGTATTTTAAACTATTCATATTTTTATTCCATTTTAAATAAATTCTTTATTGATCACACTTATGTTTCACTATCCAAGAAAATTATGTGAATAAAATGATGTATACATAGATTTTTGGTAGGTCCTTAAAGTAAGATATTATATGACATAATGGTACAAAAAAATTATATTTTAAGATTGTTCATTTTCATGTACATATTTTTTTATTATTTTTCTGCCAATTTTCTTTTTATAATTATCTTACTTAATTGTTTTTTTTATAGTTTACTTGACAACCTTATTCGAAAGATGTTATTAATGGATTGCCTGAGTGGTGCCGGTCAGGACAACCTGTCTGGATGGCACAGGTGTCACTTATTTATGGAATTTATCGTGAGTGGCACATGATTGATCGTGTTGTGAGACAGTTTGGTTATTTACAACATATTCATGTACCGTGTATCCAATTTTTCGAATACCATTTTAAGCGTGATAAACGATCCAAAATAAAACAATAAGATATAGATGCATTTAACTACACACAATATTTATGGGAACAATGTCAAAATCGTATATTTCGACCTCCATTTATAAGTGATCAAACAAATTACTTTCGTTGGTAGATGAGGCATACTCGCATGTTCATTGGAAATCCACATGTTGTACAAAAAGGGTATCAACACATGGCAGGAAGACATGAGACATTAGTATGTATATTATGTAAATTTTAAATTATTATGTCAATCTTTAATAAAAAAAAAATTTATTAATATTTTTTTATTATTATAGGCTAGGGGGTCATGAAATGCAGTATCGTCGAGCTCGGATGATTGAAAATGATGAAATTCAATCTAATGAAATGAGACAATATGCAGAGGAAGTCGTTCGTATTTCAATGGAGTCAATGAATGCGGCCTTTCAGGGAACGCGATTGAGCTTTGATCCTGATTATAATCCTCCCACTCAACACGATGAACCGCCACCAATACAAGTATCTCAATGATCCTGACAAACAACACCGAGAGAGGGTGCACGTCGAGGTAGAAGTAGCGCTGGTGAAACAGTTGATTTTTCTGCAGGGCCCTCTAAGACTAATGTGGCGACTCCCGAGCCTTATTATCCCACATTTGATTTTTCTGCAGGGACCTCTAACACTAATGTTAATTTTTCTAGTCAGGAATCAGTTGGTTTTGTAACTCCACATGTTTTGATATCTGGATTTGCGTAATTAAGTGGATCTCAATATGGTATTCAGCATGGTATGCGTGAATTTCCTATACATAATTCTCCATTTGGTGGGAGGTTGAATTTTTCTAATGTAAGTATGATAATTTTCGTAGAAATTTTTTAATCTTTTTAATTTTTTTAATTTTTTTGCATATTTATTTAATTATATTATATGGTATTGTATTATAGGTAACTATGTCCGATGATTCATGATTTAATGCTGAAGCTTCACAAAATTTAGTTTTTAATAGAGAAAATCCACCTCGGAGAACATCTATCCTTCACAAATCAACTAGATGTGAAACATGCAATCACTATCAAAATGAGGAAGAATTTGAAAATGAAGAGGTAGAAAATTTGGATTCAGAAGAATAATTTTTATGCATATTTATTCTAAAATGCTGAAGAGTTCTATGCAGTAAATCAGATTTTATGTGTGTTGAATTTTGTTGTTTCGTGCAAATATGAATAAAGAGTTTGAAATATATATTATTGCAGTGAGATTCTTACCTTTACTTCAACTTGCAGTCAACTTGCACGATTTTTCTTTTTCTTTATGTTATAGGTCAAATCATTACTTTTATGTTAGGTCAAATCATTTCTTTTTAATAAAGGTCAAATCAATTATATAATTATAATATAAATAAATTATACTTATAATATTGAAAATGCAGCAAAATAAATTAAATTCATGTCAACAAATAATTACAAAAGATATGTTAAATATTAATAACAAGACAATACAAAATACATTCATCTTAAACACATAGACAATACATTTAAAACCTAGTAGGATATCGTGTCTTTGTGTGACCTGTCTCCTTACAAACACTATATTTTCTTGTTATGCGAGCCGGAGCTATATCCATATCATTCTTGAGTCGGCTTCTTATTTGCGTACCGCATGTTCGAAAATATTCAGTATTTGCAATTAAATTAAAAGGAGCTGATTTCCAATACATTTCATCACCCACTGGGGTAAATGTCTCAGTGTATTTTGTTTGTAATATTTTGTACTGTAGAATTTACTTACATAAGATTTTGGCTCAATTTCGCGAAGTCCACAAAATTTGATGGCATGCGAGCAAGACATATGATAATTTCTCCATTTTTCACAAAAACATTTCTTACCTTTTGCAGTAACCTTGTGGACATTTCCAACTTTACCATCATGAGCAAAAATAAGAATTTCAAAAACTCAATCACCAGTGTTGTAAGTCATCATAATTGTGTGCCCTTGAGCTCTTTGATAATAATCATTAAATTTTTTATCTATCGCAAAAGGCCATGTCAGATTACTTTGAAGTAAAGCAATTGCAATATTTTTTGTTTCGACAAAACGATCAACGAGAGCTTTGAACGTCATTCGAATCATGGCAGTCACAGGAAGCCCCCGAGCTTTTTTCAATAAACCATTATATGACTCAGACACATAAGTCGTCATGGCACCCCATCTACGACCACCATTCTTATACATTGTCCATTTTTCTAAAGGAAACTCATTTAACCATTCATATGCTGCAGGAGACAATATTTTGATTTGTTGCATCCGTTGCACAAACTTTTTCTTCTGATGCTCAGTAGCAGCCCACCACATTAGTTTTTCAAGTTCACTATTTACAAATTTTTTATGAAAATTTGCTTTTAAGTGTCGAACACAAAATCTATGGTATGTGCTGGGTAGACTCAACCACTCATAAGATTGAACACATTGCAAGATTCCTTGATGACGGTCAGAAATGAGACTAATTCCTTGTCGTTCACAAATAACATGTGTCCATAATAAATTGAGAAACCATGACCAAGACTCAAAACTCTCACGTGCAACTAAAGTATATGCAAATGAAAAAATATTTTCATTCGCAACAATTTCTACCGCAATTAACAGTTTGATATCATACAAACTGTAAAGATGTGTGCCGTCGATAGAAATGACTGGCCTGCAATTTTTGAAACCATCAATGCTCTGTATAAAAGCCCAAAAAAGAAATTTAAAAATTTGCTCACCTTACATTTTTGTAGAATGATGCTCTCACTCAATAATAGTGCCTGGAATGAATAAGTGTAGTGCAGCCATGTATCGAGGTAATGCGTTAAATGAACTTTCAAAATCACCATAAACCATTCGAAATGCTTTTCTTCGACCTTTGTGTGTTTTTCTATAACTAGGAGTATAGTGATGCTTTTCTTTGATAATTTTACGGATCATCTTAATATTTATGTCTGAATTTTGCATAACATATGGTATTAATGAAGTAGCAATCATATTATCATTGAAATTGAAATGGTCCTCCTTATGATTATCTATAAGTATGCGGTTCAATCATTTTTCTTGTCTTCCACATACCACTTGAAATCTCTCTAAATCGAAACATCCAATCACACCCTAACTCATGACGCTTGCAAATAACTCTCCAACTTTTACTCTTGGATTGATCAAAAAGAAATTCTTTTTTAATAGCAAGAATATATGCTATTACTACAGGTTTCATTTGCATCTTATTCATAAATAATATACCTAGTTGCATATCTTAATCAATATAAAATAAATAAATAAATAAACAACTACAAAATATTTAGTTTGCAACATTCAAACCTGACTGGATATATTTAGGATTATTTGAATTTTTCAAAGTGTCGTTCGAATGGAACCATCATCTCTCGTATAGGTAAAATCTTCTACATTTTCTTTAGTGTGTTCTAAGTATGAAATCGCTGTAGAATGATAATTAATAATTTGATCTTCAACGGGTGCATTAGGTGCATTATCCACATCATCATCATCATCATCATACATTTCATCACTGTCTGTTAATTCATGCTGCAAAGGTTCATCACGTTGCAACTCACCAACTCGTTCATCACCCATAACATTATTATTTACAATTTGTGTACAATAATTCACTGCATTTTGAATTTGATCATATCTATAAAAATAATAATATAAATATATTACATATAAGAAAAATAATTTTAAGAAGTAAAAAAACATTACTTTATTTACATATCAGTTGAATTCGATGAAAAAAATTCAAATGCTTGAAATTTTGGCTAGACTCTCCCATAATGGCACACTTCAATTCAAGTAATGATCATATACATGATCATGAATATATGAATAACATAGTTATTTATGAAATCGCTACGTGAAGAGCGATATTTAAAAATATTTAAAAAGAAAAGTTAAAATTGCTGCAAGAGCAGCGATTTAATATTAAAAAAAAGTAACATAATTTAAGTTAAATCGCTGCAAAGGCAGCGATTTACTACCATTAAAAAAAATAAAGTAGCCAGCGATTTACTTTTTTGCAGCGATTTTACTATACAATTAAAAAAAAGAATCAAAATCGCTGCTATTGCAGCGATTTACTATTAAATAATAATAATAATAATTTAAGTAAATAATAATAATAATTTACGACACAATTTTAAAAAAAGAATAATAATAATAATTTACGACACAATTTTAAAAAAAAAAAATATAAATTCGCAAATCGCTGCCAAGGCAGCGATTTACTTCAAAAAAATAAAAAAATAAAATAACTTCGCTGCTATGAAAGCGATTTATACCAGAATTTTTTTTAAAAAAAGAGTAAAATCGCTGGCAACACAGCGATTTACTTCAAAAAATAAAAAAAGTAAGAAAATCGCTGCCTTGGCAACGATTTGTAAAAAAAACTTTAAAAAAAGAGAGTAAAATCGCCGTGTTAAAAAAAATTAAGAAAATCACTGTCTTGGCAGCGATTTGTTAAAAAAAAACGGTGATGAGGTAGCGATTTCAATTTAAAAAAATAAATTGTACAGCAGCGATTTGCCTTAACGCAGGCCAAATAAATCGCTACATCAGTAGCAATTTTACCGTTTAGGTTAAAAGGTTTTTTAATATACCCTTTTGAAATTTTTGTTAATATTTTTTACCCTTTAGTCTCTGAACTCCATTTTTCTGACCCCAAAAAGTTATGTACTTTTTTGGACCATATTAATTATATGCTTCAATTATACGCTCCTATCTCGAGTGCGACAAGTGCTATATCCTTGAAATATAGTTTTTTCACCATTTGCTTGGAATATTAGAAATTTGGAAGCTAAGGGATATATATAAATATTCAAAATTGAAATCATATCTCCCAAATTGATTTAGATTTGACATGGAAAGGCCCTTTAGGGCCAAAATTTTCCACTATTTTTAATTTGTATTTTCTTGACATTCCTTTGATTTTTCACCACAGGAATATGCATGATCATTGGACGTAATAAATCTTTATCCAAAATTAAAGCTAAGATATTTCCTCCCAAGTTGATCAATATGCTTGGTTTTTTCCTCTCTTCATATTACTACTACAATGAGTTTATGCTATCTAATTCATCTTTAAACATCATCATATAATGAGTCCCGAGCTAAAATGGTAAAAAAAATTGTCAAAAATTCGAAAAGGGCATATCAATTTTTTAAAAAACCAAAACGGCAAAATCGCTCAGGATGTAGCGATTTTGTCCGTGGAAAAAAACAAAATCGCTGCTATAGCAGCGATTTCTTAAATTTGTTTTTTTTTAAAAAAAAAATAAAAATAAACAAATCGCTCCAAGTGGAGCGATTTTCAAAATTAAAATATTATAATTCTTTTAATAAGTCGCTGCTTGTGCAGCGACATGCATTCATATTTTATTTTTTTATTTTATTTTATTTTTCTTTATTTAAAAAAAATAATTTAAAATCAATTCATTTTTTTTTGATTTTTTAAAATCAAATCGTTGGCAGCGATTTTAATTATTTCTTTTTTTTAAAAATCAAATCGCAGCAAAAAAAATTTAGACGATTTAATTAAATTTTCAAAAAATAAATAAAAAATAAGTGTAAATCGCTGCAAAAGGCAGCGATTTACACTTATTTTTTGAAAATTTAATTAAATCGCAGCATGCAGCGATTTATTTTTTTTTAAAAAAAAATAGTTAAAATCGCTGCCAAGTTTTAAAAAATTTTAAAAAAATTGAATTGATTTTAAATATTTTTTTAAAATAAAGCAAAAAAAATAAAAAAAAAATTATTGTATGTCGCTGCAAAAGCAGCGACTTATTCAAAAAATTATAATTTTTTTTTTAAAATTTTGAAAATCGCTCCACATGGAGCGATTTGTATAATTTATTTTTTTTAAAAAAAAACAAATTTAAGAAATTGCTGCTATAGTAGCGATTTCGTTTTTCTCCACGAACAAAATCGCTACATCCTGAGCGATTTTACCGTTTTGGTTTAAAAAAAAATTGATATTTGCTGCGATTTACACTTATTTTTTATTTATTTTTTGAAAATTTAATTAAATCGTCTAAATTTTTTTTGCTGCGATTTAATCAAATTTTCAAAAAAAAAAAAATTAAGTGTAAACCACTGCCTTTGCAGCGATTTGATTTTTTAAAAAAAGAAATAATTAAAATCGCTGCCAACGATTTGATTTTAAAAAATAAAAAAAAATGAATTGATTTTAAATTATTTTTTTTAAATAAAGCAAAATAAAATAAAATAAAAAACAAAAAAATTAATGCATGTCGCTGCACAAGCAGCGACTTATGAAAAAGAATTATAATATTTTTTAAAAATTTTGAAAATCGCTCCACTTGGAGCGACTTGTTTGTTTTTTTTTAAAAAAAAAAACATTTCGTTTTTTTCCACGGACAAAATCGCTACATCCTGAGCGATTTTGCCGTTTTGGTTTTTAAAAAAATTGATATGCCCTTTTGAAATTTTTGACAAATTGTTTTACCGTTTTAGCTCGGGACTCATCATATAATTATGTCTTCTCCAAATATATATATATATATATATATATATATAATATCTTAATGTGGAATTGGCAATCAAGATCTAATTGACTGCCCCCCTCCCACAAATTGTTGGAACACGGTTATATGTGTGGACAAATTGTGTGTATACAATTATGCGAAATGTGGTGATTGTTGAGAACAAAACATAATTATATTGAGCTAATAATAAGATTTGTAGACCCACTCACTAAATCTCGTGGAGTTTCATTTGTCACATCACCAATTTAAGTTCTTCAAACTTTATAATCTATGTGAAAACAAATTAAATTATAGTGAATAGAGTTTAAGTTATATATATCATTAACAAGAATAAATATAATTTTTTGACTAAGATTTATTTGAATTTATAACTTTTGATATGAAATTTGTATATTAGTAAATATTTTAAGAAATTATATTTATATCTTTGAAGTTTGAACTCATGATGACTTTAATATTACAATAAATTCAATATTGAAAATCTTAAAAGTTGAACTCATTCATCTCAGATCATTAGTATGATTTTTCTTACATCACATATCAAGTGCATCTTGTACTTGTCATTGTAGGTAAGTTGTCTATTTGAAAGATTATAAGATGTGTAAATATCTTTTGAATAATTTGATAATATATTTTAGTTATGTACCGATAACATATACTATAATTGAAGTTCGACCGCACTTTTATCGGCATCTAATATGATGAAAAGATTTCATTTCACATCATTGAATAATTTTTTCCGATGAAAACGTATAATAAAAATCACTAATATTGCATCATTTGCATGCCTGAATATTTTTGGATGTTACTTCATTGGTTGTGCCTCTCTTTTTTGGGCCTGTTGTTTAGTTCTTAAACTAGAAATTGAGTGAATATAGTGTTGTCTCTTGTATTCAGACTAGCAAATCAGAAATAATAAAAAATAAAGAGAAAAATACAAAAAATTATTCAAGTCCATAGAATTCATTGTGTGTGTCCTTAAGAAATTTAATCCCGTCAAGTACCTGAGGTTGCAGATTACCTCCAAGATAAAACGGATTAACCATTAAAGGAGTAGCGGTATCTCAAACTTCAATAATTTCAACAAACTCAAAGTGACAACAACGAATCACACACAGACAAGATCAATCAAATTTATTTTGTAAAAAATGTATGTAAGAAGAAGGGAAGAATGCGATGCAGAAAAATGGGAGAAAGCCTCTTCATTTATTGCCAACAAAGGGTAAAGGTCACAATCCTTTGGAAAGAAAACAACATTTCAGAAATGTCACAATACTTTGGAAAAAACACAACTTTTCAAATGATCACAACCCTTTAGAAAGGACACAACATTTCATGTTCACACCTTTAAAACCCACTACTACTGATCTAGTTTAAGGTAGTTTCAACCTAAGTTTTTTTTATTCTTTATTTTTGGTGGCGCATCCGTGTTGATAGATCATGAATATGGCTGTGGTATGAGATTCGTATAGAACTTGGTCAATTGGAATTTAAATACTTTGATCATAATCGACAGAGACATTTGAAAATAATAGGACGATTTTTGTAATTGAAAATAAAAGTGGTGGTCAAATTCCTCATGATATCTTTCGTATAAATTTGAAGATTTAATTTGAGGATCACCCCAAAGTAGGTTCATCTAAAGGAAAACTAAATGCTCTCTCGATTTGCTCAGATAAAAAGAAGATAATTAGGATTGGACCTTTTGTCCTAAGTTATATTAGAAAAAAGTATTAGTACAAGATTTATTCAAAATACAAGTGGCTAGCTCTATAGATAAGATCGAATATAGAGTATGTTATTTTGTGTTACCATTATATTTTTACAATATTGTCAAGGTAGCCTTATAAGGCAACATATAACAAAGTTCATATGATACATGTGTTCTAAAGTTTAAAGTTCAATGATCATGTAGCTCAAAAATAAGTATGTAAGGTCAATTAAGCCAAAATAGATAATACGTATTATAATGAACTTGGATCATGATCATACAAATCATATTATAACACGAGTAGGTTTGATTTAGTTTGATGTATTAGATGTAACAATCATGATATAAATATAGTCTATCTCGTTTATTAGAATGATGATGAAACACAGGCCAGGCCGCAGTCATGAAAACCAGGCCCAGGTATTAATCTCTAAATTCAAGTCTCATATGAAGAATGAAGAGAAACAGGTCGTACGACCTGTTCCTTAAGTCAAGTATCATCTGAAGGCAAGTCTCATATGAAGAATGAAGAAAAACAGATCGCAGGACTTGTTCCTTAAGTCAAGTCTCATCTGAAGAATGAAGAGAAACAGGTCACAGGACCTGTTCTAAATCAAATTCAACCCAACATTCATGACCCAACATTCAGATCAACATTATCAATCAAGAAAGCCCATTCACTCATATCCCATTACATTTATCATCTTTGTTACATATCACAAAATTCATTTATTAGATACTTCTTCTAGAATTTGTATAGGTGTGCAAAGTTTGTTATCTCTTAGATTAATTTACCTTTCTGCCATTTTATAATAGCATAAATGTTTGTTCCTTCTTCAATAAAATATCACAGAAAATCACAGAAATCAGAGAAAAATTTCCCCCATTGTTGGTCTTCACTGTTTCTCCTTCTTATTTTTCTATATGGTGTTTCTTCTTATAATCATTTTTTCCTACATCGTTTTTAGTTTTTATTATTTTAAATCATGCATAGCTAATTATGGTATGATTTAGTATTAAAGTGGTGTGTTATTTTATACCCTAATATAACATGAAATAACAACACATTAATACAAGAATTAAATACCAGAAACAAAACTATATATCCATTATATTTTCCCTAAATTCATCATCACCACCCTTTTAATTTTATTAATTTTGAAAATAATGTGAATATAGAATATGATAATTGTGATAGTAGGAGGCAAAAAAGTTTTAAGCCGTAATTAGATATTTTAGACCCACCACTAACATCTTTTCTCGAAGTACTTAATTAAGACATTCGAAGTGAAATGCAAAACAAAAATGTACGATGATTAGTAGGAAACTAAACTTTATGTGAAAGAATAATGATTATTATATCTCCCTTTTCCTTTTTAATTCGAAAAAATAAATAAATAAAGTTTCAGATATATTCGTATGAAGTCAGAATTTTCATTGAGGATTTAAAAAATAGAAAGAAGTAAATATAGAGAAGTCAAAATAATTTAACGTCGATAAATTACAAAAATAATATTAATCTTATATAAATATAATTATAATTTTTCATATCAAGCAACATCAGATAAATCCCCTTGCACACACTTGGCTATGCTTCTACCGAGTTGTCTTCACTTTTTTTTTTCATGGAATCTGGCATCCGTGATGTAAATATTTGAATTAACATCATTGAATTCATTGAATCAATCCACGATCGTAAAAAATAAATTGATTTCGACTAATGCTTAATTATTTTTAATGTCATTTCATTGCTTTTGCCTTTAATTTTCTTTATTCCTTAATTTGAGTTTGAGTCAATAATTATATTCTCAGATTACTGCTACTTTAGGTTAATTATCTTCTTTATCGAAAGCATCTAATTCTACTAATGGAAACACCGCTAATATATAGAGGTTTAGTGAGAACAATTTGAGTCATATTTTATGACTACTATTGTATTGTAAAAATATAGTTTTTTTCATTCATTTTTTATCGAATCAACTCATTGAAAAATATTTGTGAAAAACAAAGTCTCTCTCAAATATTGAAAATCTTTCTTATTTTTCATGCGAATATATTAATATAAGTACTCTTTGTATTTCTATTTATATGTCATCATTTGAGATTACACGTTGTTTAAGAGAGTAGGTAAGTTTACTATTGTACTCTTATTTAGTATTCTCTTGAAGTCAAGTTTTCAATAAAATGAATATAAATTAATTTATTTTAGTTAATTAAATGAACTAATGAACATAAATTTATCATTTAGTTTCGTATGTTTGTCAAATTCATACATTCAAGACTAAATATGTAAAATAATGTTATTTATTCACTCCCTCCGTCCCATTTTATAATTTGTATGTCTTTTTTTTACTTGGTACTTACATCAAGAAATTATGTAACTTTACCCTTCTATCCTTATTTAATATTATTTTCTTAAGTCAACTTTATCATAAATGATGAATATATATTTCAAGATTAATTAATTACTCTATAAGGGAATAACAAGTAAACTATGATAATTTATACATAAATTTTATAAAATAACAAATATTATTATCTATTTATTTATAGAACAGAATGATATATAAAATGAAATGAAATAAATAATAACTATCTATTTTTAATAAGAATGATATATAAATAAGAACGGAAAGAACAATAAATTTCTTCATGAAATGCATATACCTTCTAAAATTATCATTAATTAATACACATATTCTTCCTTTGTCATGATTCTCTTTTAACTTGCATTAGTGTGCATAGCATGTTGTCTTTTTTTCTTTTTTTTTACTTTAATCACTTCCAAGCCAATCAATTTAACTTTAGAACCCATAAATCAAAGGCGGCATGATTATATTTATTATAACATAACTTAATTAAACCATTACTGTAGCATCGATTATTTATTATTGATATATAATATATATATGTCTTATGTCTATGTTCATTACTGCACCCTGATCATCTTTATTATTTACGGCTTCTAGAAGGCATATACAAAATTAAGATGGTTAACTATTCTAAAAAAATTCTACGGCTTAAGTTAAATCTTCATATTGATTAATCATTTACTTTAGACTAACTATTTCATTTTTCTATTATATGTAATTTTTATAAGCTTCATGTTTGCTCATTAGAATTCGAAAAGTCTTGGGTCATTCATTTTTGGGTGGTATTATTTTTTGTGCAATGCATCGTAAGTAAAAAAAATGAAAATATCTTTGATATTTAAAAGAACAAATTAATTTTATTAGGCAAATTTTTATATTTATATATTATAATATATTATAATTTATGTCGTATAACCCATAGTGAGTTATGCCTTGCCTTATTCATTCATACAAAACTGATTTATACCTTAAGAATAAATGTTTAGGTTTTTAACCCACAAGTAACAAGTTATGTCTTAATATTTATAACTAAATCACTATAATATTTTTTTTATTTTAAAATAAATTGATTAATGTTTTTATTTTTTAATTAAAAGATATTAAAGTTAAAAGAGTAAAAATATTTAAAAAGGTAAATTAATATAGTATAAAATGTGTTATTTTATCATTCTGGTCAAAAGAATTTTTCCAAAAGTTTTTTATTGAGGTTTACGAAATTTAGTTTTTATTGATATGATTAATTTTAATCTCTATCAGTAATTTCACCATCCCTAAAATTCAAATTCTAGTGTTTTATTTAAGGCGAAAGACTCATCTATTCCCTCATATCCTTAATTATATTGATATTAGCGCAACCAACCACTATTATAATAATATAGTAGTAGTAGGATAATGACAATTGACAAGTCCTCACACTACTTTTTTAGTTTGTTCTTCTCTGAAATGACGTAAAGTAGAGTTTTAGAGTAAAATAGTTTGAAATATAAAAGGGCTAAAAAGAGACAAAGTTCATATATTATATATTATGTAAATGATAGTTCGGTGCCACAAAAATATTTTGTGTTCTCACATGATTCAAAGAGATATGACACCTCAAGAGATACGCATAAAATTCAGTCAAATATTGCACATCAAAAAATATATAAAGTCAAATAATTTTAATCTGTTAATTAGTAACACCGTTGCTCCTTTATTTTAATTGATTATTTATTTCGTCACCATTACTCCTATTTGAATTTTAAAATAAGATTAATTTATTTTCTAATAGGATACATTAAAATAACTATCGAAGTTCAAGTATCTCAAGTCCAAAAGCATTTTGTTTTTTAACTTCATGAAGCAAACCATTTTGGAATTAAATGAACTCTTTAAAGACTTCATTAATATTTTAAAATGCAATATATATATATATATAAAGACCTCATGTAGAAACTTAGATCAACGAACTGACAAAGGTTATTGGTTGTTAACTAACACTTTCAACATTTTTGTTTATTGTTTGAAAGTTCCCTTGTAGAATTATAGTATTATTTTAAAGATTCATGTGGACTAGTATACGAAGCAACTTAATTGGTTTTTTATGAATATAATTGTAACATGATTATAACGCTTTGTTCACTATATTTATTGTTGATTTTGTCCATGCACACTGAACTACTCCAACCATGGATTGTTGTGACATTGAGATATATCCAGCTTTATTTCAAAAATCTCGGATCGAGTCTTAAAAAATGAAATAAATTATATTAAAAGCATCACTTTTAAAATGAGTTAGTTAAAGTGTGAATGTAAATTAATCGAATTTTAATATAAATATCAAAAAAATAATTATCAATGAAGAATTTTAGCTTAATGATTAATTCATTGAGTATATTTACTAGCACTACTAATTACATTTTACTGAACTAGTGGCAAAAATATAATCATTTATAGCGCGGTTTGGTAAGTGGTAACTACGTAGATAAGTGAAAGTTGGTATAGTATAGTAGTTAGTTATGTAATTATGATGGAGTCCCAATATTTTTTTTTTAAAAAAAAATTCTTATTAAATATTTTAAATTAAAAGTTTGCTTAAAAATCATTATACTTTAATTAACATTTTTTAGTTCTTATATGAAGAATCTCACGCTTGTCTTTCATTTCACATTACTTTTTAGACTAGAAAACGTGGTGTAGCAATGTCCCTTCAAACAAAAAAGTTCAAAAAGAGAATAGATATTTGCTAAGTCATATTCAAAGCTTACAAATTACAATAAGATCTTTTTGATTTCTTAAGCTTAAATTAGAGAGAGAAAAATTCTAACTTTTCAAAGTCTATTAACTTTAAAGATCGTCAACCATTTTTCGTTGATTCATACATATTGACAATAAGAGGAATTGACTCAAAATTTTCATAATTTGTATTTCAAAGTTCGGAGTGGATTATTTAAATGCAATTCTAAGTGACGTTATCTCATCAAGATCTTTTTTTTGGGGGGCGATCTTCTACTGTTATTTTATTTTTCAACTTTGAAGTTTTCGATGCTTGAGCACTCATATTTATATAAAAATTTGAATGAATGGTACTATAAAATTAAACAGCGAGCACTCAGATAACAAGTAGTTGATTGGTGCAGTGGTTGTTTGTGGGTGCTCAAAGTTATATATTATATCTACTGTGTCTAGATTTGATTCCTATGGTGCCTTTTTAAAATTTTAAAGACCAATTCTTCATAAAGCACCTATAATTTTAAAATCTTGAATCCGTCTCTGATTATAATAATAATTATATGTTAGTTGCATGGAATCATTTACTTTACACATTCATACACTTAAGTATAGATGGCTAATTCATTCTTTCAATTCTAAAGAGGTGTACAAAATGAGGATGAATTCTTGTGCATAACTTAATTTAATATAAGGATTTTAATGTACACAACACCGTTTAGATAAATATGAGGGATGATAAAAAAAAAACATATATTTTTTAAAATAAAAATTGATTGCATTTCAGTAACATCAGCTGTGCAACCTTCATTACTCTTACTATATTGTTAAAAGAAAAAAAAAATTATTACGTCAAAATGACAAACAATTTGAGGTATTAGAAAATTATACTTCAAGGAATATAATTTGAAATCTAGCTTACAGCTCAATTCTTCACATAGTGGCAGATTTATTATTTAAAACTAGATTATGTGCATTTATGATCGATATAAATATTTTAAACTTGTTTGAACTATCTTTTACCTTGAAAATATACAATCATATAAAATCAAATATAGGACATACAACTTGAAATAGAGATATTTTATTTAAGACGCACAATGTTGACGAGTTTTACATTTTAATTTTATTTTAATTCCATTCACGTTGTTATTTCTTAAGATGGGATTTACAAGGTCTAAATCGAAATACTTGAACTGCGCCTAGTATGTGATACTGTTTGATTGAACGCAATATTTAAGGAAAAAAAGATTTTTAATTTTGTGGTTTAAAATAGTTCTTAAATATTTGTATGGTTGTAAACCATTTCATTAAAGATAAAAGGGGTAAAACTAAATTGTTTCTAGATATAATAATGTGATATTTTTTTTGAGCCAAACTAAAAAAAGAAGATATCACATAAAATAAAACAGAAATATTTTGTATAGTCATAGTGTACGTATACATAATTTCATTTAGTCTGTCAAAATTCCAACGTATGTATCGTGATTTTTCAAAATAGATGAAATTGACTCAAATAGTCAAAATAATCTAAATATAATTCTCATTTAGTCTATTTTTATTTGATATTAATTTGACATATTTTTAAAAAAATAATAATTAAAATATTAAATTTATTCTATCATCTTTGAATATAATAAATTTGATATTTTGAGAAAATGCTTTTAATTAATAAAAAAAGTAAACTAACTAAGAATTATTAATTTTCAAATAACTAAATAAATGAAAATAGATGTTTTTAATATTACGAATAAATAAAAAATGACGTAGGAATTAACTTTATTCCAACTCATACTTACTATTTAAGGACTTATTGTATGATATTTGGTTTTTGCCACGACAAGTCCCTTTTGGCCCTATATATTATTTTATTTTCTATGGATAGAAGTCTTTATTTTTGCTTCTTATATGCGACTTTGAATTTAATTTTTGTTTCTGTCATTTATTGCTGACACATCTTACAAGTAGAATTCATGTTACCTTTTTCTTAAGCAATAATATTTTAAAATATTTAAATTGTCAAAATATATGTTCTATATGCTTCACTATTTCATTACAACCCTCCTATATAAAATTAATATAATTGAAAGAACCATTCAAATGGTAAACTAAGAGTTCTACTTTCATATGAGGATGACGACACTAATTTAATTTAATTAAATGGTGGAAGTATAATAGAGTTAAATTTCTTCTTTTCGACTAATTGGTGTTATTAGAGGTGATAAAAAATTTTATTTCGATTTTATTAATAAATTTTACTTTCAATTTAAATTATTTTTGAGGTATATATCTTCAAATATAAAATAATAATACAAATTTTATATAACATATAATTAATTAAGTAATGAAACAATTAATAATTAGATATTCACAAACAAAGGAAAAAGGAGATCAAAAATGCCATTTGAAGTGAATAATGGTTAAAAACATATAAATAATAAATATTTGTAAAAGAATAAAATTTATCAATAATCGAGAGACTAAACTGATGATCAGATGATTGTAGAGGAAAGGAGTGGATGATAGATGTTTTGTCATCGTTTCTTAATTACTTTTGCCACATAATTTATGAATGTATTACATACTTTATAAAAAAAAATTATTGATCAAAATATTGAATATGTAAATTTAATTTCTAGATCAAAGTAAAATTTGTGAACAAATTTAATAAGCCGCTAGCCTTTTGTTTTTATTGCGTGAGGAAGAGAATTTGGAAGCGATCGAAAACATTAAGAAGAGAGTTGTCTCATTATATGCATACATAAAGACATATACACGTCATATCTCTTCAAATAAAATGGATTTATATGCTCTATACATAGTATCATCATTTAATTATTTATTATAATATATAGTTCACATTTTCTACATAATGTTACGTGAGGGAATGCATCTTCCTCTATGATGGTGAAGTTTAATAAACTTCATCACCAAGAAAATCCTTAGAAACTTATAAGTATTAATTTGCATTGTCTTAATTATATTATTGTTGTCGTACTATTATTACATTTCATTCTAGATGAACAAAAAAACACATGGCACGCCAAGGAGAAAGATTCAAAGAAATACATCATGTGGTTCTTAGCATATACTAGAATCTTATTGTATGCTTTTTATTACTTAATTAAATGATTAATGAATTAGTATTCTGCAGTCACAGCTCACCCATGACAAAATTATTTGTTTCTTCTAAGTTCTATCTGTCACATTAGTTAAACATTTAATGTGAGTAAATCAGTGATAGCTAGACATTTTATAAAGGGTGTCCAAAATATAAATAAGCAAATTAATAAAAGAATTTAGTGAGTCGGTCCACATTTAACTTGCTTAATTTAAAATACTATTTAATATTTAATAAAATTAAATATCCAATATGAAAGTTTCAATTAAATTTAGTTATTAATAAATATTTATTTTGTCTTAATTTATGAAACATACTAAAGACCTACTTTGTTTTTTTAGTATATCTCAAAAATGAATGTTGCTTACAATTAGAAATCATTTAATTTTAAACTATACTCTTATTTAATTTTAAATCAATCTTTTCTTTATAATGAAATAAATTATAACTACATAAATAATTGAATAATGTAATAACGGAAATAATAGCTAATAACTCTAATGAAGAAAAGAAAGTATAATTAGTACAGGACCATCAAAAAAACTCTTTGAATTATGAGGTAAAAAGCAACGCAAATTTAAATATATAATATATATTCAATAAATTTGACCTACGTATATAATATAATTTTTCGACAAGATTGTTCACGTGCATAACCTTGATTGGCTGTGGCTCCGCCCCTGGAGTAAATCAATACCAATTCAATCGATTTTAAAATTATTAAAACATACTTATCGATTTAATTAATATTGATTTCAACTCGATCAATTTGGCTTGGTTATATATTATGCATAAAATAAAAATAAAAACAATACACTCAAAATAGGAAAAGAAGCCAATAATTCTCTTAAAAAGAAAAATAGTTAGAATAAATGACATTACATAACTCTCGACCACATATAACTCTTGATCACTAAATTTACGTTGAATAAAGCTTTAAAGCTTACTACGTTGGTCTAGATAATGAAGAGATAATGAGATTCATATAGTCCTATCAACAATTATCACAGACACTCATATATATTTAATCAGTAAGATAAAAATTTTCATTTTAGATGTTTTGTTTTCATAAATAAATTATAAATTTAATCTTGATGAAAATATCTATAAAATATTTAAAAGTTGTTCATAAAAATAATATTTATATATATATATATATATATATATGTGTGTGTGTGTGTGTAATTATAGCTCACGCATGACAAACTTTGCTTCTTGTATCCATCACATAGTTAGTTGAACATTTAATGTAAGTAGTTCAATATAATGCCATATGTTTCTGTTCACTTGTTAACGTTTGTTTTTTGCCGCGTATTCACTAAGAAAACATTAATCAAAATAATTATTTGATTATATTAATCTTTTCGACTCAGTTTGCTATTTGAGACTAAATAAGGAAATTTTTATTGATATTTGCATTTTTAAAACATTGATATATATGATAGGAATTGTTGTTACCTTTAATTCTTATATTCTGTTCATTCTAAATTAGTTGTCATGTTTCATTTTTTAAGAGTCAAATTATATAAATTGTATTGTCAAGAGTTAAACTATAAGGAATATTTTGATATTTATTTTTTTCGTTAAATCAATATGATAAAAGTCGCAACTTGTAATTATTCTTGTATAACTTTTAAGTATCTAAACTCTAATTATTATTGTATATTAAATGAATCTAATCTAACTTAATTTTAAATATTAATCATGTTTATCTTAAAAATTAAAATATAATAATAATTAATATAAATCGAAGTTTTAATATAAATCGAAGTTTTAATATAAATATGATTGTGGTGGTTGGGGGTTGGGTGGGTTGGTCATAAGGTATGAGACACATACACAAATGGATAAAAGAAGTTCAATATAGAAATGCTCAATTTTGGTTGAGAAGATAAGGCATGGTATTGTTATTCACACTACTACACCTTGTGGAAAACATGTGATCATATTTGATACCTTTCTTTTCATTTTTCTTTCCATTAATTAATACTACATCTTATTTGTCTTTGTCAGAAAATCCTTTGAGATCTATAAAATGTACATGTGATAAAATGTTAGTAAATTATGTCACACATGCTACAATTCCTTTTGTGTATTTGTAATTTCAACCTTATTTTGCGTAGTATAATAAAAAATTTTATGAAGGATGTTCAAGTCAATCTGTTCTTTTTAAAAAGTGAAAAAATTATTGAGGTTCGAACAAACAAATATTTAAGTTTATGTGAGTTTGTATGTGTTTAATTCTCTCAGAACGTACAAAATCGCTAGACTACATATAGTTTATAAATGTACAAACGCAATTGTATGAATAATAAGAATAATAATTATTTAAATTTAATATTTTATGAAATATTAGATTATAATAACTTTAATTAATTAAGATCATGTGAACTACTTTACTTCTCTAGGAAGAAAAGGTAACCGTTCAGGTTTTGTGTTCTTTTACCAAAAGGGAGAAGAAAATTGGAACAGTAAACGAGAAAAAAGGGAAATATCAAAAGGCTTTTGCATTAATATCCACGTCTTTTGTAGTACAATTTAGAAAATATAAAAAGTTTCAAATTCTTTACTAATTTTGTAAAGTGATACATAATTTATTTTGGCTTTGCAATTACTATGTAAAAGTCTCATTTCAAAATGGAGGAAATAATATAGGTACTATTTGTCAACCATTAATTCCTTTTACATACTTTTTTTAAGTGCTCCTTTTCTCAATTTATTTGACATGTACCTTTAATATTTTAAGTTTAAAATTCTATTTTTACTTTTAATGAAATAATTAGTATATTTTCTTCTTAAAAAACCGGGTGCGTTTGGTATAGATGAAAATATTTTTTAATTTCTCTTTAAGTTGTGTAAAATATTTCTTTTCTAAAAAATAAAAAATATAAAAATTAAACGACTTTCATCATAGAAACATGAAAATTAAGTTACACAAGTTGCATTATAAATTTTTTGTGTCCCTGCCCACCCCACCTTTCTTTACCTCATTCCATCTTTATAGTATTTTGCTAGATAATTTATCAATTTTATTGCCATACATAACTAAAAAGTTACTTATTTTTAATAAAATTATACTTTGTATTCATTTATGTCAAGTTAAACAGTATCACAAAAATAAAAACCAAAATGAATATAATTTATTTATTTGATTTTATAATGGGTCATGGGTGTGAAGAGGGAATAAATTAGTGAAGAGTGGGCTATATTTGGCCCTACCTAAACAAGTAAAACGACATAGTTTGGAACCCACCTAAGTTTACCTACTAAGCCCACGTGTGGCATTGACTAGAGTCCACGTTGACATTAAATTATCGTTCTTATCACTTTATCCCATTAGATTTTTGAGTTAATCCAATTCTTCAATTTCCTATTCGACCCTTAATCTACCATATTTAACTTTTTAAAATTTTAATTAAAAATACAGATATAGACTAGTTCAAATTCAACTAAAATTGGGTTAAAAGTAGAACTAAATTAGGCTAAATATTTTTTAAGTAAATAAATGTGACACGAAGCACATTCATTTTTTTGGACGTGTTCAATTTGAAACAAAAATAATAATAATCAAATTTTATGTAAGAGACGTGCTTTGACTCAACCCTCAACAAGACTACAAAATACAAATATGAAACAATTTTGCATCGACGATGTTTCGAGCTATCTTCGTACGAAATATATACACTATTATACCATGCATGACATTTACTCGAACGATAAAGAAAAATATTTTTAATTTTATTTAAGTTTTAAAATTTACGTAATCATTTGGGAATTATTGGGAATCATGTAGGAATATGACTATGTTAATTGTCAAATTAACATATTAATAATCAAAGAAGATGGCTTAACGAAGTTACCGGTCTAATCATAATACTTTGAAAGATTCTTAAGCTAATTTTGTAAATTAATTATACAATTGTGAGACAAAAGAAGCTTCTAGTGCTTTGATCTTCTGGTAAAATCACATTGTATGATGTGTGGAAAACATTATATTTAGGTGAAAGAATTATTTTATCGAGTTTTGAACTTTACGCCACTAATTATCTCAGTTTTAGGAATTTTCCAATTGAAAAGGATAAGACATAGGTAGACTTGCTTTCTGATGCAGACGTGACCAAAAAAATTATAATGCAGAAAGATTAAATTGCAATAAAAATTTGACTTTCTTAGAAATATGAACAAGAAATGAGTATACATACAAGAAGAAAAAAAAATATAAGCTAATTAATGAGAAGGTAAATATAGTAGTATTTAGTTTAATGAGAGGAAAATTTATGTATTTTACTCACAATTTACAATCATACCAAAGAAAAAGAGAATTTAACTATGTATCAATAAAAAAAACTACATACATTATATGTTACTATATTATATAAGAATAATAACAATAATATCGTACTTATTATTTTAAAGATATTTAATATTTAAGATATTAAGGCGATCAATTTATTTTTCTTAACATGTAACAAAATAAATAAATATTGTATTTAATTTAACGTTACTAGATATTAGATTATTTAATGTTATATAAGGAGGTAACAACTCGATCTCTTGATCAATAATGGTAATGTAATAATCCATTTTTTTTCCTTTTCTTTTTCTTATACAAAAGGTGGTTATTAACTTATTACTATGTTAACATATTTTCCCACCAATAAAGATTAGTCAACCAACTTCAACAATCCCACAGCACAAATAAGGTGCCCCAGAAGCTTTTTTTTTTCGTTTTTAATATATATAAATTGAGACGATAAAATCTTTTATCAGTTCACCTAGCTAATTAATTGAGCTGTTAAAATTATTCGATCCATAAGTTACTACCGAGAAGTGATGTATTTCTCAATTTACAAAATGCAAGTAGAAGACTTCGACGAAAACATGGAGGAGAAGAGTTTATTATCGGATAAAGTTATTTTAAACCTACATTTTTAAAACTATAAGATTTGCTAGTTATATCGCCCTGTAATCGTGTATAACTTGTATGATAAATCCTAAAATACTCATTAACCAATACTCATTAAAATTCTTTCGAATTAGTAACTTTTTATCTTAATGTTTCGCATAACATATCTAAAATCACAAAAATTTTAAAATAATATTTTGACACATACATATATTTTTTATTTAAAATCATAAAATAAAAAATCTTTTTAATTTTTTTAAATTTCATGCTGGATAAAATTAAGAGACATAAAGTGAAATTGAGAAGAATGATAAATTATATTATGAATATAGGATTTATATAAGATAGACATTTAATTAGATATATATATATATATATATATCGAATTGAATAGTCTGAGGAGCTATTATTCAATCATTTGGTGCAAGAAAAGTCTCTATCATTTTTATTGCCACACCACTCTTATCATAAACCGTATAAAATCCAGAAAGTAACATAAAAAATAGATGCCTCTAAATTCTAATCCTCAAATATAGATTTGCTATTGAATTTTAGTGTGATATTTAAGTCACTATACATACCAAAATAGAGGATAACCGTGGAGAAATATTATTCTCAATGTCTACATCATTAAAATATACTTTCTTCTAATCATATATATCTCCTTTTAATTTATTTTTGTCTTTTTCCTGGAAAATTATGAGATATAGCTTTGATTTGTTACTCAGAAGTGTTTGTTGAAGTACAGTTCCAAAATACAAATGTAAGAATCAAGCATTTGAATAACTACCAATTATTTGACTTGACTGGAGATAATTATCTTTTGTTTTATTGTTAACAATAACAATATTTAATTTGTAATTTTTGCAAACCTAATATTTATTCAATTTTTTAACAATATGAAAGAATAATTGATGAATCATTTTTTCAAGATCGAACTTGGACCCAAAGCTGAAGCCAAAGCTAATTATCAATGATGTAGGGACTAAGGGAAACTATAAATATTGAGTTCAATTCATATTTAAAAAAATAAAAATAAGAAATAAATATTACATTTGGAACACAATTTTCCAAGTGCGTGATTTGTACTTGAATCCATTTATCGGATTTTGAATTGTTTGATTTGAAAATAAGTTGTGATCTAATCGTAGAAATTAATTATGTAAAAATTAATTATTTTTAATCAACTTTTGTTGTTTATTTAACTTATCAGTTATTATATTAAAAATGATGTGTTATATAAATTTTTAGGTAGAAATTATTTGTTTATAAGAAATCTCCGTTATATCTAATATAGAAAAAGAGAGCTTAATTAGGGATATTCCGTCATTTTCAATATTTTATTTTGAGATAATTAGTTTTGATACTATTATTTTTCAGACAAGTACAAGTGCTTACTAATTACTAGTCCTCATATAATTTATTTTAAAATTGTAACCAGAATAAGACATTACTACTGTTTGGACATGATTTCAAATAATGATTTAAAATCAAGTTGAATTAAAGTTAAAAATTTTTGAATTTGTATTTTAAATTTTTAAAATTGTACTTATTTCTTATAAAATAAAACCTTATAATTTGTAAAAATTATTAAAATTTACCTGATTACTATTCAATCTTACTAAGTGAGTAAATTGTAGATCTTAAATAAGATATTAAAATATCTTAAAATGTAAAATCAATAATCACATGTCTCTATATATATTTCATAAAATAACATTTGTCATTATATGCTATTATTGACTTCAAATACATATCATTTTATGAAGATTCACTCGTTGAACAATTTGACAATTATAGTAACTAGGTATTTTTTTATATAAATATTTCATGTGATATGAACAATCTCTTTATTTCAAGCATGAGCTCCTTTTCTTAGTAAAATTTAAAATTATGAATTATTACTTTTGAAAAGTATAAACTCATACGACAAATTTTATATTTAAAAGTAATTGAAATCACAATTCATATTTGCAAATCATACTTTTTGAAGATTTTTCGTTGATTTAAAAACTTAATCTTGATTTGAAATTTTATGCAAATTTCATAAAATAAACACTGATTTAAAATCATGCTCCTAAATTATATCATCAAATATATATATACTATTTGACCTATCTAATATTAATTTGAAAGATTTTGTATAAAAGTAATTTCCTTTATTTTATATTTTTCATTTGATGTGCAAAGTCCGTATTAGAGGATCAATTAAATTTAAATTACTTATTACCGGATCAATTTAGAAATGATGCTTATTTATTTTAAATAGAAGATTCAAACCAAAACATGTAGTTAAAAATAAAATAATTCCACCGTTATACCATTGCCATATTAATAGTATAAAAGAAGTTCATTGAACCTAATTAATATTGGGTAAGAAGCACCAAATAAATAATGAAAAGGAAAAGAAGTAAAGTCGAAGATGAACTCATACTATAAACCGACAATTCGAAAGATGCATATAATGTCACCATTATTATCAGTCAAACTGTGTGAACATAACTTCATGTTTTTCTTTTTGAGCAAGCATCAATACATTTTTCTAAAATTATTTTTGGTGTACTTTAAAAATAAGATTTAAAATAGAATAAATGAGTACTCCTTTTTTTTCAATGGGAAATATAAAATAATAAATTTGGTCCCTCATTTATTCACAATTTATAATATATATGGGTATTATGGTCCTTTTAAAATGTGTTATATTTAGATATTTCAAGAAAAATTACATTCCTGTTAAAAAAATTATGAAGTAAACAGTAAAATTTTAATGTAATTTAAAATATACTAAATCAGATATCACAAAAGACTCAAATAAGAGTTTATCAATAGCTAATAGCTGAGGAAGCAAAGTGAATATTAAATACATTTAATTTCTATGCCCTGATTTTTGTATTAATCTGCTTTTAAAAAGAGATCATCCTTATGAAATTTTACTATCTTTATCGTAGCATATTACTTGTTTAAAATTATTATTTTTTAAAATAAAAAATCTTAAATTCAAAAGTCTCACACACTACATAAAACTTTGTATCCAAAGACTCATTAAATAAAATGGAGGACATGTATTTATGCATGTACTTAGTTACTATTCTATTCATTTTAACTTATCATCATTATACTTTATCCATTTTAATTTTTTTTTAATAATTCTTTAATTTCAATTTTTTTTACGATGACATATTTAAAAAGTTTTAAAACATTTTATAAATTAATCTAATACATTTTATGAATTAACATAATTTGAAAATTTTCTTTTTTTTATATTTTTTTTCTAAGTTTAGTTGAATCAAAATCAGATAAAACAAAGGAAGTACTTCCTCTATTTCATTTTATTATTTGAAATACATGTAAATCTGATTCATCTTTTAATTTTTTTTACTTAGAAGTATATTTTACTAAATTATCAATAATTTTATTGGAATTTTATATTTAATTAATATAAGTACTCCCTCAATCTATATTAATAATTATTATATTAAAAATAAATATTTCATATTAATTGTTATTCTTACAATTAATTTTATCTTAAAGTGTACATATTTATTTGTTAGCAAAAATTTTCAAAAACTATTTTAATAGGTGAATTAATAAATGATCTTTTTATTTATATTTTGTTAAACATGGTGCAAAATTTGATCGGCTAATATAAAATGAAGGAAAGGAAGAAAAAATAAATTGGGAAGTGATTAACATTAACATTTTGTGCAAATCTATAAGAAGAAAGTAAGTCCAAAATTAGATACTCCATATCTACTGTAGCATTGACGGCTGTTCAACTATAAATTTTCCTCCTCCTTATAAATCCCCACCGTCTCTCTATTGTCAGCTGGAAAGTGAAATTTTTGTCCCATCACAACATCTTCTCTTTAACATACATAGCTGATGAATTGAGATTTTCAATTAATTAACCCATCAATTCATAAAGATTTTCAAAGTCGGTGATTTTGGATTCATTATTATACAAAGTGTTTTTCATCTTCTTTTTTCAATGAAAAGGTGAAAAAGGGTGTTCATATTTCTTGTTTTCTTGAAAATTTGAGGTGTGTTTATATAGTAGTATATGTGCATATTAAAGGTGGCGAATCAAGGAGATTCCGGTGAGTATGACAGAATTCCGTCGACAGCAGGTGATTCAGAAACTACAACGAATGAAGGAATTCCTCAACCGTATGAACCATCGCAATCTTTTGAAGAAATGTTACAGCAACAAATACAGCAAGAAACAGAGTATTTGATGTCGGAATCGGCTAATCCGATGTATACAGGGTATAGTCAGTCCAGGGATATGTCGGCAATGGTGACGGCGTTGACACACGTGGTTTCGGATCGGAGAGAGGGAGAGTGGGGTTACAGGCCGGATATTAGCGGTGTTACGACTTCGTATGGTGGTGGTGGTGGTGGTTCGGGGAGTATTTATTCGGCAAATTCACCGTCTTCTTCGAGTTCAGGATCATGGGCTGGACAGAAAAGAAGACGTGATCAAGAAGAAAGTGTTACTGGGGAACAATCTCAAAGGGGTTATGGAGGTATCGGAGAATTTAAAAATGGAGAATCATCTTCCTCTGTTAAGCCCGGTTCGTATCAATACTTTATTTCATCCGATATAAGTGTATTATTTTTGGTTCATTTCAAGATTCTATCCTTTTTTTCTTCTTCTTCTCAAATTTCAAATTGTTTTTCCAGTTCGGTGGTTGTTCTCTGTTTATGACCGGATTTATGCTCTGTTTTTATTTTTATTTTGTATTGATTAATTTTGACTCTGTAAAACTTGGATTTTGATTCAATATCATCTTCTAATTGTTGCTTTCAGAAGAAGATACAAGCCTGGCAACACCACAAACGAGCAGCGTATCAACCACCGCAGCGCAGACGCCACCACAACCAACGGAAGTAACAGGTGAAGAAACAGGGGAAAGGAAGAGGAGATACAGAGGAGTAAGACAGAGACCATGGGGTAAATGGGCAGCAGAGATAAGAGATCCACATAAAGCAGCAAGAGTTTGGTTAGGCACATTCGATACAGCAGAAGCAGCCGCTAAAGCTTATGATGAAGCCGCTCTTAGATTCAGAGGAAACAGAGCTAAACTCAATTTCCCTGAAAACGTCCGATTATTACCACAACAACAACAACAACCCACAACAAGATTAGCTATTTCAACCTCATCATCAACCGCAGCACCAGCAGCTTCGCGATTCCAATTAATGTCTGCAGCATCAACGCAATCACCATCACCATCACCATTTTTTCAATCCTATAATCAACCTCAGCAGCCTCAGAATCAGCAACAACAGTTATTTCAGAGTTCAGATATGGCTAGAGATTATTGGGAATACTCACAATTACTTCAAAATCCAATAGATTTCCATGGAGGACAACAATCATCATCTATGTTAGAACAAATGTTATTAGCTTCATCATTGGGAATGTTGCATTCACATACATTTCCTTCTTCATCATCTTCTTCATTAGCTACTTCTGCAGCTTCTTCCACTACTTCCCCTGCATATCCCCTGTTTTACTCTGCTCAACAATCACGCTTCTTTCAGCCACAAACTCATCAAAATCAAAGCAATAGCAGCAACAGCTCCAATTTTCCTCCACCTTTTTGGACTAGTTCCGGCCACTATCCACCTTCTTCTAGCTAATTTTCATACTTCTTCCTTTTTTTTTACATATTTTTTTGACAAAAATTTAAGTAAGAATAGTATTAGTTTTTGGTTTTCTTTTTGAGATTTTGGTTTTTAATTTTCTTGTATTTTTTGCATTCGGAAGAGATAAAATAGATATGATTTCCACATCCTTAATCATATTTAAAAATTTCAGGTTTGGGTTTTAGGTATAGAAAATATTTTGTTAGAAAGTACATAAATATATTATTTAACATAGCTTTAATTAACATTTATATCATTCAACTTTGAAAGTGCGTAAGTTATACTTGAATTTGTATATTATCAAATAAGTAGATGTGTATTTTATGTGATGTTTATGTCATATAGAATATCTGTGTTTGTTTATTTAATTTTATATAAAATTTAAGTAACTATTTAATATATATTGAAAATGGAAGAACATAGATATGAGTTATAGAGGTTTAATTAAATGAGATATTTATGTGTTTTGAAAGAAAAAAAAAGGCATAGGCAGTCACTATTAGAGATCTCTATTAGAGGCATTTTTAGTTTTGTCCTTATTTGAAGGATAGATGGTTTTATATATATTTCAAGTATACAATACAAGAAGAATAGTACAAGAGAGAAGCATATGTAGGCTAATTTTCATTATAATGATACCCTACAAATCAGAAATGTTTTTTTGTCATTTTTTTTTTATTATTTACAAAAGAATATTGTAGAAATCATCCAACTTGTGCTGTTGTCTATTCTTCTTTATTTTTTAGCTTTGCAAGTTACCATCACATTCAATTACTTCTGACAATTTTAATAGTGTTTGATTATCTTTGTGACTCTTAACTACTTTTATTTTTTTGTGAATACTTGTTCCTTTATGTGGACCAATGCTTTTATCTTATAGTGAATCCATCTCTTACGTTATCCTAATAGATCCAATATAGTCAAGTTTCTTTTGTTAATTAAATGTAACTTTGGTTTAGATTAATAGAGAATTGTGTTAGTCTTAATCCTAACATAGTTTAGGTTTTATCCAGTTACGAGTGTAGTACGTGATGCTGAAAAAACATTGATAGTTTAGAAATAAAAATTAATATTATCCTATTTCTTGTTTGATTACGAATTTGGGATAAATTATGTTATGAATAGTAATTTGTATTAGGATTAGTTTGTTCTATCAAAAGGTGAAACAATAAATTGAGATAAAACAATGAAATGACAAAAATATTTCTTTTTTTTATTAATTAATGTGTCTCCAAAGTCTCTCAAATTTCTTGTCTGCTAAATAAAATGAAGAATATTTTTTTGAACAATCTTCTTCTTTTAAGAAATTAATATAACAAATTAAATCGTCAATAAAAAATAATATCAATATATTTAATCCCAGCAAATCAAATGACTTCGTAGGTAATGTATTTGATTAGATATAGTTGAATAACGTAAACACCCCATAGGTTGTTGCTATCTATTTGATGTTTACTAGTACCTCGTAAACAAAGCGTGAAAGAATGAGATTCTTGTGTCACCATTAATTATTATCTCAATCTTCTATTATTTTGTATTCATTCTTTTTGTATCTTAGTGTTTTTTTAATGACCTAATCACATGCTAATTGAAATTAATTACGCTTGCATATATTGCTAATCAAGACTCCAAATGACATCTTGTCACGTAGTTCTTGAATAGGTACTCGGAGGTGGTCTTCCAACGTTTCTTGTGAATACACGTAAAAAATTATCTCGGTGCACGAAAGCAAATCACAAGGGTCTATTCTACGTAATTTTATCTTGTATTTTTGTGAAGCACTGTCTTCAAGCCTTGAATTCGTGACCTATTGGTCACATGACAACAACTTTTTAATACACGTAGGGATGTCAAAATAAGCTCATAAAATTATAATATGTTCAATTTTTTTGTTCGAGCGGGTTAATTATTCATTTATTTTATTAATTGAGCTTATTTATATATGCTTAGTGTAGTTCATTTTAAAATTCGGCTGATATGTCGTCTGGAATGACTCTGAAAATAACACTATCTAAATATTTTTAAGAAAACTTTTATTATTTGATATATTTTTATAGTCATGATATATAAGGGAAACGTTCTATTAGGTACTCAAACAAACTTTGAATTTAAAGTTAGGAATCATGAGTAGGTTGAGGAACTTATGATTCGGTTTTTAGCTCTTTTCAGTTTGACCTGCTTTAGACCAACTAACATTTTAAGCAGGTCAATGAGCCACTCATTTATTAACTCAACTCATTTTGATATTCTCAAATTCAGTTCAATTCACTTATTTTACACTCTAAATACACATTATTGTTTTCTTTTCCCTAATTATTCAGGGCGCGATAAACTATTTGATCTTGAATTATTCAAATTTGCATGATGAAATATCTATTAGAAGAAATTTTAGCACTTCTTATGGATGAAAACGTCAATTTCAAAGACAAGAAGTAGTTGTTCAGGTGGTATATAAACATCTTCCACCTTTATTAAAACAAAATTGTGCTAAAAACAATCACGATACGCATTCTAATTAATATTCATCACTTGAATATCATCGATCAGTACGTGTGCTTACCTTAATTGAGTACTTAATTAATCCTAATAAATAAACGTGATTTAGACATATTATACAGATTCAGATAATTAAATTTTTAGTCCTGCAGTCTCACACATACTATATATACAGGTTAAGATAATATTTGTGCTTATGTATTATAGGGTGCGTTTGGTATGACTTAATTCTTTTTATCTATTTATTATTTGCTTATCTCATCTTTAATTTGTTCCGAGTTTTTTTATCAAACAGTAAATATTGTCAACAATAATACTCAAATTAATTTATTTGCTAGTACCAACATTTACTATAAACTAATAAAAGTTACCTATTTTAATTTCATACTTAAGCAACAAAAAATTATTTAAATTATTATTTTTAAATAGCAAAATAATTTGGACAAAGGATATTTTTTTTCTCACACAAAACTTATGTACAAATATACTTGCTTTCCACTAACATATAATAAGTGTATTTCTCTGTATCAAATATTATTATTATTGATCATGTTTTCTCTCTTTCTTTTTGTGCTTGTTTCAGCTTGGAAGTAATTATACTAGAGTTAAGTTATGCACTAAACATTATTACATTTTTTTTACACAATTGGTTACTTAAAGTACTCCCTATTTTCCTAATTACTTGTTTACTTTTTCTTTTATAGCTGTTTTTAATTACTTGTCCGACAAATCAAGAAATGACAAATTTTTTTTTACCTATTGTACCTTCAAATAATTACTTTGAAAAAGGTAGAAATTTTTGAAAATTTTAAAATTTTAATTCATCCATTTAATAATTAATAGGGGTAAAATGATAAATTCATTATATCAATAATTGTTTTTTAAGGTGTACCAGTTCAAAAGTGAATTAATAACTAGGGACAAAAGGAGTATTAAATAATAATAGGTAATTCAACAACAATAATTAATCTCTATAAAAATAATATGCTAAATATATTTGCATACACAATTTTTATTCAAGACACCTAAATTTAAGGGTGTTCTAACCTCTTAGAAATAACGATTTTTTCTAACACAAATCAATGAGAAATTTATGTTATATAAAAAATTATTTCATTTCCATCTAGTTAGTTCAGTGAGAAAACATATGACGGAAAATAGATTTTTATTTCAAACATATGACGGAAAATAGATTTTCATTGAAATAATGAGACTTTTTTTAACGTGAAAACGCTATATTTTTTTTTTATTTTCAGTAATTCAATTAAAATATAAGTCAGAATAACCATTAAAATTTTCCAATGAATAATTTCAATGAAATAAAAAGTAATTTTTTAGTAGTGCTATTACGCACTTACACTATTTGAAAGTTGTAGTACAAGTTAGGTTGAGCTTTGGAGACGTGTGATAAAATTAGAATTATAAGTACTATATATCTACATTTAATATTAGACAGACACCTACCCTTAATAATTACATCAATATAACTTTATGAGACATCCGTATAATGATTTTGGTACTCTAAAACAAAATGATCACATAGATGCACTGGCTTTTACACCTAATTAGGTGGTAAATTTAGCTGTTATTTATTGAAATGTCTATATACATTTTTAATTATGAAGCTAAACAAAAATTTCATCACACGTCATTTTCAATCCACTTTTGAAGTAAGGTACACATGAGACACGATTAATTAAAGTCTTGAAGGAATGTATTAATACCTAAAATTAACAAGTGACAAAATTGATAGTGAAATGCGAAAATCTAGCCAAGATTTTTGGAGAGTTAATTACTTTAAGAAATGGTTCCATTGTTGCCATCACAAAATCCATTTTATCCTCCCAGAGCGACTTAAAAATTTAAAATTAATAATTTTTCATATATTTTTATTATATATATATATATATATATATATATGTTTTTGATAAAAAATTATTGAATTCTGATAAATCTGTGGCTGTTGCCACATTCTTGATCATCTCCCATGCTTATTCTCTATAGGAAAGTACACTTCCAAGTGTCGGACATTCGTGCAATTAATTATTTTTTTAGAAATAAAATAAAATTGTAGAATAAAAGATATAATAAAGTCATCTTTCCATGTACGACATGTTACACTAGAAACTAGTGTAATTTTTTTTTATAAAAAAAACGTGTTAAGGGCTCAATTAATAATTGTTTTATTCTCTCTATTTAGCCGTTTAAATAAATATTTTTTTATTATAACACAAATACAGTGGGTAAGCACTCCAAACCTAAAGTTAATTAGCTCAATACTTTATATTTCTTTTTAATAATTTTTGCATTTATGATTTTTTTTCTTAATAAAGTTAATTTTCATGCTGATTATTATTCTCTTTTGGTCTCCAATCTTCATCACATAAAAGTGAAAAAGGCAATGCATTGTAATCCTTTGCACTTTTATGTAACTTACTTTTTTCCTTTTTTTTTTTAATTTGTAATACTTCGAATTGTGACATTTTGTTCATATTACTTGACATTATTATTGCTTTAAAAGTACAATGGTTACAATTTCCTTGAACTTAATTATCTTAACATTAATTCTTTGGAGAACCTTATAAATATTTAGTAGGGATTATTCGTGTATATATACATTTGTGTATAATAGAAATTTAAGTGGATTTATAATTCACGGGCTTAGAAAATTATATAAATATTAACAACTTTTAACAAAAAATATTATCAGCAATTAAAAAGAATAAAAGAAGTATACATTTTGATGTCTTCGATTTTTTCTTTTTTTAAACTAAAATTCAGACAAGGGACTGATGCAACGTTGCAACACTCCTTAGTTCATTTGTGTTTAGTACTTTCGATATGAAATATAAGTTTATTGGTGAAAGTTTCTCAAAATCATAATCAATAATAAGATAAGTTTGACATATAATTTAGAAAAATGATAAATATATAGCTACACAGATGTCACAATGAAGAGGTGTGAGAGATATCAATTAGCTATGGTAAATTTTAGAAGAGATAGAGGCAGACCAAAAAATTATTGAAGAGAAATGTTAAGTAAGATATGTCACACATATAATAATTTATTAAGAACATAATTCTAGATAAAAGGATACGTAGATCGAGAATTATGATAAAATATTAATAGGTAATCGAGCTTTATTTATTTTCCTTTTCAGTAATATCATTAGCTTATTTATCCTACTATCCTATTGTTTGATTTTACTATCATTTGTCAATTCTTTCCTTCGTTTATCATACTTGCTACTATTTTTTCCCATTATTTAATATATGTTTCACTTGTATTGAAGGAAAAACTAATTCAATTTTTATCTTTTAACTTTTCAGGCTTTACTTATAAAATTACGTTAGATATTAGCTAAATTTTAAATTTTGAACTCATCTCAAACCTACTTAGAAGGTTACGTCTCAAACAAGTATTTGCTTGTCACTTTCTTCCCCCTGCTAGAATTGTTTTTTCATTCTTAAAGAGGAAAACTTTTCCCTTTTTTTCTTCTTTTTTTCTTCTTTTTATTTTAATATTTCTATATATATTGTTAAATTTGATGATTTAAGCACCCACGCGTAGAACACGTGACCTCTATTGGATGGGTATGTTGTTAAATTTAATGCTAACCTAAGCACCACATATAGTATAGTGCAAGTGCAATGAATGATAATTTGAAAAAGAACCTTATAGTTGTCCCACACATATGCATATAATAAAATTAATTTTTTTTTTTAATTCTTTTCATACCCCTATTCTAAAGACACATTGACGTGTATAGGTTGGTGACAATGAACTACTAGAAAAAAAAAACAAATTTTTGCCACGTGGTTTTTAAAAAACCATATAATATAAAAGGAAAAAAGTTACTTAAATATGAAATAAAATAATGAGGGTATTTCTCTTGTGTTGGTTGTTTACCTACCTATTTTGGGAAGGATGAAGGTAGGAACAATCAACTTGTTCATGTCTAAACGTTCTACTCGATATTAATTTGCGATCAATATTTATATTAAATAATTTAATTTTAATAGTTAAACATTAAAGGTAGGAATACGTGACATTTAATAATGAATGTGTATGATAAAAATAGCTATAATTATTTATTGAGATATAAACCTTAAATATAAATAAATTATCGTGATACGTATCTATTTTCATGTAGAATATTAATTTGTTGAGATAATATTAGAATACTCGAAGAAAATGTAGAAGAGGCTAGTATCTTCGTGAAGGAAATATGAGATTTGAATAAAATATTTTATTTTTAATTGAAGATTGTGATATTTAATTATGAAAATAGATCATCCCTTTATAAGAAGTAATTTTATTTCATCTAGAAAAGTTCATTATGCTTGAATCCCGATTAGTTAAACAAGTAGATTCTGTAGAAAACCTAAAGTAAAAAAAAGAGAAAGGACTGCTTTTTAGATATTTCTTTGAGTATCCAATAAGTTATTCCATTTCGAATTTTGGAATATCAATTACTTTAGTATAAAAGGAAATTTTCTATTAAAAGACAGGCTTAGAGCCCCACTGGATATGAGAGTCCGGAGCCTAAAGGGTAAAAAAAATTGACAAAAATTTTAAAAGGTTATATAAAAAAACTTTTTAATCAAAACAGTAAAATCGCTACTTTTATTTGGCCGGCGTTAAGAAAAATCGCTACTCTAAGAGCGATTTGTGCTATTTTTATTTTTAATTTGAAATCGCTACCTTGACAGCGATTTTTGTTATTTTTTTTAAAAGTTTTCTTTTTAACAAATCGCTGCCAAGGCAGCGATCTTTTTAGTGATTTTTTTTTTATATTATGAATTGTAAATTGCAGCGATTTCAGTTAAATTATTTTTAATCGTAAATCGTTGTCTGTGCATCGATTTTACTTTTAAAAAATTTATTATTTATTTTGCAGTAAATCGCTGCTTTGGCAGCTATTTTACTTTAAAAAATTTAATTGTGGATAGTAAATAAAAAAGGAAAACTTACATAAATATACTATAATAAAAAAATATTTATCATTTATAGCAGTAATATTTCTTTTTCACTTGATCACTTTTAATTCATTTATAATACAAGTTTAACTCATATTACAAAGAATAATTTTTTATTCACATATAACACAAATTTTAATGATAGATAATTCATTTATCACATATTTTAATACACTTATAATACAATGTGTCAAATTTTTACCAAACAAACATAATATATTTTAAAAAACAGTTATAATTCATATATAATTCATATATATTGCATACATATTAGTCAACAATTTTATAAAGATTTACTAGTCAACAATAGTAAAAACAACAATTCTTTAATCTACTTTTACATATTACAAACAATCTCTTCACGTCGAATATGAATCTTTTTTGTTAAATCTAAAATGATGAGTCTTTATTACCAAATATACACTTATGGATCAAAGTTTATATATGTTTTATAAAAAATAATTAAATCATGATTTGAAATCGTAAAACACATGTCCAAGTGTTAATTCAAAACCAAACTTTATATCATATATCTAATTAATGCAAGCTTAGTATATTTTCTAATACTTTATGTTAAAGAGCTTGTACATGCATGTATCCTATTTTAGTATAATGAAAAAAAAAATTGGGAAAGGAATGCAAATCGACTTGCTACTTTCACCAAATTATAATGCTTGTAACTTGTCACTGACTTTGCTAATAAGGTGATAAAAACTCATATCAATTATCATAGAATTATTCAATGAACTTGAATGTAAAATATCTTTACTCGAAATGATTTGAACCAAGCTTGACAAATAATGTTATATCATATTATTTGGATTCGATCCACCCTATCCATGTATAAGAATAATTGGGATCCATATAGAGTTATTTTGGTTATATTTTCAAAAAATAGTAACTGTTATGTACTTATTTTTGAAAGATTATAAGTTTAAGTGTATTAAATTAAAATAATTATGAACGAAAAAATACGATATGAAAGAAAATATGACAAATAATACAGAAAACAATACAAATAATTAGGTGTGTCAAAATTCACCCCTTTGACACCTCTACAAATTCAGCCCAATTTAACTTGGCTTAAATTTAATTCAGTTTGCCCCTTTGATATCTCTACCAGGGTGTATATCAGTCGACCAGGGGGTGTATATCGATCGGTTCAATTATATTTTTATATATTATCAATTCGTTTTATCGATTTTTAAATATGCTAAACCAATAATCAAATTAATAATATATTTTTATTGGTTTCCTGTTTATCAATTTTGATCCTTAATGAACCGATTTTTTATTTACCCAAAAAAAAATGTTTATAAACTAATATGTATATGACTTCTTCAATAATTAATTGTGTACCAGGTTGTAGCCCAACATTCAGAAGTTGGCAATAAATAGTCATATTGTTAGCTTCTGGACCAAAATGAGCAGCCTATTAACATTGTCTCTCTCTCTTTTTGAAAAATATATTTCAATTTATTCTTGAAAAAATTAGCAGACTAGTCAAAATTAACAACTTAATTAGTAAAAAACTTACTACTTTAAAAATATTAGTTAAAATATCAAAAATGTCATTATTTTGAAAAAGAATATGTATCCTAATTAAACCCCTATTTTATCTCCTAAAAAATTAATTTATTTACATTTTCATGTATATCCATAGTTCACTTTTTTTAAATTATTTTAATTTTAAAAAAATTAAAATCTGCAAATTTTCCCCATATCTCTCTCTTCCCATAAGTAAAAAAAAAAAAAATTCTCTCTCTCCATATTTTCCTATTCATATTCCTATTCAACCTTCAAATCCTTCTTCTCTTCAACCCCAATTTTCTTATTATCTTCTACCAAAATATTTTTTTTATCTTCAAAATCTGGATTCACACAAATTCCTCTAATTAAGGTATTTTCATCGTTATCAATTTAGATTTATTTTTTGATTTTATTGTTGTTATAAATCATTGGGGAAAGTAGGATAATTCTCGTTTAGTACTATAAAACACTCTTCAATAAATGATTCTAAGAGACACTATTCATCTTAGTAAAATGGTTTCTAGTGATTTTCCATCATTTAATCTATGTATTACTCAAGAAATAACGGATATTGTAAAATCTGCTTCTAAAATTAGGAAAGAGAGACGACAAGAACAAAGTCTTTATCAAATTCATATTGAAAATGTAACTCGTAGGGTACAAGAAAATGACGGAGAAGACCAAATTGTTGATGAAGAGGTATTTAAATATTTTTTACATGCTTAGATTTTTGCATGTTGAGTTGAAGTTAAAGAACACTTTGTTCAACAATGTGTACTGAATATATTTGTAAATTTCTTGTTATGTACATTGTGCAATATTTATTAGTTTGTATTTTGTATTCAGTTGTTATTTTATTATTGTATTTTGGGGTCAGTTTTTGTTAATTTTGATAATGTATCATTTTTTATTCATTCCTTTATATTTTTTCACATTTGTAGATATTCAATAATTTATGAATACATTTTACATGACTATGATATTTTAGATTTTATTAATGAACTTTTGTTGGATTTGTATTGTATGCTATGAAATTTTTATGTATTTGTATTTATAATTTTTTCTTAGAATTTTGTATCCTTTCTCAATTAATATTCAAATTAGTATGTATGCTATTAATAATTGTATTCATTCAAAATCTCATGTTGTATAGTTATGAATCTTGTATTTGTTCCTAATTGAATCCATCCCAAATGTATACTAACTAGATATGTATATTATTTACATGAAGAACAAAATCCTATTAGTTTCTTTTTTTTAATATATATATATATATATATATATATATATATATATATATATATATATATATATATATATATATATATATATATAAATTTCAGAATTTTGTATCCTTTCTCAATTTGTATTTAAAATCGTACGTATACAATTAATATTTGTATTCATTCAAAAATTATGTTGCATAGTTTATGAATTTGACTTTTTTTTCTAATTTGTATTTATTCTAAAGGTATGTCAACTAGTTATGTATTTTATTTTAAGAATGATTACACCAAATATTCAATTATTTCTTTTCAATTTTATATTTCATTCTCACTTTTTCATCATACTATTTTGTTGTATTTTATATATTATTATAAAAAATTCTAAATAAAAACTAGAATAAATAGAAATACAAATAAAATACATATTGAAATGAATACGAAATACAAGATTTTTGAAGAAAAAAATAATTACAGAGGGAAAAAAATATGAATACAAATATATTTCTTAAATAACTATATAGATACATTTGGAATGAATACAAACTAATAAAAAACTATAATGAATATAAATAGAATATATTTTGGAATGAATACAATTTTAAAAGGTAAAAATTCTGGAGAAAAAAAAAAGAACAAAGTTTAAGTTTTCTTTGAAAATGTAACTGATGAGAAAATTAAGTGATACTTACCTTTTTTTCTGAAATATTCACTCCCTTGATTTTCTCCCTTTTGTTATTAACTAATTATATTCTTTAAATAAAAACAAATAATAAAAACATAAATAAGATACATAACAAAGTAAAAATTGACATTTTTACTAAATATTGAAAGTTTGCTAATGAGCCCTCTTAAATGTTAAAATATTGACATTTTGAATAATTTCCCATTATTCTTTTCTTTTCTTAAAATGTATCTGTACCGTTAATCTGTTAAAATATATTTGTATTTTAGTGAATGTGGATTTCTTTGGAGAAAAATTAAGAATTATACGGACCAAAAATAAATAAATAGATTTTTCCTTCATTGTAATTCATCTTTGAATATTCCTCAATCTCTAGTCTTTCGAGAGAAATACGATGACTTTTCACTATTTTTTTTATATATAATTTCTTATCGTTTTATATAGTTTCATAATATGTATAAGTTATATAAAATATGAAATTATGTTCCCATATAGAATAATTTGGGATTAAATTTGATTGTGTTTATTAAGTAAAAGTCAATACAAAATTATATTGTTTTATTACGAGGACCAATATGGAAGACCGTTTATAACATTTTAGACATGAGAAATATGTGTTATAATATTCAAATGTAGGTCTCATAAATTAGAAGCAGAATATATAATAAAAGTTAGGTTACATGTCGGTCGGTTCGGCTCGAATTTAAAGTTTATCGACTTGACTTATTAGTTAGATCATTTTGTAGATATGCTAATAGCAAGATAATGACATATCAGTTATCGATTTACCGATTATTGATCGTTATCGATTTAATCATTAAAATTTGAGACAAAAAAAGTTTATTGAACATCACTTAGAAATAAGGTAATGCTTTGAGAATGTAACTTGGTTGGAAATCCAAGAGAATAGTGGATAGATTCTGATGCCTCAGTAAACGTCAAAGGACAGCTGTTGACACCCAATTTTGGCCTAACATTTCCAAAATTTGTGACTTTATTTATTTAATAATTCAAAATATTTTTTTTTATAATTTTATATATGTTTATCAATAACTATCCTTATTTATCAAAATTTAGAATTTTTTATAAGTTAATTTTAAAATTACATTTTTACATGTCATTAGTTATGTTCATTATGTTTATTTTAATATTCATTTTATTTGTTACATCGTTTAATATTCATTTTGATATTTTGTACAGTTTAAAAATTCATTCAAATAGAAATACAATTTCGCATACACATAATATTTTAGGGCAACTTTCACATATAGCAAACATAAAATTCATATTTGTATGCTATAGCAAAGTTTGTATAATTGCACTCCATAGCAAACATATAAATGTATAATTCGCTATACATATACAATTGAAGCTTATTGTATAAAACGAAATGTATAAAACGAGAAAGAGAAAGAGACTTGGGCAGAGAATTGTATAAAACCAATTGTATAATTATAAGTGTATAGAACGATTATATACAAATTGAATTTATATAAAATGAGAAAGAGAGAGAGGCAAAAGAGACTTGGGCAGGAAATATACAATTGAATCGAATTGTATAAAACGAGAAAGAGAGAAATTATACAAATTGAATTTGTATAAAACGAGAAAGAGAGAAAGGCAAAAGAAACTGGGCAGGGGAGTATTTTTATTGTATAATTATAAGTGTATAGGACGAAAATATATGTATTTGCATGTGTATATACAATTTTTTCTTACTTTATACAAACAAAAACACAATTTATACATTTCGTTTCTGATTGTATAAGCGAGAAAGGCGAGGGTGGCGAGCAAGAGTAGGGAGAGTGGCGAGCGAGATCTGGGAGAGGGGAGAGAGGGGAAAAAAAATATATGTATTTATACAATTTCCTCCCGCTTTATACAAATAGAAACAGATTTTATACACTTGTGTTTGTATAAAAGTGAGAGGAAGCGAGCGAGAGATGGAGCGAGAGAGGAGAGTGGCGAGCGAGAGTTTGAGGGAGAGAGGTGACTGACAAACAGTTTGCTATGGGACACAATTAAATCAAAGGGTGATTATAGCATTTAATTTGATTTATTAGTTTGCCATTATATATAATTTTCCCAATATTTTATCAACCAACAATATTTGGGCCAAAATCTCGAGCCCATAACTTAGGCTCATTTTTAACAATTTTCTATATATAGAATAATTAGCCCGCTGAGTTAAGGTGATGGTGAATAAATTTTAAAATTGAGATTCAAAACCCCATTTTTCTTCTTTCTCCAACCCAACTAGTGAGAAATATCCGTGAAATCTTTTAATGTTCCTATAAGGAATTATCTTAAGAGATAAGATAATAAGTCTTTGATGCCATATTTTTCACTGTTGCAGTTTTAGGTAGTTTTCAATTAAAGTATTATTATTATATAGGTTTGTTCCAATTCTATATCACTAATTAATGTTTGATCACTTTTGCATGCTATTTTTAAAAAAAAGTAATTGTATAGTTTTCTATGAATTTTTAACATTCTATTTGTTTAATTGCAATACTATGTGTTTAATTGTTTAATACTTAATTGACTGTTTGATATTGATTGTTTCCCTTGGTGCATTTATGATGTCTATAGTAGTTTATAATACTTTCCGTAACTTAATTTTGTATAACTCCATTTTGGTATTCATGAATTATTTTATTTTTCATTATTGTTGATGTTAAATCGATTCTTGTTATTATCTTGGCAATTTGCTACTGTTCAAGTTTTAGTTTGCTTGTTATTTTATTGTTTGTTTTCGTCTAATTTTCATTATTAGTCTAATAAATTGTTCACAAGTAAAAATTGGCCAATGAGAAAATCTCTTCGTCGATTTCGGAGGTCTTCCCATTTTAAAAGACGGAAATTTAGTTTGAGTTCATATATTTTGTTTGTTAAAATTGGCCAATGAAAAAAAAATCTCTCTGTCGGTTTTGGAGATCTCCCTAATATTAAAGACGGAAATTTAGTTTATGTTTATATATTTTGTTTGTTAAAAATGGCCGATGAAGAAATAACTGTCGATTTCCAAAGCCTTCCATGTTAATAAGACGATTTTTTTTATATTTTTAAATTATTGTTTAATTCATTTATTTTCATCATATATATTTGGTACTAACACTTTTCCTAAGTGTCTTTATAGGTACCCGAAGATGCTCTTCATTGGAGCTATTCGAACAAAGTTTGAATCATATTACTTATGCATTATTTTGTATATATTGACGTTAGACAAATCTTAGGCCATGTCTTATATTATTATTTTATTTTATTATTTGTGTATATTGCATGTTGATTGTACTTGTATATTGTTTTTATCTCCTCCTCAATTGAAAAAATGAATTTAGTCGGGACCCACATTTGTGGATTTCGAAGGATGCCTAACACCTTTCCTTCAGAATAACCTGAACCCTTACCTAAAATCTAATGGTTTCGTAGATCACTTTAATTGGTTTCTTAGTTTTCCTAAAATTAGGTGACATCTCTTTTTAAAATTTAAAATTAAGTTTATTGGTTATTGTTTGAGTCACCGCAACGTTCTCTCTATTTGAATAAAGTGGGGATTTAAACAACAACTACTTCATTTGAATCTGATTTCGTAACATTCCTTCTTGAAAGTGAGCCTCAAACATAGGAAGCAATGTTGTCTAGTGACTCAACCTTTTGGAAAGAGGATGTCAATAGTGAGATTGAATCAATCCTAAGCAATCATACCTGGGAGTTGGTTGATCTTCCTCCAGGAAACAAATCTTTGGGTTCAAAATGGATCTTTAAAAGAAAGATGAAAGATGATGGAACTATTGACAAATATAAGCAAGACTTGTTGTCTAAGGCTTTATTCAAAAAGAAGGTCTTGATTATTTTGACACATACTCGCTAGTGACTAGGATTACATCAATTCGAATGTTAATTGCCCTTGTTGCAGTATACAGTCTTGAAATCCATTCAATGGATGTGAAAACCGTCTTTTAAAATGGAGAGCTGGAGGAAAAAAATTTCATGGAACAACCTGAAGATTTTGTAGTTCCTGGTAAAGAAAAGAAAGTATGCAAACTTATTAAGTCACTTTATGAACTGAAACAAGCAGCGAAACAATGGTATCCAAAGTTTGATCAAATCATGTTGTCAAATGAATTTAAGATCAATGAATGTGAGAAATATGTTTACATTAAAGATATTCTGAATCAGGAAGTTATTGCATGCCTATATGTTGATGACATGCTAATAATGAGTAAGGACATTGCCAATGTAAAAATTACTAAGCGTATGATCGCTAGTAAGTTTGATATGGAAGATCTAGGGGTGGCTGATGTGATATTGGGAATTAAGATTCTTAAAACTCCTAATGGTCTAGCATTGTCTCAATCTCATTATATTCAAAAGATACTTGAAAAGTTCAAGTATTTGAATTTCCAAAAGGGCAAAGACCCAAATTGATGTGAACCTTCATCTTGCAAAGAATAAAGATGAAAGTCAGTCTCAATTAGATTATGCCAAAGTGTTGGAAAGTTTGATGTATGTCATGAATTGTACACCACCAGACATAGCTTGCACTATCAGTAAACTGAGTCTATACATAAGTAATCCCAATCAAAATCATTGGTTGGCAATGAAGAGAGTTTTGGGGTACTTAGGTGACACTCAAAACTATGTCTTGCATTACAATAATATCCAACCATTTTTGAAGGATATAGTGATCCAAATTGGATTACTGGGTCAACTGAAATAAAATCCACAAGTGGATACGTTTTCACTGTTGATCGAGGAGCAATATCTTGTAAATCATCCAAACAAACATGTATAACTCGCTCTACAGTGGAGTCCGAATTCATCACCTTAGACAAGACAAGTGAAGAAGTTGAATGGCTCCAGAATTTCTTAGAAGATATTCCGTCTTGGCCCAAACCAATGACCCCTATATGCATACACTGTGATAATCAAGCTGCAATAGGAAGGGATGGAAGCGTTATGTATAACAGGAAGTCTCGTCACATAAGACGAAGACATAACTCTGTTAGACAACTACTTTCTAGTGGAATTATCACAACTGACGATGCAAAGTCAAAGGATAATGTGTCGGATCCACTTATAACAGGCCTAACTAGATAGGGAGTGGAGAGATCATCGACGAAAATAAGACTATGGTCGAGAACAAAGTCATCGTGACGGTAACTCTACCTAGAATACTGGAGATCCCAAGATCTATATTTAAGGAGATAAAATAAAGTCATTGATGACGATTGAACATTGTTAAAAAATTATTTTTTGGTCCATTCTCATGATGAAACAATGTTCAGTAACCATGATAAAGACATAAAGACTTTTTAATGGTTTCTAAGTTTGATACAGGGTATATCAAATAGTGTATCTACGGAATAACACATTTAGCAACCACTTGTGTGAAATGTAAGTCGCTTCAAGGAGAATCCGGTAAGGCCAGTTATCTAAGCATGTGTTCATGGCTGAAACGAATAAAACAATGAGAACTAAGAATAGTTCAAGGGTATACACCAAATCTCGACAGTTCAAAGATATCAAATCTATCGATTGACCAAGTATATCCGATATATGTTCACAATGGATAATTTAACCCTTATTTACAATACACACAAGTTTTCATGTGTATGTTTTAACAATAGTCATTCCCATTCATGTGGGGGATTGTTGGCTTTTAGCAAAATGTGAATGGGAAAAGAGAAGAGAAAAATGAAAAAAATGAAGGAATCAATTTTGGAGGGAAAATGAAAAGTCATTTGTAAAGTACAAATGAAAAGTCATTTCTCCCACATTCGTAAAAGAAAGAAAATTGTTGTCCTTATATTACGGTACACTTCCTTTACTTCTTAAAGGGTTATGAAGAAGGTGCCCCCTCGCGCCGCTATCGTCGCTTGCTCGGCCTCGACTTCGACTTCGAATTTGATATTGACAAATGATGTGATTGATAAATTTTTTTGGACAATTTATTAAATTAATTTTTAATCGAATAAATCTTGTTAATCAATTTCTTTTCTCTTATAAATTAATTCAGAATGTTAGTTAAATAACATAATTAATTTTGGCGCAACGAAATTTATTTGAAATTCACGTGCAACGGTAATAACAATCTGAAGGGACTTGTTCCTTCCGAAAATTCGCTATTTTTCTCAAAAGACACAACTTTCTGAAAAAAATGAGTCTGAACAAACACGTTTCTTGCTGAAAATACTATAAAAAGGAGGTCTTTTTCGTTTTTTTAAACACTGAAATTTTTTCCTCTCTGCATACATTTTCTCTCAAAAACAAAATTCGATCGGCTGAGTGTGTGTGCTTTTGTTACTATTTTTACGTTCGATGAAGTTATTGAAGTTTGAGGTACCGCTACTTCTTTAACAGGTTAATCTGTTTTATCTTGGGAGAAATTAATCTGCAACCTCGGGTACAGTGAGGGGATTAAATTTCTTAAGGAAACACAGTAATTTCTGTGGACTCGGATTAAAAGTTTTTTTTTGTCTATTTCATCTTATTTCTGTTTCTGTATTTTTTGACTAACCTTAATATAGGATATAACACAAATTGATTTATTGGTTATGCAAATGTTAGAAGATTATGTCATGTAGGACACATCTGTCTATTTTTTTAAATTTTTTTATACAAGTTTAAGTATCTAATTACGCACAATAGTTGGATCCTCAAAAACTACAAGAACCCTCGAAGTTGAAGGGCATAATTGTCAGTCAAATCTAAATTAAGAGTTATATTTATGTATTATGCCTAAACCCTTCAAAGATCAATACGTGTGAGTATGTATGATTCTAATATAGGCGGAATAACCTGGGAGATTCCTGCACTTGGATCCGTTTGTCAGTTGAACCCTTCTACTCTTCATTTTGCCAAATGAACCCTTAAACTTATTCAAACACAATATTTTAAACCCCTTTCTCATTTGATATGTGTATGTGTAATACATTCATCTTACCCCTAAAATACCACGTCGTTATTATTATTATTTTTCAATTGACACGTAAGAAATTAATTTTAACGGTAAATAATATTAAAAAACAAAAAGTGCAATTTTCTCTTGCTTTCTCCCCCTTCCTGCTTCATCTTCTTCATTCTTACCCACCTTCTACACCTCACCCACCAAAAAAAAACATCATTTTTATCTTTCTTCAATGTTCACACTTTAAAGTTTTTTCAATCATAAAATATAATAAATTGTAATTAGCTCTTGCACATACATGCTTTAGGTTCCATTTATTTTTGATTTGATTGAAAAAAATCAAGAAAACTTCAAGTTGGGAAAATTTTATTTATGAGTAAATTCAATCAATAGATCTTAAATTTATAAAAATGGTTAATGGTATGTTTTCTTGTAAGATCTTTCTTTAATTTATAGTTGATGATTTTGGTGATGGGATGTATGTTAAAGAAGAAGAATAGAAAAGGGATGGGTGTGGGGGCGGAGGTGGGGTATGGGGCTGAAGAAGAAGAGAAAACGGGTGGAATTGGGGCTTGGGGAGAGAAAAGGGATTGGGATGAAGAACAGAGAAGGGGGCGCGGGGTATGAGGTGGGGTTGGCTGAAGAAGAAAGGGTTTGAGATTTTTTTTATCATTATTATTTTGTCTTATAATTTGAATAATTTTTAAATAAAAAATTGCAGTAACTTGCTTTAAAATGCGTGTGGTCAGACATTTATCCAACTGAACTATTTTAATGTCATATAAGTTCGATTAATGGTCAGAGGAGTTTAGAAAATAGAGTTTCATCGTATTACTGCAATAATAAACGTTCTTACTTACCTTTCATACTAGACATAGACCTGAGCCATTCCATCAGGTCCATCACCTCTTTAAAGGATGAATCTTTAAATTAGAGTATTTTGTAGTTTGCATACTAATAAAAGTATTTATTTATTTTTTTAAAAAAATAATCTAAAAGTTGATAAAAAAGTTATTTTATTTTTGTGGTTGTGAGGAATTGTTGAACTCTTCATGTGATATGATTGTAAAAGAGACATCATTTAGCTAATAACTTGATTTAGCCAAAATTGTTATCGCGGTGCTTGTCAAGGTGAGTTGATTGCCTTATTGGTCACTCAATAATGAAAAAAATTATTTGTATTGGTGTTTACGTAAGTTAATGTAATTTTTATTATTATATGATTTAGTAAAGTAAAATAAATTATAAATTTAAATATATAACATGCATGTATTGACTTAATATAAACACCCGAAGACGGATAAAATTTACCTATAAAAAATGACTTTATTTTGTCTTTCAAAATTATCTTACTTATCTAGCTTACTTTAGTGATAAGCTAAATTTTTTAATTATTTAATTTTTTAAAAGAGAAGTGACAAGTCTGATTTAAGAAAATAATCAAAAATACAAATTTAGAACATAGAATCATATTAAGAACACATCATCCCACTGATTAAAATTAAGAGTGTGTTTGGTATGGAAAATGTTTTCCAATTTATCATGTTTGGTTAGGATAAAAGTTTTGGAAAATGTTTTTCGAATCAATTCATTCCTCAAAATTAAGGAAAATGATTTCCCTTCAAAAATTAAAGAAAACATTTTCCAAAACTCTTCTCCAATTTTAAATTATATTTTTTTTTTTGGAAAAATATCAATTTAAAAAAAAATATTTTCAATTTCAAAACTTTATTTTTTCACCCAATCCCTGACCCTCCCGCCCTCCCGCCCCACCACCAAAACCCACCCCCTCCACAAAAAATTAATTTTGCTTTTTAAAAATATTTTCAACTTTAAATTTTTATTTTTAAACTCCTACCCCCCAACCCCCGCCCACCCCCAACCCCCAAAAAAATTAATTTTGTTTTTTTAAAAATATTATCAACTTCAAATTTTTATTTTTTCACTCCTATCTCCTCCCCCCACCCACTACCCACCACCACCACCACCACCCCAAAAAAATAATAATTTTGTTTTTAAAAAATATTTTCAATTTCATAAATTATTTTTTTACTCTAGTAAAAATAAAAGATGTCTCTCAAAAATATTTTTCATTCATAAATTAAACACAAAATCATTTCCGGAAAATATTTTCTACTCACCAACCAAACATGAGAAAATAAGTCCAAAATCTACTTATTTTTCAGGAAAACATTTTCCATAAAAAATATTTTCCTCCATACCAAACACACCCTAAAAGAAGGTCAAGCGTTCAAATCATTCCATTTTAAGAGGATGAATCAATCTTAAAATTAGAGTATTTATTAAATTGTCGGCTAGGAAAAAGTTATTTTTAGATGCTTGTCACGACTTATTACTCTTCAAGAAATTGATCGTAGGAAGATTTAGCAAGTAACTTAATTTAGCCAAAGTTCAAATTGATTACTTCAATGACCACTCAGACTTTATCTTATTTACTTTAAGAAGAACTATTGAGGTGAAGAAGTTTAATTTTTAAAAATGGTCCAAATTAAATACTATTTTAGAACATGGATCAACGATGAACACAAGCCACCCTAAATTTGATGCACCGACTGAGGTGGAGTTAGTTGGGGGTTTGTGGTTTCGAATAAATTTATTGGTTTTTTCGTGGATTTTGTATTTGTAGTCGAAAATTAAATAAATGTATATGTTAATTATTAATATGTAAATATCTAATTATATTAATTGACGATTCAGTGGTAAGGAAGTGACCGTGGAAATACTTTTCAGGCGAGAATTGTAAATTTATACCCTATCTCTTCTTTTAAAAGGAAATTTAGAACCCCAAATTTTTAACTCTGGCGGCTCGCCTCTTTTACCCACCCATTCATCATAAGAGGATAAGTCTTGAAATTAGAGTGTTTATTGCTTGTCTGCAGCTAAAAGTTTTTTTTTTGATTACTTGTGGAGACTTGTCAACTCTTTAAGCAATTGATTATAAGAAAAAATTAACAAATAATTTAATCTAGCCAAGAGTTTTTTTCTCCTATTGCTTGTCAAGGTGAGTTTTGCCTTAATAGTCATTCAATTAGTAGCAATTGACCATCAAGGATAATTTTAATTATTTTATTTTTAAAAATTGTATCTGACTTTTCTTAATTCATTTTTAATTATTACCTTAGGTGAATTTTCTACTTTCCAAAGTGAATTACTAATGTGGCAAATTTGATTTCAAATTCTGTTTATTGTACAATTCAAGCAAATACTATTCAAACCCTACAAGAAGCATGAAGTGGTAAGATGCCTAGCTAGTATCTCTCGTGATTTTTTTTATATCAATAGTTTAATTTATCTGATATATTCTTCCATACTTTTCAAATCAGTATTTTAATATAATCATCTTTTTTTATAAATATATGTATCTCTATTTTACGCTATTTTGTTTTATTACCGAAATGAATAGCTTCTTTGATACAACTAATCATTTTTGTTTTGGATCCTTTTAACGGCTATTCTAGATTAATACATCACAAAACCTCTCGTAAATGCTTACTTAAGCTACGAAACGAGTGGCCCCACTTCCATGGAAAAGTTTAAAGGTGACTTATTAAATTCATATAGATAAGATTAAGCATTGGTGCTTATCTTACAAATTTTTTTGAAAGTAAGGCAAAACAAAATTGAATTTGTAATAGTCCAAATATTATCTTCCACAAAGAGAAAAGGGACTTACTATTAAGGATTATCAATTACAAAATGGAAAAAAGTAAGAAATAATCATAATTTATGAAAACTATCAAATTTTTCTCTTAATTCTTATATCTCTCTTCTCTAATAAGCAAATCATAGTTAATAGTACTTATTAGCCCTTTGAAAAAATGTTACTTTTCAAAGTTACTTAAAAGAGTTTTACACAATTTCAACTCTTTATTTTTAATATTATACTAAAATATATAGTGGTAGGCTGCCCTATAAATATTTGGAACTCTAGTTTTCTTGAATTATCAGATATGGAGATCTCTTGGGTTTTCATAGTGTTTGGCTCATGGCTACTCGCATTAGCTTTTGTCTTAAAAATATTGAACCATCCCACCAAAAGGAAATTACCACCAGGTCCAAAGCCATGGCCAATTATTGGCAATTTGAATCTCCTTGGTTCACTCCCACATGTATCTTTGCACCATCTTTCGCAAAAATATGGAGATTTAATGCTACTAAAATTCGGTTCGAAGCCTGTTTTGGTAGCATCATCTCCAGAAATGGCTAAAGAGATATTGAAAACACATAATGCTATCTTTGCTTCTCGCCCTCCATTAGCCGCTGGTAAGTACACTGGTTTTAACTACTCAGACATGCTATGGGCATCTTGCTGTGCATATTGGCGTCAAGCTAGAAAAATTTACCTAACCGAGATATTTAGTCCCAAGAGACTTGATTCATTAGAGTATATTCGTATCGAGGAAAGGAAAACTTTGATTTCTCGTCTTTTTCCTCACTCAGGAAAACCAATTTTTCTTAAAAACCATTTACCTCGATTTACTCTTCGCACTATAAATAGGTTGGTTATGAGTGACAAATATTGTAGCGATCAGTCAAACGACTCAAATACTTCAATAGTAACACTTGAAACATTACAACAGATGTTAGATGAGTGGTTTGTTCTAGGTGGGGTGATTAATATTGGGGATTGGATACCTTGGCTTAGTTGGTTCGACTTACAAGGATACGTAAAACGAATGAAAACTTTAGGAAAAGATTTCACAATTTTTTTTAAATATGTAATTGAAGACCACAAGGCAACAAAGAGACAAATAGAGGAGGATTATGTTGCTAAGGACATGGTTGATACTTTGTTGCACCTTGCTGATATCCCTAATCTTGAAGTTAAACTTACGTCCGATAGGCTAATGGGATTAATACATGTAAGTTTAATACTTAATTTCTCTAACATAAGATACATCATTTTCTTAATTTGATTTTTTTTTTTTGGCTATCAATGTTTTAGGATTTGATATCAGGTGCAACAGATACTTCAGCAGCAACAATAGAATGGGCATTTCAAGAACTTTTGCGGAGTCCAAACATCATGGAGAAGGCACAACAAGAACTTGACAGAGCCATTGGAAGAGAACGATGGGTAGAAGAAGAGGACTTCTCTAAGTTACCTTATATAGATGCCATAATTAAAGAAACATTTAGACTTCACCCATTATGTGCATTGCTTCCTCCTCATTACTCCATTGAGGATTGTAATGTTGCGGGTTATGACATACCAAAAGGGACAATTGTTTATGTAAACGCGTGGTCTTTAGGGAGAAATCCAAAGTATTGGGATAGGGCCGAAGAGTTCATTCCAGAAAGATTCATAGAAAATAACATAGACATAAAAGGACAAAATTTTGCATTATTGCCATTTGGTTCAGGAAGGAGGAGGTGCCCGGGGTATAGCCTAGGTATGAAGGTTGTTCGAACAACAATGGCTAACTTGTTGCATGGATTCAATTGGAAATTGGCAGGAGATATGAGGCCAGAAGATACAAGCATGGAGGAGATTTATGGATTGACTACGCACCCAAATAAGCCTGTATCTGTGATTATGGAACCTAGACTTCTCCTCCATCTTTATTAGAACTAGCTTTAATAATAATAGAAAAAAGGAAAAAAATCTTTATTTCATTTTCTTGAACTTTTTAATCAGTTGGTTGTAGGAGTGATCCAAAAAGTAACTTGATTGCTTCAGTTAGTGGTAATTCACCATCAAGAATAATTGTTGGTGTAATATATCATAAATATAATAAATTACAGTTGAAATAAAATGAACGAAAATGTAGAAATAAATTTTTAGGCTGAGGCACGGATATCTTGCTCTCTTTAAGGAGATTCAAGTTTACTGCGACATAATCTATACTGATCCAGCAGTATAACTCTTGACTAGTCCCCTCCAGGATAGAACAACCCAACAACAGTGTATAACTCAAACAACTCCAGATTAGTTGAAGAGTCCAAAGCTCTACAAAAGAACACCTTCCTTCAACATATAATACTCTCTTTTGTATAATGAATATAGTTGAAGACTTATAATATTTTCTGTCTCAACTCTCTCTTTCACTACACTAACCTCAATATAATACTACTCATCTTTTTCACTCTATATTTTCTTGTACTTCTCTTGTTTCTTCTCCTATATCAACACAAATGAAGACTACACTATTTATAGAAAATAAAATAATTGACTTGATTAATTTAATTACAAGCTAATTAACTCAAAAATTAAACTATCACTTAAACTGAAATAAATTTGTGGATCATTTGACCAAAATTTAAAATCTTTCGAGATGATTTTCGAATAATCATAAAATACAGTAATCATATGCATAGTTATGTGAATTATAGATATTGTCTAAAAATTATAAAGGTGATGAGATTAATTTAAAATAACTTGAAAAATATTTGAACTTCACAAAATCTAATTATTTTAAATCGTTTAGAATTAAGAAGCTCGTTAATTAATTATGATGCATAAATATAATGTTTGATAGACCAAACAACTGTATTTTTTTTATCTCCATTCCGCACTGAATACTAGCGCACAAATTTTGACAGGATTTGGTTGATATGGCCATGGTGGAGCTAGGTGAAGGATGTCCCTTGCTGAGGGATATTACCTACCGTTAAATACGCAACCTGACAATCATATTTCTTTTTGATGAAACATCCTGGATAATCATATTACTGTTGTTTATACATAAGTGTACATGTATGCAACTTTTGGCTTGTTATGTTTTTCTCCTTGCAATACCTAATCTTTGTCATGCCTAATCTATTTTTATTTTCCGACTGAAAGAGGCTACCTGTACCCAGTTTGTAGCCCTATGAAATTGCTTTCCAACACCGCAAACATATTTTGATTTCATTATTCCTACGCTTAGGTATGAATTTTTCCGCAATATCGCGCAAATTTGATGCGTTTAGTTCATTCGAATTTTAGGCTGAGTTCAAAAAATCACCTGAATAAATTCGAGTATTTAAACGAGCCATTCGCTTTGTCCTAAGGGCCAAACACCTGTCATAATCAGATAAAAGTACATAGGATCCTCTACCTTTTCTTTTCTTTTTCTCATTTTTTCTTGAGGAGTGAGGGGATAGAGGAGATTGAAAAACGAGCATTAAAATGTCACACCAACAATAATTTTATTTTATCTTTCAAAGTTATCTTACTATCGTGCTCAATTTAATAATGAACTAAATTTTGTATTCTCGAAGAAGTGACAAGTAATCTGATTTAAGAAAATAGTAAAAAATAAATAAAAATATTACTATTTTAGAACCTGGATCAAATTAAAACACAAGCCACCAAATTTGATGCACCTAAGAAGTTTAAGTATCCATACCATTCCATTTTAAGAGGATAAGCTTGAAATTAGAGTATTTGTAGTTTGTTGTCTTACGTCTAGTAAAAATTAGGTTTGATGCTTGTCGGCTATTGTTGAATTCTATAAGCAAACAGAGAAAATGATCAGAATGGTTCTTATGGGTAATGCTGTATTTTGGTCCTAAATCTATATCATTTTATTGAAATCGTTTTTAGTGTATAATGAATGTGTTTATTTTGATCTTTAATACATTTCACTTAATTAAAATAGTTATTAATGAATGATAAAAAGTATCAATTTGGTCTTTACTTTAAACTTAACAAATTTATTTTTAAAAAATTGTTAAATTTCACTATAAACCCTACGCAGCAAATAAAATTTACCATTGTTATCTTTCTTTTGTTAGCTTCAAAGAAAGAACTCCATAAAATTTAACACACTATTGAGTGTCTAAAAAAATTCATAACTTATGTCTTTTCATCTAATTTGTAACTTCTACTCATAGTATCATTCATAAGGTACTTTTGTATGTTTCTTTTAAATAATATTTATAAATATTTAATTAATGTTAAAAAAATATAATAAATAAATATAATAATAAAGACACAATGAAAAACTTTCAATTTTTTTCACGAAATCAGAGTTTATTTAGAGAATCAGTACTACTATCAAAGATAGTGAAAACGAAAACCTAATAGGTAAATGTTTTATTCTATTATATACATATGAATTGTTTGCACTTAAAAATGTAATTTTCTTTTTAAAAGTTATTTTATAAGTTTAAACAAAGATGAAAATCTTCACATCGCAGATAAAGAAAAATATTAACCTTATCTATATGACTAATACTAAACAAAATATAAATATTATATACTATTGTCTTATAAATATTTTTTATAGCCGCACAAAACGCGAACAATTTTTCAATCTAAAACCTTAATCAAATTAAAACACAAATCGACCCCATAATTGATGCACCGATCCATCCTTTTCTTATTCCGAAACTAGAAGAAGCCCAAACGTTCAAACCATTCCATTTTAAGAGAAAGAATCTGGAAATTAAAGTGTGTGTTGTTTGTTGGCTAGTAAAAAAAAAATTTCAGTGCTTGTTGAGACTTGATGACTCTTTAAGCAATTGATTCTAGAAAAGATTTGACAAACAATTTAATCTAGCAAAGAAAAAAATTCTACCGGTTTCTTAAAATAATTTTATTTTATTTTTAAAAAATATTTGATTTTTCTTAAAAAGCTTATTTGTAAAGGATGATTTTATATTTTATTTTAAAAAGTTTATTTGACTTTGCTTAATTCAATTTAATGGTCATCTTATGTGAAATTTATATTTTGTAATGAGAAATAATGGATTGTTCATGTACTAGGTATTTATTTTTATCGAGATACGTATGTTCTAAAAAAATTATTATTTTCAAACCTAATAAACCAAAAAAAGTAAACCAAGCCGACAATAACCAAATCGACGGTTGTTTTTTCGTTTTGTTTGATTTTAGAAATTTAGAAACCAGCTAGATTAATTTGATTTTAGTTTTAATCAATAACCGAACCACGAACACTCCAGTGACTGTTGAAGGAAGCTTGAAGATCGATGGAACATGTCCATCGAAGCAGACTGACGAGTTAGAGTAAGAGTCATACTAGGACTAGATTACTAAATCCTAAGTTATGTATGACTAAGCTACTGAATATTGTAGGAGTCGAATAAGGTATTTGACTTGTAATACAATACTACTCGTGTAAATAATTGTATTGTAGTAGGATTCTAGTATAACTAGAATAAGAGTCTTCTCGTATATAAGGAGTTTGTAACTCAACATCATAATCATCAATACAATCCTTGATTTCTCCATACTTACGTGAGATTTCTACAGTGACAAATCATAGAGATAAGATTACTCATTGGTGTTCATCTTATAATAATTGAAAGCAAGGCAAGACAAAGTTGAATTTGTAATCGTTCATAGAGATAAGATTACTCATTGGTGTTCATCTTATAATAATTGAAAGCAAGGCAAGACAAAGTTGAATTTGTAATCGTCCAAAAATTATTTTCCATAAAGAAAAAGGGGACTTTCTATTTAGGATGATCAATTCTAAAATGGCAAAAATAAAATTAAATCATAATATATGAAAACCATAAAAAAAAATCTAATTCTTAGATCATCTCTTCTCTAATGAGCAAATGACACTTGATACTTGATACCCTAAATTTGCTACAAAGAAGTTTACTTATTTTCTCTACAACTAACTAGAACAACAATAGATGACAATAGATAGATAGATCACTTTCTTAAATTTGCTACTTTGTCCTGAAAAAGAACAAAGGACCTAAAATGCCCCTCAACCCTTCAATTCTTATAAAATTATTCTCCGTCCATTTCTCCCTCCTTCCCCTCCTTCCCCTCAATACACTTGACATTAGGACTGCGTATCGGTGGTTCGATTTGGTTCCGTTTTAAAGTTTATCGAGTTGGCTTATTGGTTATTGGTTTTTAGAGATGCTAAACCATATAGAACCATTAAGATATTGACTTATCGGTTATTGATCGTTATCGGTTCGGTTATCGGTTTAACCGTTAAGATTTGACGCAAAAGAAAAAACATTGAAAATCACTTAGAAACAAGGTGACAAACCAAATAAACCATGTACTTGAGTTGACAAGCTACATCTTGCTCAAAAGCAAATACTTTTACATTATAGAATAACCAAGTGTTTGAGACAACCAAAATAAAAGTAGAAAATCAAACTCTAAGTCGAAGACTTAATATACGAAATGGTATAATTATAATTATTTAATTTACCATCGGGTTATTGTTTACCCGTTAAGAAAAAACTTCAAACTGATAAGAACCAATAACCCGATAACAAAAAAAAATCAAAATTATTATCAAAACCACTAAACCAATAATCCAATACTATAAATTAATAACTTTTTTATCAGTTCGGCTAATCGGTTTTGGTTCGGTTTTGAACAGCTCTACTTGACATCAATCTTTTGACTAAAAATTACTTTTATTTCTAACAATCCACGCTCATAAGGTGGATGGAGGATATATTTATACCAAATCTCATATATACCCCTATCATTATACGAATGACTCACATATACCCTTTTCCTCTAATGAAAAAAAATTAATTTTGATTACTATTTTTCTTGAAAAAAATAATACATATGGGGTATATTTGATTCTACTCACACACATTTTTTTTTTTACTTTTGTTTCATCTATTAATTTAAATTAATATTTTGATGGTCAAATTTATTTGTGTTTCACTAATTTTCTTGTAAAATTTATTATAGATGCCCCTTTTTTATTTAATTTTCAAATACAAAAACTAAATTACAATATAGCCGCAAAAAAATTGATTTAAAATTTTTTCTTTACACTAAAGAATGAAATGAAAAAAAATAATAAGAAACTCAAATAATGATAATCAAATAAGTAAAAAAAATAATTTTTGTATGAAAAAGATTAAAATATACCTTGAACTTTGTCAGAAGGACCATATATATACCCTACATTAATTTTTCTAAAATTTAAAGTAAAAAAAATGAATTTAAACTAATTTTTTCACTTCTGTTAGATGAAGGGTATATGTGAGCTTCTTTTTTTAACAATAAGAATATATGTGAGTCATTTGTATAACGATAAGAGTATTAACAATGGTGAACCTACCTTGATCCATGGGGTGTCAAGCGACACCCCTTGGTCGGAAAATTATGTTGTATATAGTGGTTAAATTTTAGTTTTATAGATATAAATACATAAATTGACACCTTTTGAAATAAGTTGAAGGCTTAGTCTCACTACATAAAAAAAGATCATTAGCGGCAATTAATTCCTAATTGCCGCTAAATATGTATTTTTAACGGCAATTAGCACTCTCTGTATATGTCCCTAAAGCCTTTAGCGACATTGATTCTAATAACACTTAACTAATGCCGGTAAAGACTTTAGCACTCTATATTAATGTCAATATTTAATGCCGCTAAAAGTTATTTTTGTTGTAGTGTCTATTGGTTAGGACATACAAACACTATGTGAGGTTGTGTGTTCAAGCCCAACTAGCCTATTTATAATTTTTTTACTAATGACCATTGACACCCCTTAATGAAAATTCTGCTAAATTCTACAAGTTGCACTATAAATATTTCTCAAACTTGCTTGAATTATTATATCGATTCAACTTCAGTCACTTATTATCAAAGATGGACATCCCTTGGGTTTTCATAGTGTTTGGTGCATGGCTACTATCATTAGTTTTCCTCTCAAAAAAATTCAATCATTCCAAAAGGAAATTACCACCAGGTCCAAAGCCATGGCCAATTATTGGCAATTTGAACCTCCTTGGTTCACTCCCACATGTGTCTTTGCACCATCTTTCTCAAAAATATGGAGATCTAATGCTACTAAAATTCGGTTCGAAGCCTGTTTTGGTAGCATCATCTCCAGAAATGTCTAAAGAGATATTGAAAACACATGATGCTATCTTTGCTTCTCGCCCTCCATTAGCCGCTGGTAAGTACACTGGTTTTAACTACTCAGACATGCTATGGGCATCTTACTGTGCATATTGGCGTCAAGCTAGAAAAATTTACCTAACCGAGATATTTAGTCCCAAGAGACTTGATTCATTAGAGTATATTCGTATCGAGGAAAGGAAAACTTTGATTTCTCGTCTTTTTCCTCACTCAGGAAAACCAATTTTTCTTAAAAACCATTTACCTCGATTTACTCTTCGCACTATAAATAGGTTGGTTATGAGTGACAAATATTGTAGTGATCAGTCAAACGACTCAAATACTTCAATAGTAACACTTGAAAGATTGCAATGGATGTTGGATGAGTGGTTTCTTCTAGGTGGTGTGATTAATATTGGGGATTGGATACCTTGGCTTAATTGGTTGGACTTGCAAGGATACATAAAACGAATGAAGGCGTTAGGGAAGAATATGACAGAGTTTTATAAATATGTACTTGATGATCACAACGCAATAAAGATGCAAAAAGCAGGGGATTTTGTTCCAAAGGACATGGTTGATGCTCTGTTGCACCTTGCTAATGACCCTAATCTTGAAGTTAAACTTACTTCTGATCGCATGATGGGACTAATACATGTAAGTTCACTTATTTTCGATACACTATTTTCTTAATTTATTGTTGATACTTGGTAATGATTTCTTCCATAAATCAATGGCAGAATTTGCTAGCTGGTGCAACAGATACTTCAGCAGCAACAATAGAATGGGCATTTCAAGAACTTTTGAGGAGACCAAACATCATGGAGAAGGCACAACAAGAACTTGACAGAGCCATTGGAAGAGAACGATGGGTAGAAGAAGAGGACTTCTCTAAGTTACCTTATATAGATGCCATAATCAAAGAGTCATTTAGACTTCACCCTTTATGTACATTGCTTCCTCCTCATTACTCTACTAAGGATTGTAATGTCGCTGGTTATGACATACCAAAAGGGACAACTGTTTATGTAAACGCATGGTCTTTAGGAAGAAATTCAAAGTATTGGGATAGGCCAGAAGAGTTCATTCCAGAAAGATTCATAGAAAATAATATAGACATAAAAGGACAAAATTTTGCACTGTTGCCATTTGGTTCAGGAAGGAGGAGGTGCCCGGGGTATAGCTTAGGTATGAAGGTTGTTCGAACAACAATGGCTAGCTTGTTACATGGATTCAATTGGAAATTAACAGGAGATATGCAACCAGAATATATAAGCATGGACGAGATTTATGGATTGACTACGCATCCAAAAAAGCCTATATCTGTGATTATGGAACCTAGACTTCCCCTCCATCTTTATTAGGACTAGTACTTTGTTTTGGTCTTATTACTATAATTAGTTTTATGCTAGCATTAAGTTCAAATAAAAATCCACTTTTTGACGAAGCAACACTTCTTGCTCCATCCTATAAAAATGTAGTGCATGTATAATATAATCTATTTTTGATAGCAAAACATCAAATAACAATTACGTACCTATAAGTCCTCTCCCGTTTATTAAGACTTCTTTTCATTTTTATTTATTTTTTATCTTGTAATATTATGTTTAATTTTTAAAGTGATTAAGTTAGAGGTGCAAAAAAATATAGTTAGATTTTACATTTTTATATGATGATCAAGAGAATTAAAGAAATAACAATTTGAAATTTTCAACAGTAGGTAAAACACTAATCTAAAACCTGAAAATCAAAATAAAACACTAATCGATGCAACTGTCAATTCCCTTTTTATACCAAGACTAGAAGAACACAAGCACTCAAACTATTTCATTTTAAGAGGACGAGTCTTGAATTTCTGGTCTTTTAGGTAAAGTTATTTTAGGTGTTTATTCTGACTTGTTGGACTAACCAATTAATTCTAAGAGAGAATTAACAAGTGCGACACCTCGCAACTCTACTATTAGAATCTAAACCAGTTATTGTAAGTGTATCAACTTGGGCCGGGTGATATACTACTTGTTCATATATGTTAAACTTCATTCTTAAGTATTGAAAGTGCTTTGGATGTGAGTTAAAGTCATAATGAACCTTTAACACAAAGTCGAGTTTGAGAGGTTCTTTAATGATTAAGTTTTTTTTTTTTTTGTAAGTTCATTCAAGGTCAACTTCAATCAATCATGGTATCTCCTAACATATGAAGTGTTTTGTGGCTTCATATCAACCAAATGAAAGGCCGTGAAGTTTTCTTTTAACCGCTTTTGACTGTTCGTCAGTTCAAGTTATTTGCTAAAAATTATGCCTATTTTTTTTAGCACCACGTAGTTTGCATGAACCGGTGCGCAAAGTGAGCGTCCGCCGCGCGTCCGCGCATCAAGAATTGTTAAGGTTGCGGGAAGTTTTGCGCTAACTAAGCTTCAGCTGCGCAACCACACACGTTACTTCAAAAAAAATTAGTATTCTCTTCTTTCACTACAACAAAAATATCTTTTAGCGGCATTAATTATTGACATTAATAAAGAGTGCTAGAGTCTTTACCGGCATTAGTTAAGTGCCATTAGAACCAATGTCGCTAAAGGCTTTAGGGACATATACAAAGAGTGTCAATTGCCGCAAAAAATATATATTTAGCGGGAATTAATCGACAATTAAAAATTAATTGCCGCTAATGATTATTTTTGTTGTAGTGTTTTCACCTTCTAGGAGGGATATTTTTGTCTTTTTCTCATAACTTAACCCAAAGATTTACCAGGTGTTACACTTGTGAGTTATTTCTTAGAATTAATTACTCAAAGAAGTACTTCGGAGTATTAACTCAACATAGATATTATTATGAGCATTAATGCACGTTTTTGGAGTAGTATTGAATACCAATTTAAGGTAAGAGTTAAGATAACTCAAACCGCATTAACTGCGCCGCCATCGTACATAGGCTTGTGTTATTGGGTCGGGCGACCCCTCGCCCAACCTTGATAAGGGCTTAGAGATGGATCCAAAAGTTCAGTTTTGTTTTATCCTATACTCCAGCAAGGTATATGATGACTCTTAAAATGCGGACTAGATGTTGTATCATCACGACGTTCATAGTGATGATTGTCGGCTAGAAAAACTCCCCAAGAAAAGTAAAATAATATTTTAGAATTTGATATACATTACCTTATATTCAAACGTAAAGCTTTACTTCTTTTATTACATTGCATGATTTACTTCCAATTAAGTTATTTTCAATATTCTTCGAGCTCATGTACTATTTCATTCAGCTAATTTATTACATATCGTACATTCCATCTTCTGACCTCTTTGTTGCATCGTTTTATGATGCAAATACAGGTGCTGGGGATCATCAACAGACACTTCGTTGAGATCACTACCCTTTGATGAGACCAGGGGCGGCTCTAGGATTTGGAGGTAGTGGGTGCCACAACATTCAAGTAAGATAAAAGGATCGGTTGCCTTAATTTTGGGTTACATTCGGATTACTGATTTTTATTTTATTTTTATAAATAAATTGATCAAATACGCATGTTAGTAATATTTTATTTTAGATATTCTGAGATTAGAGATGACTAAACAATTCAATTTTTATTTCCTTTTTGGAATAAGATGTCTGAAACTTTGAGGGAAAAAAGTTTTTTCACATTAAAATTCAAGCTTGTATAAACCATCTAATAGTATTAACATAATATATTACATTGACTTTATGTGTTATTGGAGATATATAGTACGGAAAGAATACAAATTGTAGTTTCAGTCTAGTCATCTTACTTTGCAAGAACGTCAGTGAAGATGGAAAGAATTTTTAATTTTTTCCTAAAAAATATCTAATAATAATATTCATCATTTTTAAAACTTATATTTTTTAAAAACTATTATTTAAATATATTCTTAATAATATTTATTTGAATTCATAATTCAGTACTCATTAGTTGATAAAAATAAACATGCAACACTCATATCAAGAGATTAATAATTAGTGCAAGAGAAAATAAAATAAAAACTAAAAATTAAAGTTGAAAAGGAGTCAATTTGAATTAATAAAGAATAGTAAATAAATAAGAATGAATGGAGAAAAAAAATTAAGCCCTTTACATACTAATAATAAAGAAAAAAAAAGGAAAAGAAGAAAAGGAGCAAGCAAATAAAAAAGTGTTGGCACTGACGTTTGATCCTAGGTTGTCTGTGTGGTAGAGCAACTCCTTCGCCAAATGAGCTGCTGCGAATTTTCAGTCATTGGGTGGCAAAGGTAACATATATTGAATTATTATGCATATTTACATATATAAACGACGTTTTTTTGGAGATCACTGGGTGCCGTTGCACCCCCACCAGTCAATGTAGCTCCGCCCATGGATGAGACCTCCTTCTATACTTATTATTATTAGTAGTAGTAGTCAGTTAGTACTTTTGAGGTAGCTGTGAGTTTTGTCCCAATACCTATCTTTAGTCTAGTAGAGGCTTCATGGACAGAGTTAAAGAGTTAGTTCACTATTTCCTTTAAGACGTTTCGAGCATTTTCATTATCTATATTCAGTTTTTTTCAGATAGTGCATTAGATTTAACCAAGTTTTTTTTTTTTTTTAAAATGTTTATCATTAAGTTTCCACATGTATCTGTTTAGTCTTTTGCTAAGAAGTTAGTCATACCAAAGATTCACTTGAAATCAACAATGACTTCCAAGTATTGATCCCGCCTACGGGATGTAAACTTGGAGTGTGACAACAAGTAACTTAATCTAGCCAAAGTTTTTACTCTAATGCTTGTCGAGATAAGTTGATTGCCTTAATAATTACTCCCTCCGTTTCAAAAAGAATATCTTTATTTTCTTTTTAGTTTGTTTCAAAAATAATGATCCCTTTTCTTTTTTAGCAACACTTTAACTTTAAGTTTCCACGTGCCATGTTTAAGACCACAAGATTAAAGGGCATTTTGGTACATTTGACATAACTTTAATTTAGAACCACAAGATTAAATTTTTTTTTTTAAACTCCGTTCTAAGTCAAACTAGGTCATCCTTTTTGAAACGGAGGGAGTATTTGATAAGTGGTAAGACAAGTTTGATTTCAACTTTTAAATTCTCTATTTTACAATTTCAAGCAAATACTATATTCAAATTTCAAACCTTCACTAGAAGCATGAAGTGATACGATTCCTAGCTAGTATCTATCAACCTATATATATTATATTTCAAGTTTTCTTCAATAATTATCAAAGATGGAGACCTCTTGTATTTTCTTGAACTTCTTTTAAAATATTTTTTTTTAAGTTGAAGTTCGAAAAATATGTGGTCATAAAATTTTGAAAATAATATTTTAACTTTTTTTTAAAACAAATAATCAGAACTTCAGAAATATATAATATTAAGTCCGTTTTCACTTTTTCCACTCCAAAAGAAGAGTAATAATTGGAATATAATTCTTATAACATTTTCTTAACATGTCGTATGAACTCAGAAAAACTTTATAATTTTTTTTGAATGTTTGCACTTTATTTTAAGTCACATATCCTATTTTATTTGGTTAACTTTTTACATTAACGTTAATGAGTACTTCCATAATTTAATGAAGAAATTAGGAAGTTGTCAAGATGAAATTAAAAATATACATAAATTTTTCAATTTGTCATGTCCTGTCTCACTCTACCTTGTTGAAATATTCATTTGGCCCATTGTCATTTGTACTAACTCCTACTAAATATCTTATGTATGGTCCAAATCATAGTACCATTGGACATCAACTTTGAAAGCTAATTGTGTGGAGAGAACACAACACATCCTTAGTCATGTTCTTAAATGTTAAAGATAGTGTTTTTTGAAGGAAACTGGAAAGTAGTCTATAATTTATGTTCTTTAATATTTGTCTGAAGGGATATGACAAATCATAATAATTCACTTGTCGTTTGGTTGAGAACAAGTTATCTCAGAATTAGTTATGCCCTGAGATAACTTATCCATCATGTATATGAGATAACTTATTTCACCATATATATGAGATAACTTATTGCATAACGATAATTTTTTAAGAAAAAACAAATTGGACCATTTTTTTATTTGTTCATGTCATCTTTGCGCAGAGACCATGCTAATCTTCTCTGTCATGTTTTGTTGGCCATGTCATTACCTGGTCAACAGGTAATTGAGTGTGATTGACAGAGCGTAATTGCAATCTCCAATTCACATAGGAGACCGTGAATTACATATAATTTATATGGTATAATTACAAACTGATTAGTTTTTAATTTTTTTTTATCTCTATTCTTTTATTCTTAATGTACTTTTATTTTTATTACTTCAAAATTCTGTTTGATTTTTATTTTTATAATAGTTTCTCAAAATACTTTTTATATTGTATTTCCTTTTTATTCTTAACCTTTACTTCATGTAATTCCATGCAATTTTACGTAATATCTAAAATAATCATTAGTATAATTTTATTAATATTTAGTTTTTAAATTATAGTATAATGCATTTTTGAATTAATAAAGTTTTCCTTTTCTTTTAAATCACATTTGTGTATATGTTATTGAAATTTGACATAAGAGTATTATGTTAAAATTTTTGTATTTGAATTTAGAACTTATTTATATTTTCAGTTTCGTTTGTTTAGGAGTATTGACTCGATATTTTGGAGTCCGGAGCCTAAAGGTATAAAATGTTAATAAAAATTCCAGAACGGTATATGAATTTTTATTTTAACCAAAAGGGAATTTTTATTTTAACCAAAAGGGCAAAATCGCTAGAAGAGCAGCGATTTCGCTCGCCGAAAAAAGCAAAATCGGCGATTTGCAAAATTTGTTTTTTATTTTTTTAAAATTTTTTTTTTAAAGAAATCGCGGCCAAGGCAGCGATTTCCAAAATAATTTTTTTTAATGATTTTTTAATAAATCGCTGCCTAAGCAGCGATTTCATTAATTTTTTTTAATTATTTATTTGAAATAATAAAAAAAAAACAAATTAAGAGCAAATCGCTTCAAGTGTCTCCAAAATTTTTTTACTATTTTTTTAAATCAATTTTTTTAAAAAATTTTGATTACTACTTATTTTAAAAAATCATTAATTTTTTTTTATTTTGGAATAAGTAGTAAAAAAAATTTAAAATTAAATTTTCTAAAAAAACTTTAATAAAATATTTATTTTTTTTAAAAAAATTGATTTAAAAAAATAATAAAAAAAGTTTTTGGAGACAAATCGCTGCCCTTGCCGCGATTTGCTCTTAATTTCTTTTTTTTTTTTTAAATTTCAAATAAATAATTAAAAAAAATTAAAGAAATCGCTGCTTAGGCAGAGACTTAATAAAAAATCATTAAAAACAAATTCTTTTGGAAATCGCTGCCAAGGCAACGATTTCTTTAAAAAAAAAATAAAAAAACAAATTTTGTAAATCGCTGCTATTGCAACGATTTTACTTTTTCCGACGAGCGAAATCGCTGCTTTTCCAGCGATTTTGCCCTTTTGGTTAAAATAAAAATTTATATACCATTTTAAAATTTTTGTTAACATTTTATACCCTTTAGGCTCCGGACTCCGATATTTTGCATTGCAAGCTAATTTTTTAAGTTAGCCTTGATAGATTATTTTTTTGTCAATTTTTTTAATAATTTTATTGCATTATATTTATAATATAAATTTTTTTTATCAAACATGCATTTCATTATGTTCATAGAAATTATGTACTTTTAGTTTTTATGATTATTTAACTAAAATATACTAAATTAAAAAATATAACTAAATTATTGTTATAATATTGTTAAGAACATATATTTATTAATTAATAGGGATATATTTTCAAAAGACAATATATATCTTAAATGTTCAATTTAATTTCATTTATAAAGGTCCTTATTGTCTAATGTAAAAAATTAATTTTAAATAATTAATTTTAATTTTTAAAATCAATATAACCTTATGATTACACTTGTTCAACCAAACAACACATGTATAAATATACTTGGTCAACCAAACAATACATATGTAATTACGCTGTAACAAACAAACGTGTCACTGTAATTACCAGGCTAATACTTACTATTCTAGTAATTACCCTAATTTCAATTAACACGTGGCTTTACAAACATGCCCATAATATGAACTGGAGAGAATATTATTTAATTAAAGATAAGTTAGAATGAATAATTATGTTGAATCTTAAGGGTCGTTTGGAATTAGGGATAAAAATAAATAGTTACGGGATAAAATTTTTGTGTCATGTTTAAAATAATTTATTTTATCGTTTATATCATAGTAATTGGATAAGTTATCACATATATATGATGAAATAAATTATCTCATAATAACTAATCCCTAAATAACTAATCTATTTTTAAAATAACTTATTCTCGATCAAATAACACGTCAACGTGATACATATAGTATGTTACTTGGTTAGCTTGTTACATTAACGTTATTGAACACTTGATGAAAACTGAAAACTATAATGGAAGGTAAGATCTGCAGCATAAAATATCTGTCCAATTAAAGGTCCGACCCACTAACCGCCCCTACCTTATTTAAAATTTTCAAAATTAAAGTTTTTTCTTGACATGTCCTCTCTCACTCTATCTCATTGGAATTTTCCTTTGTCCCACAGATTCTCATTCCTTTGTAACTTCTGCTAGAGCTAGTTTGATTATGCGATATAAAATTATAAGATAGAATTAAAGTTTGGTTTGATTATATAATTCTGAATTTTTATGTTTGATATTTTCTCATAAATATACGAATATTTTAATTTGTAAAATTATTAGAATAATCCTAATAATTTATTCAATTGTACAAAATAAACAAAAAATTATAAAATCGTATAATAAATTATTACAGATTCATTGTGGTTACTCTTGTCCACTCAAAATAGATGAAAAGCTATTTTTTTAATTAAATATTAAAGTAGTAATAATAAATTTGATAAAAATAATAAATCTGATGAATAAAAATGATAAAGTAGAAAATGATTTAAATTAATAATAAGTTTTGTGTTAGTGAGAATATTAAATTTAAAAAAATAATGGTATTATTATAAATTTTATTTACATATGACTTCAATGACTAATAGATATAAATATGAAATTGTTTTAATGAAATATAAATTTATGGATCAATTTTTATATTTGAAATATTTCAAATCATAATATGAAATTCTCAAATTATGATTTTTGAAGAATATGAAATTTGATATTATAAGATAAAATCATAATATGAAAAAATCACATATCTAAATGCTAATCTCATACGGTGATATGATATCATAATAGTCGAATAATCTTTGAAAGTTGATTTGTGCGGAGAGAACGCAACAAATTTAGAGGAGGACAGAGATAAGACTTATGCTATGTCGTGCTATTTTGTGATTGTATTTACAATCATCCAAATATTATTTTTCACCAAAAATAAAATAGAATAAATTAACGAGATATTATTTAGGATAATCATTAATCTCGAAAATGACAAAATAAAGATACTTTCTATAATTTCTAAGAATTTTATTCTATTCGCACGTAACATTAACTTAATAAAATAAATAAATTTTAAAATGATGCTTAAACTCTATCTATCTATATTAAAAATGATATTTTTTTCTGCTTGAACTCACCTTTATTAATGCTTATAAATTATAAATAGTAAGGAGTACTTTTACTAACTTTATCTTTAATCAAACAATACCTATATAAAAGAGTGTATCTTTTCTTAGTCACTTTAACAAAATATAGTAAATTTGAAAAAGAATGTTCTTATTTTCTTTATAGTTTGTTTCAAAAAGAATAATCTCTTTCTTTTTTTTGGCAATACTTTAACTTTAACTTTCCACGTGATATTTTTAGAACCACAAGATTAAAGGATATTTTGGTACATTTGACATAACTTTAAGGGAAAAGGGTCAAAATTACCCCTCAACTTTATTTTATTGGTTGATTTTACCCTTGCCGTTAAATGAAAGTTATGGGTTTGTTTAGTTTAGTGGGTTAGAATCTGGCTCGGGTTAAAAAAGAAATTGGATAATTTCAATTGATTTGGGGGTTTCCGTCCAAGGAGGGTTTTTTTTAAAAAAAGTTTATTGACGGCAGGGGTAAAAATAACTTTCATTTAACGGCAAAGGTAAAATCAACCAATAACACAAAGTTGAAGGGTAATTTTGACCCTTTTCCCTAATTTTAATTTAAAACCACACAATTATTCTTTCTTTTCTTAAACTTTGTTCCAAGTCAAACTAACCGATAGGGAAAATTGTAATATGTTATTGATCATTTGAAACAACACTTATTTTGAATAACAATCAATAGGTAAAAAAAACTTAAAACAATAGCTGCCCTATAAATATTTCTCAAACTTTGTTGAATTAGCTTATTATCTATTATCAAAGATGGACATCCCTTGGGTTTTCATAGTGTTTGGCTCATGGCTACTGGCCTTAGCTTTTGTCTTAAAAATATTGAACCATCCCAAAAGGAAATTACCACCAGGTCCAAAGCCATGGCCAATTATTGGCAATTTGAACCTCCTTGGTTCACTCCCACATGAATCATTGCACCATCTTTCACAAAAATATGGAGATTTAATGCAACTAAAGTTCGGCTCGAAGCCTGTTTTGGTAGCATCATCTCCAGAAATGGCTAAAGAGATATTGAAAACACATGATGCTATCTTTGCATCTCGTCCCGCATTAGCTGCTGGTAAGTACACTAGTTTTAACTACTCAGACATGACATGGGCACCTTACGGTGCATATTGGCGTCAAGCGAGAAAAATTTACCTAACTGAGATATTTAGTCCCAAGAGGCTTCATTCGTTAGAGTACATTCGTATTGAGGAAAGACAAACTCTAATTTCTCGTCTTTTTGCTCACTCAGGAAATCCAATTTTTCTTAAAGACCATTTACCTCGATTTACTCTTCGTACTATAAATAGGTTGGTTATTAGTGACAAATATTGTAGTGATCAATCAAACTCAGATACTTCAATGGTAACACTTGAAAGATTGCAATGGATGTTGGATGAGTGGTTTCTTCTAGGTGGGGTGATTAATCTTGGAGATTGGATAACCTGGCTTAGTTGGTTTGACTTGCAAGGATACGTAAAGCGAATGAAGGCCTTGGGAAAGAATATGACAAAATTTTATAAATATGTACTTGACGATCACAACGCAATAAAGATGCAAAAAGCAGGGGATTTTGTTCCCAAGGATATGGTTGATGCTCTGTTGCACCTTGCTACTGACCCTAATCGTGAAGTTCAGCTTACTTCTGATCACATGATGGGACTAATGCATGTAAGTTCACTTATTTTCGATACAAGTAGAATATTTTCTTAATTTATTGTTGATACTTAGTAATTTTTTTCTATATATCAATGGCAGGATTTGCTAGCTGGTGGAACAGATACTTCAGCAGCAACGATAGAATGGACATTTCAAGAACTTTTGAGGAGACCAAACATCATCGACAAGGCACACCAAGAACTTGACAGAGCCATAAGAAGAGAACGATGGGTAGAAGAAGAGGACTTCTCTAATCTACCTTATATAGATGCCATAATCAAAGAGTCATTTAGACTTCACCCTTTATGTACATTGCTTCCTCCTCATTACTCCACTGAGGATTGTAATGTCGCGGGTTATGACATACCAAAAGGGACAACTGTTTTTGTAAACGCATGGTCTTTAGGAAGAAATCCAAAGTATTGGGATAGGCCAGAAGAGTTCATTCCAGAAAGATTCATAGAAAATAAGATAGACATAAAAGGACAAAATTTCGCATTGTTGCCATTTGGTTCAGGAAGGAGAAAGTGCCCGGGGTATAGCCTAGGTATGAAGGTTGTTCGAACAGCAATGGCTAACTTGTTGCATGGATTCAATTGGAAATTAGGAGGAGATATGAGAGCAGAAGATATAAGCATGGACGAGATTTATGGATTGACTACACACCCAAAAAACCCGATATCTTTGATCATGGAACCAAGACTTCCCCTCCATCTTTATTAGTTCTTCAATTATATCAATCTTGTTCTATTTAAGTTATGTGCTAGCATTAAAATAAAATTTCACTAATTGATTAAAATTGTGTTGCTTTCATTTCTTGCTCCATCCTATATTGTATAATATATTTTTGAAAAAGACTCAGATAATTCTACTTCTTTTCGTCTCTTCTTATATAGAAGAGTACTGATAAGACTTGCTAGCTTCTTGCCTGTAAACTACTCTTATGTACTGGTATGGCCTTTCAATCAACATATAATTACTTGTGGCAAAATTGTAATGATTAGATTTTTGTGCTTGTGGCAATTTTAAATACTTTAGCCGGTTGGTCATGTGAGATAAAATCATAAAATTTGACAGAGATTAGAGAGCATAAAATTTGAAATTTGAAATGTTTAAAGTTGATACGATTTGAGAGAGATTGACATCAACTTGATTTTACGTGATTTATGAACTTGATATTTAATTTTACGTTTTATTTTCTTTTTAATCTCAACGGACAATTTTTTTTTGATATATCAACTGCTATGTACCCGGATGACACAAATTTGAATGAAGTTTTGTAAATTCAAAAAGATAGGGATAAGATATAGTCTGCTTCATGCACGATACGATTCCTTAAATTTTTACTTATTTTTATTATTTTTTATTTAGCCCATGAGCCGGCCCTACGCATATTGCTCAAGCCCCACAGACCTGTAAGCTTATTCAGCCAGTCCTTCGTGAGTGCGACATACACCTTTGTGTTTGTCTCGGAGCCATGTGTTTGTCTCGGAGCCATTTGTTTGTGCGGTGCGTACTAAACTCACTACGTACCACACCACCGGGTGGCTCGCCGGACTAATTTTTTTTAAATGGGTTTTAAAAATCTTATCTTAGCCCTGTTAACTCATATTAACGGCTCTATATATAAGGTAATCATACTATGTTTTCAGTATATTTATTAATTTGAAATCAATTTTTATTGAAAACCAAGTCTTTAAATAAGTGGCTTTGATCAGGATTCCTCTTATACGACATGGTTAATTTTGGTTTGAAGACTAACAAGTAAGCTTCCCCAGCCAAATTAAACTATGAAAATATTTTGACTAGAAAACAAAATAGAGAGGAGATGATAAAGTCCGTTCACATGACTTTGTAAGAGTGTACAAATATTGAGTACTTTTTTTTCTAAAATATTGAGATTAATAGCATCTTCCTCCTAACCTTATCGTTCTTATTAGTTATAGATGAATCCAAATAGTAAGTACTTGTTAAAGTTTATATTAATTAGAGGACTTGGAAACAATAATCAAAACTGCCAACTTTTGCAAAGGTGGAGTTAGGTGTGGGTTAGAACGAACTTAGTAGCTTTATATATAAGTGTGTGTATATATATATATATATATATATATATATATATATATATTAATTTGTGAATTCGTAATAAAATTGATTAACAACTCAATGATAAAAAGGAGAAAAAAATTTAGAACCGCTAAACTCATATAATTGGCTACGTCTCTGGACTTTTGAAGTACTTATGCCTAATCTTTTGATTAGAAATGTGATTTTTGTGGTACTCTTGTTCTATCTTTTATTAAATGTATAACTTCCGTGATAACTTTATCTTTTTTCTCTATTAAGAATCGTTGATTCTGACACAAACTTATAACGGAATTATAATGCAAGAATTGTCATACCAAAATTAATACTTCAGAAATATTATTATCACATATATTATAAGATACGTACAAAGTATTAGAGTATTACTCACCACAATAGCGACTTCATGATCATGAAAACTTCTCAATATTTAAGTAATGTATGAACTATTATTTTTTTCTTTGCCTTAAGTTAACCTAACTACATCTATCCTTATGGTAGTTTATCCCCCCCCAAAAAAATAGTTAAACATTGTTGTGGTAGGCATGTTAGCTTCAAAAAGTGAGTATATTATCAAATAAACTACTACTCCCTCCGTTTCAAAAAAGATGATCTAATTTGATTTAGAACGGGGTTTAAGTAAGGAAAGATGACTTTTTAATCTTGTGGTTCTAAATTAAAGTTATGTCAAATGTACCAAAATATCTTTTAATCTTGTGGTCTTAAACATGCCACGTGAAAAATTAAAATTAAAATGTTGCCAAAAAAGGAATGAGTCATTCTTTATAAAACAGACTAAAAAGAAAATAGGGTCATTTTTTTTAGGGAATATATAATAGCATTATTGATAGTAGATGTACTATTGACCTAGTACAAAAAAAATAAGTAGTCTCATATGGAAATTGTGTTAATGATCCTCATATATTAATAGAAAGGAAAATCATAACAAGAAGATGAAATCATGGTAGTTTTTTGTGTGCCTAAGAAATTGTCATACAAATTGATTTTTTTCACAAGCTTCTAGCTAGAGATGAGGTACTAATTGTGTAAAACAATTGAATATTAATGATGTTCCTCACTTAATTCTGCGATGATAAATTACATAAATACTAAGCAAATAAGCCAAAAAAAATAATCATTATCTAGAACATATTTTATTTTGATATTTTCCCCTATAAATAAGGCAACTAGTTATATTTCTTCCTTAATTTAATTAGACTAAATATTTAATAAAATCAATCCCTACAAACTCTTCATTTCTACCTTTTAATTCCAAAAATATCCTTATATATATATATATATATAATTTTAAGTATGAATTATGTTTTTCATAAGTTAATCATATAATATTATGGTTTGAAGACTAACAAGCCAAAACTAGTACAATAGAATGTCCTAGTTTACAAGTATAATATACAAGACGAGGGGGAGAAAATATCATAAGAATAACTATTATTTTATTTTCTTAGATGATTTTATAAAAGTAAAATTACCTAATTTATATTATAAAAAAATATAGCTCAAAACATAGAAAGTTACCTAGACTTTCAATTGTTTTCACAGAAAGTCACTCAACTTTCATTTTCAACTCAAAAGTCACTCAATTATAACTTCTTTGCATAGAAAGTCATTAAACTTTCATTTTCAACTCAAAAGTTACTCAACTATGATTTTTTTGCACAGAAAGTCACTCAACCTATTTAATTATTTTTTTAATTAAAATTTAGTGACATAGAATTTTAATCATTAACCAAAATGTTAAGAATCGAATATATACTCATTTAATGACCCGCTCCATTTAACCCGATCTGCTAAAAATATAATATTGAGCATTTTATTTTACCATTAATTCCCTAAGTTATTCTCCACCCCTATCACTCCGAATCATTTTCATCTTTAGATTCAATTGGTTCTCCACTTCATTTTTGTATTGCTTAAATACATCAATTGTTTCATCATTACTATTAAGCAAATATACATAACAAAATCGAGTGCAGTCGTCAATAAAAGTTATAAAATACTTTTTTCTACCACGAGATGGTGTCGACTTCATATCACATATATCTGTGTGAATTAAGTCTAAAGTTTTGGAATTTCTTTCACAGACTTATAAGGATGTTTAACAAACTTACTTTCCACACAAATTTCGCATTTTGATTTATCGCATTTAAAATCAGGCAATACTTCTAGAGTAACCAATTTTCGCAAGGCTTTGTAATTTACATGTCCCAAACGGGCATGCCATAAATCATTTGACTCCAATAAGTAAACAGAAGCAGAATTCTTATTAATATTGTCAACAACCATTACATTCAGTTTGAAAAGACTCTCATTGAGGTAGTACAGCTTTATCACTAACTAGGACACACTTAAACCCGTTCTTAACAAGTAGTACAGCAGAAACTAAATTCTTCCTAATAGTAAGGACATGCAGAACACTGTTCAAAGTCACACCTTGTCGGATGTCATTTTCAACATTACTTTCTCAGTTCCTGCAATCCTTGTTGTTGCTGTGTTTCCCATGAACAAATCTTCATTGTACTCAGCAAGAGTGTACGTTGCAAAGGCTTCTTTCACAGAGCAAATATATTGAGTGACACCTGAGTCGAGAAACCACTCCTTGGGATTTCCAACTAAGTTACACTCCGAGATCATTGCACACAAGTCATATGCATCTTCCATTTTTTCCACGATATTTGCTTGACTTTTGCCTTTGCCTTTGTCTTTGTCCTTTCTTAGAGCACGACAATCAGAAGACCTATGACCAGCCTTGCCACAGTTATAACAGTTGCCTTTGAATTTCTTCTTGGCCTGTTCTAACTTCTGCCCGTTGGACTTCTTTCTCTTTTTGTCTTTGGTAGAAACTTCTTCAACAATATTAACTCCAATGATTGTTGAGCTCTTACGAGATTTCTTTTCGGCGTTTTTGCTATTTTCCTCAATCTTGAGCCGAATCACAAGATCTTCCAGCTTCATTTCTTTACGCTTGTGCTTTAGATAATTCTTGAAATCGTTCCACGAAGGAGGCAACTTCTCGATCACTACAGCCACTTGAAAAGCTTCATTAACTACCATATCTTCAGCATCAGATCATGGAGAATAAGTTGAAGTTCCTGCACTTGTGATCCAACAGTTTTACTATCTACCATTTTATAGTCTAAAAACTTTGCGACCACAAACTTTTTCAAGCATGCATCTTCTATCTTATATTTCTTCTCAAGTGCATCCCACAACTCTTTTGAAGTTGTTATTGAACTATAGACATTATATAAGTCATCTTCTAAAGCACTCAAAATATAGCCTTTACGTAGGAAGTCTGCCTGTTTCCATGATTCAATTATCATGAATTTTTCTCTGTCTGACATATCAGCAGCAGGCACTGGAGTTTCTTCATTGGTAAATTTATGCAGACCAAGAGTGGTAAGTCAGAAAAATACCCGTTGCTGCCATTCTTTGAAATTTACACCAGTGAATTTACCCGGTTTCTCTGCTTGTGGTACAACAGTTTGGGTTGATGCAACAACAGCCACTGTAACACCATTGTTTGCCATTTCTGATAAACAAAAATCGATACAGTCTTAGTAAACAATAAATTATAATTGCAGACTTTAAGGAGTATAAAATAACGAAGATTTTTGTCTCCACCAGAAACACAGATTAATTATAATGAATAATTTCCTTAAGATTATTATCAATCTGTGTTCTAAAAACAGAATTACTGATTCATATAAAACTTTGTAGAAATACGAAGTAACTAAAGTTTTCAGAATCAGCACAAAAGATGAACATAAATCAATTAAGGAAAAATTAAAATCTGTAAAAACACATACCAGAATCTAAAAATTTTTAATAGGAAAAAGATCAAGTCCACTGAACTGACAGTGTCCCCTTAAGGAAATTATTCTCCTCTAGTATCCGAGGTTTGATTTGGAATATGACATCCCAGGATAAAATGATCTCAATCACCAGAGTATAGATACTAAAAACTCTGGTGTCCGCGAACCAGTCAACTACAGTAAAATACACGAAGTAATTTATTGTGCAGAAGAAGAAGAAGAGATCAGAAAATTCGTAAGGAAAAATTCTGAAGAGTGAAAGGTATTAATAAGCAAGAGGAACAAGTTCCGAAAGGTTGCAATCCTTTCAGAATCCTCACGACCATTAATGAAAGTTTGCAACCTTTCAAATGATAATGACCGTTCCTGAAAGTTGCAACCTTTCAGAACAGTCATGGCGGAAATTTTAAATAAAACGAGAAAGTTTTTAAATTAAAACGGGTCACGCGCGGATCCGAATCGGGTTAGGTTAATCAACTAAAAAGTTGAAATGTTTCGGTTAATTTCAAATAAATAACTGAAAACATTTTCAACTAATTAAGTGAAAATATATTGGCCATTTAATTTAATTAATTAATTAAATAAATAAATAATTATATAATTAAAACAAACTTTGTCCAAAAATAATCTCTCGATCATTTGCCAAAGCCGTAGCCGAGCGACGACGATGACAGCGCGAGGGGGGTCCCTCTTTCCAACCCTTTTAATAATTAATAGGAGTGTTTCTATATTTAAACTATCCTATTTTTCTTTCCACCACCGATGAGGGACAAATGCCTTTTCATTAAAGCATAAGAGGACTTTTCAAGTTCCTAACTCTTCAAGTTCTCAACTTTTCAAATTCCTCTCTTTCACTCTATTTCCGATCAATTCTTGCTACATACCGAACAAATAATAGTAACTGATACTCAATACCACTTGATGATATTTGTTTCTGATACTAAATGAAACATCATATATTCATTATATGTTATTTAGGGATCGTGGGAAGCTATTTTATAATATGATACACAACAAGAACTTGAAAGAGCCATTGGAAGAGAACGATGGGTAGAAGAAGAGGACTTCTCTAAGTTACCTTATATAGATGCCATAATCAAAGAGTCATTTAGACTTCACCCTTTATGTGCATTGCTTGCTCCTCATTACTACACTGAGGATTGTAATGTCGCCGGTTATGACATACCAAAAGGGACAACTGTTTATGTAAACGCATGGTCTTTAGGAAGAAATCCAAAATATTGGGATAGGGCAGAAGAGTTCATTCCAGAAAGATTCATAGAAAATAATATAGACATAAAGGGACAAAATTTTGCACTGTTGCCATTTGGTTCAGGAAGGAGGAGGTGCCCGGGGTATAGCTTAGGTATGAAGGTTGTTCGAACAACAATGGCTAACTTGTTACATGGATTCAATTGGAAATTAACAGGAGATATGAAACCAGAATATATAAGCATGGACGAGATTTATGGATTGACTACGCACCCAAAAAAGCCTATATCTGTGATTATGGAACCTAGACTACCCCTCCATCTTTATTAGGACTACTACTTTGTTTTGGTCTTATTACTATAATTAGTTTTATGCTAGCATTAAGTTAAAATAAAAATCCACTTTTTGACGAGCAACACTTCTTGCTCCATCCTATAAAAATGTAGTGCATGTATAATATAATCTCTTTTTGATAGCAAAACATCAAATATCCTAGCAAGCTTTATATGGACAAGAGGAAGAAAATGTTATAACAATTACGTACCTATAAAAACTCTCCCGTTTATTAAGACTTCTTTTCATTTTTATTTATTTTTCATCTTGTAATATTATGTTTAATTTTTAAAGTGATTAAGTTAGAGGTTCAAAAAAACAGTTAGATTTTACATTTTTATATGATGATCAAGAGAATTAAAGAAATGACAATTTGAAATTTTCAACAGTAGGTAAAACACTAATCTAAAACCTGAAAATCAAAATAATACACTAATCGATGCAACTGTCAATTCCCTTTCTATACCAAGACTAGAAGAACTAGAGGACGAGTCTTGAATTTCTGGTCTTTTAGGTAAAGTTATAGGTGTTTATTCATACTTTGATGGACTAACCAATTAATTCTAAGAGAGAATTAACAAGTGCGACACCTCGCAACTCTACTATTAGAATCTAAACCAGTTATTGTAAGTGTATCAACTTGGGCCGGGTGATATACTACTTGTTCATATTTGTTAAACTTCATTCTTAAGTATTGAAAGTGCTTTGGATGTGAGTTAAAGTCATAATGAACCTTTAACACAAAGTCGAGTTTGAGAGGTTCTTTAATGATTAAGTTTTTTTTTTTTTTTGTAAGTTCATTCAAGGTCAACTTCAATCAATCATGATATCTCCTAACATATGAAGTGTTTTGTGGCTTCATATCAACCAAATGAAAGGCCGTGATGTTTTCTTTCAACCGGTTTTGACTGTTCATCAATCCAAGTTATTTGCTAAAAATTATGCCTATTTTTTTGAGCACTACTTAGTTTACACGAACCGGTGCGCAAAGTGGGCGTCCGCCGCGCGTCCGCGCATCAAGAATTGTTAAGGTTGAGGGAAGTTTTGCGCTAACTAAGCTTCAGCTGCGCGACCACACACGTTACTTCAAAAAAAATTAATAAAGAGTGCTAAAGTCTTTACCGGCATTAGTTAAGTGCCATTAGAACCAATGTCGCTAAAGGCTTTAGAGACATATACAAAGAGTGTCAATTGCCGCTAAAAATACATATTTAGCGGCAATTAAGAATGCTAATGATCATTTTTGTTGTACTGTTTTCACGTTCTAGGATTGATATTTTTGTCTTTTTCTCATAACTTAACCCAAAGATTTACCTGGTGTTACACTTGTGAATTATTTCTTAGAATTAATTGCTCAAAGAAGTACTTCGGAGTATTAACTCAACATAGATATTATTATGAGCATTAATGCACGTTTTTGGAGTAGTATTGAACACCAATTTAAGGTAAGAGTTAAGATAACTCAAACCCCATTAACTGCGCTGCTATCGTACATAGGCTTGTGTTATTGGGTCGGGCGACGCCTCGCCCAACCTTGATAAGGGCTTAGAGATGGATCCAAAAGTTCAGTTTTGTTTTATCCTATACTCCAGCAAGGTATATGATGACTCTGAAAATGCGGACTAGATGTTGTATCATCACGACGTTCATAGTGATGGTTGTCGGCTAGAAAAACTCCCTAAGAAAAGTAAAATAATATTTTAGAATTTGATATACATTACCAATTATATTCAGACGTAAAGCTTTACTTGTTTTATTACATTGCATGATTTACTTCCAATTAAGTTATTTTCAATATTCTTCGAGCTCATGTACTATTTCATTCAGTTAATTTATTACATATCGTACATTCCATCTTCTGACCTCTTTGTTGCATCGTTTTATGATGCAAATACAGGTGTTGGGGATCATCAATAGACACTTCGTTGAGATCACTACTCTTTGATGAGACCTCCTTCTATACTTATTAGTAGTAGTAGTAGTCAGTTAGTACTTTTGAGGTAGCTGTGAGTTTTGTCCCAATACCTACCTTTAATCTAGTAGAGGCTTCATGGATAGAGTTAAAGAGTTAGTTCACTATTTCCTTTCAGACGTTTCGAGCATTTTCATTATCTATATTCAGTTTTTTCAGATAGTGCATTAGATTTAACCAAGTTTTTTTTTTTTTGAAATGTTCATCATTAAAGTTTCCGCATGTATCTGTTTAGTCTTTTGCTAAGAAGTTAGTTCATACCAAAGATTCACTTGAAATCAACAACGACTTCCAAGTATTGATCCCGCCTACGGGATGTAAACTTGTGGTGTGACAAGAAGTAACTTAATCTAGCCAAAGTGTTTACTCTAATGCTTGTCGAGATAAGTTGATTGCCTTAATTTTACTCACTCCGTTTCAAAAAGAATATCCCTATTTCCTTTTTAGTTTGTTTAAAAAATATTGACCTCTTTCTTTTTTGACAACACTTTCACTTTCACTTTCCACGTGGCATGTTTAAGACCACAAGATTAAAGGAAATTTTGGTACATTTGATATAACATTAATTTAGAACCACAAGATTAAAAAAAGTTTTCTTTCTTTTCTTAAACTCCATTTCAAATCAAACTAGACCATTCTTTTTGAAACGGAGGGAGTATTTAATTAGTAGTAAGACAAGTTTGATTTCAACCTTTAAATTCTCTATTTTACAATTTCAAGCAAATACTATATTCAAATTTCAAACCTTCACTAGAAGCATGAAGAGATACGATTCCTAGCTAGTATCTATCAACCTATATATATATTTCAAGTTTTCTTGAATAATTATCAAAGATGGAGACCTCTTGTATTTTCTTGGATTTTTTTTAAAATATTTTTTTTTTGAAGTTGAAGTTCGAAAAATATGTGGTCATAAAATTTTGAAAAATTTTATTTTAACTTTTTTTTAAAAAAATAATCAGAACTTCAGAAATATATAATATTAAGTCTGTTTTCACTTTTTCCACTCCAAAAGAAGAGTAATAATTGGAATAAAATTCTTATAACATTTTCTTAACATGTCATATGAACTCAGAAAAACTTTTTAATTTTTTTTGAATATTTGCACTTTATTTTAAATCACATATCCTATTTTATTTGGTTAACTTTTTACATTAACGTTAATGAATACTTCCATAATTGAATGAAGAAATTAGGAAGTTGTCAAGATGAAATTAAAAATATATATAAATTTTTCAATTTGTCATGTCCTGTCTCACTCTACCTTGTTGAAATATTCATTTGGCCCATTGTCATTTGTTCTAACTCCTATTAAATGTCTTATGTATGGTCCATATAATAGTACCGTTGGACATCAACTTTGAAAGCTAATTGTGTGGAGAGAACACAACACATCCTTAGTCATGTTCTTCAATGTTAAAGATAGTGTTTTTTGATGACTTTGAAAGGATCATAGTGGAAACTGGAAAGTAGTCTATAATTTATGTTCTTTAATATTTGTCTGAAGGGATATGACAAATCATAATAATTCACTTGTTCTTTGGTTGAGAACAAGTTATCACAGAATTAGTTATGCCCTGAGATAACTTTACCATCATGTATATGAGATAACTTATTTCACCATGTATATGAGATAAATTATTTCAGAATGATAATTTTTTTTTAAAAAAAAATGGATCATTTCTCGATTTGTACATGTCATCCTTGCGCAGAGACCATGCTAATCTTCTCTGTCATGTTTTGTTGGCCATGTCATTACCTGGTCAATAGGTAATTGAGTGTGATTGACGGAGCGTATTTGCACTCTCCAATTCACATAGGAGACTGTGAATTACATATAATTTATATGGTATAATTACAAACTGATTACTTTTTAATTTCTTTTTTTTATCTCTATTTTTTTCTTCTTAATGTACTTTTATTTTTATTACTTCAAAATTCTGTTTGATTTTTTTATTTTTATAATAGTTTCTCAAAATACTTTTTATATTGTATTTCCTTCTTATTCTTAACCTTTACTTCATGTAATTCCATGCAATTTTACCTAATATCTAAAAAAATCGTTAGTATAATTTTATTAGTATTTAGTTTTTAAATTATAGTATAATGCATTTTTGAATTAATAAAGTTATAGACTTATGTTTTCCTTTTCTTTTACATCACATTTATGTATATGTTGTTGAAATTTGACATAAGAGTATTATGTTAAAATTTTTGTATTTGAATTTAGAACTTATTTATATTTTCAGTTTCGTTTGTTTTAGGAGTATTGACTCAATATTTTGCATTGCAAGCTAATTTTTTAAGTTAGCCTTGATAGATTATCTTTTTGTCAATTTTTTTAAATAATTTTATTGCATTATATTTATAATATAATTTTTTTTATCAAACATGCATTTCATTATGTTCATAGAAATTATGTACTTTTAGTTTTTATGATTATTTAACTAAAATATACTAAATTAAAAAATATAACTAAATTATTGTTATAATATTGTTAAGAACATATATTTATTAATTAATAGGGATATATTTTCAAAAGACAATATATATCTTAAATATTCAAAATGGCCCTTATTGTCTAATGTAAATTTTTAATTTTAAATAATTAAAAATAATTTTTAAAATTAATATAACCTTATGATTACATTTGTTCAACCAACAGCACATGTGTAAATATACTTGGTCAACCAATCAATACATATGTAATTACGCTGTGACAAGCAAACATGTCACTGTAATTACTAGGCTAATACTTAATATTCTAGTAATTACCCTAATTTCAATTAAAACGTGGCTTTCCAAACATGCCCATAATATGAACTGGAGAGAATATTATTTAATTAAAGATAAGTTAGAATGAATAATTATTTTGAATCTTAAGGGTCGTTTGGAGTTAGGGATAAAAAATAAATAGTTACGGGATAAAATTTCTATGTCATGTTTAAAATAATTTATTTCACCGTTTATATCATAGCAATTGGATAAGTTATCACATATATATATGATGAAATAAATTATCTCATAATAACTAATCCCTAAATAATTAATCTATTTTTAAAATAACTTATTCTCGATCAAATAACACGTCAACATGATACATATAGTATGTTACTTGGTTAGCTTGTTACATTAACGTTATTGAACACTTGATGAAAATTGAAAACTATAATGGAAAGTAAGATCTGCAGCATAAAATATCTGTCCAAATTAAAGGTCTGACCCACTAACCGCCCCTACCTTATTTAAAATTTTCAAAATTAAAGTTTTATCTTGACATGTCCTCTCTCACTCTATCTCATTGGAATTTTCCTTTGTCCCACAGATTCTCATCCCTTTGTAACCTCTGCTAGGGCTTGTTTGTTCATGCGATATAAAATTATAATATAAAATTATAAAATACAATTAAAATTTTATTTGATTATATAATTTAGAATTTTTATGTTTGATATTTTCTTATAAATATACGAATATTTTAAATTATAAAATTATTAGAATAGTCCTAATAATTTATTCAATTGTATCAAATAAACAAAAAATTATAAAATCATATAATAAATTATTACAGATCCATTGTGGTTACTCTTGTCCACTCAAAATAGATGAAAAGCTATTTTTTAATTAAATATTAAAGTAGTAATAATAAATTTGATAAAAATAATAAATTTGATGAATAAAAATAATAAAGTAGAAAATAATTTAAATTAATATTAAGTTTTGTGTTAGTGAGAATATTAAATTTTAAAAAATAATAATATGGTTATAAATTTTATTTACATATGACTTACATGACTAATAGATATAATATGCAATTGTTTTAACGAAATATAAATTTATGGATCAATTTTTATATTTAAAATATTTCAAATCATAATATGAAATTCTCAAATTATGATTTTTGAAGAATATGAAATTTGATATTATAAAATAAAATCATAATACGAAAAAATTACATATCTAAATGCTAATCTCATACGGTGATATGATATCATAATAGTCGAATAATCTTTGAAAGTTAATTTATGCGGAGAGAACGCAACAAATTTAGAGGAGGACAGAGATAAGACTTATGCTATGTCGTGCTATTTTGTGATTGTATTTACAATCATCAAATATTATTTTTCACCAAAAAATAAAATAGAATAAAATAACGAGATATTATTTAGGATAATCATTAATCTCGAAAATGACAAAATAAAGATACTTTCTATAATTTCTAAGAATTTTATTCTATTCGCACGTAACATTAACTTAATAAAATAAACAAATTTTAAAATGATGCTTAAACTCTATCTATATTAAAAATGATATTTTTTTCTGCTTGAACTCACCTTTATTAATGCTTATAAATTATAAATAGTAAAGAGTACTTTTACTAACTTTATCTTTAATCAAACAATACCTATATAAAAGAGTATCTTTTCTTAGTCACTTTAACAAAATATAGTAAATTTGACAGAATATAAATACTTCATTTGTTCCTATTTCCTTTTTAATTTATTTAGAAAAGAATGATTCTTTTTTTTTTTGGCAAACATTTTAACTTTAACTTTTCACATGACATCTTTAGAATCACAAGATTAAAGGATATTTTGGTACATTTGACATAACTTTAATTTAAAATCACAAGATTAAAAAGTCTTTTTTCTTTCTTAAACTCCGTTGCAAGTAAAACTAGCCCATCCTTTTTAAAACGGAGGGAGTATTGTAATATGTTATTGATCAGTTGAAACAACACTTATTTTGAATAACAATCAAAAGGTAAAAAAAACTTAAAACAATAGCTGCCCTATAAATATTTCTCAAACTTTGTTGAATTAGCTTATTATCTATTCTCAAAGATGGACATCCTTTGGGTTTTCATAGTGTTTGGTGCATGGCTACTATCATTAGTTTTCCTCTCAAAAAAATTCCATCATTCCAAAAGGAAACTACCACCAGGTCCAAAGCCATGGCCAATTATTGGCAATTTGAACCTCCTTGGTTCACTCCCACACGTGTCTTTGCACCATCTTTCACAAAAAATTTATAGTGCAACTTGCTAGAATTTTGCAGAATTTTCATTAAGGAGTGTCAATGGTTATTAGTAAAATAATTATAAATAGGCTAGTTGGGCTTGAACACACAACCTCACACAGTGTTTGTATGTCCTAATGAATAGACACTACAACAAAAACATCTTTTAGCGACATTAAATATTGACATTAATAAAGAGTGCTAGAGTCTTTACCGGCATTAGTTAAGTGTCATTAGAACCAATGTCGCTAAAGGCTTTAGGGACATATACAAAGAGTGTCAATTGCCGCTAAAAATACATATTTAGCAGCAATTAAGAATTAATTGCCGCTAATGATCATTTTTGTTGTAGTGTTTTCACGTTCTAGGAGGGATATTTTTGTCTTTTTCTCATAACTTAACCCAAAGATTTACCAGGTGTTACACTTGTGAATTATTTCTTAGAATTAATTGCTCAAAGAAGTACTTCGGAGTATTAACTCAACATAGATATTATTATGAGCATTAATGCACATTTTTGGAGTAGTATTGAACACCAATTTAAGGTAAGAGTTAAGATAACTCAAACCCCATTAACTGCGCCGCCATCGTACATAGGCTTGTGTTATTGGGTCGGGCGACCCCTCGCCCAACCTTGATAAGGGCTTAGAGATGGATCCAAAAGTTCAGTTTTGTTTTATCCTATACTCTAGCAAGGTATATGATGACTCTGAAAATGCGGACTAGATGTTGTATCATCACGACGTTCATAGTGATGATTGTCGGCTAGAAAAACTCTCCAAAAAAAGTAAAATAATATTTTAGAATTTGATATGCTTTCCCTTATATTCAGACGTAAAGCTTTACTTGTTTTATTACATTGCATGATTTACTTCCAATTAAGTTATTTTCAATATTCTTCGAGCTCATGTACTATTTCATTCAGCTAATTTATTACATATCGTACATTCCATCTTCTGACCTCTTTGTTGCATCGTTTTATGATGCAAATACAGGTGCTGGGGATCATCAACAGACGCTTCGTTGAGATCACTACTCTTTCATGAGACCTCCTTCTATACTTATTAATTAGTAGTAGTCAGTTAGTACTTTTGAGTTAGCTGTGAGTTTTGTCCTAATACCTACCTTTAGTCTAGTATAGACTTCATGGACAGAGTTAAAGAGTTAGTTCACTATTTTCTTTCAGACATTTCGAGCATTTTCATTATCTATATTCAATTTTTCAGATAGTACATTAGATTTAACCAAGGTTTTTTTTTTTGAAATGTTCATCATTAAAGTTTCCGCATGTATTTGTTTAATCTTTCGCTAAGAAGTTACTCATACCAAAGATTCACTTGAAATCAACAATGATTTCCAAGTATTGATCCCGTATACGGGATGTAAACTTGGAGTGTGACAACAAGTAACTTAATCTAGCCAAAGTTTTTACTCTAATGCTTGTCGAGATAAGTTGATTGCCTTAATAATTACTCCCTCCGTTTAAAAAAGAATGTCTCTATTTTCTTTTTAGTTTGTTTCAAAAATAATGACCCCTTTTCTTTTTTGACAACACTTTAACTTTAACTTTCCACGTGACATATATAAGACCACAAGATTAAAGGATATTATGGTATATTTGACATAACTTTAATTTAGAACCACAAGATTAAAAAGTTTTCTTTCTTTTCTTAAACTTTGTTCTAAGTCAAACTAGGTCATCCTTTTTAAAACGGAACGAGTATTTGATTAGTAGTAAGACAAGTTTGATTTCAACCTTTAAATTCTCTATTTTACAATTTCAAGCAAATACTATATTCAAATTTCAAACCTTCACTAGAAGCATGAAGTGATACGATTCCTACCTAGTATCTCTCAACATATATACATATATATATATATATATATATTTCAAGTTTTCTTGAATAATTATCAAAGATGTAGACCTCTTGTATTTTCTTGGATTTTTTTTTAAAATATTTTTTTTTGAAGTTGAAGTTCGAAAATATGTGGTCATAAAATTTTTGAAATATTTTATTTAAACTTTTTTTTAAAAAAATAATCAGAACTTCAGAAATATATAATATTAAGTCTGTTTTCACTTTTTCCACTCCAAAAGAAGAGTAATAATTGGAATAAAATTCTTATGACATTTTCTTAACATGTCATATGAACTCAGAAAAACTTTATAATTTTTTTTGAATATTTGCACTTTATTTTAAATCACATATCCTATTTTATTTGGTTAACTTTTTACATTAACGTTAATGAATACTGCCATAATTCAATGACGAAATTAGGAAGTTGTTCAACACAAAATATCTGTCCAAAATGAAATTAAAAATATATATAAATTTTTCAATTTGTCATGTCCTGTCTCACTCTACCTTGTTGAAAAATTCATTTGCCCCATTGTCATTTGTACTAACTCCTACTAAATATCTTATGTATGGTCCAAATCATAGTACCATTGGACATCAACTTTGAAAGCTAATTGTGTGGAGAGAACACAACACATCCTGAGTCATGTTCTTAAATATCAAAGATAGTGTTTTTTGAAGACTTAAAAGGATCATAGTGAAAACTGGAAAGTAGTCTATAATTTATGTTTTTTAATATTTGTCTAAAGGGATATGACAAATAATAACAATTCACTTGTCGTTTGATTGAAAACAAGTTATCTCAAGATTATTTATGACATGGGATAATTAATCCCACCTCGTATATGAGATAACTTGTCTCACCATATATATGAGATAACTTATTCCATAACGGTAATTTTTTAAGAAAAAAAAATTGGACCATTTTTTTATTTGTGCATGTCATCCTTGCGCAGGGGTCATGCTAATCTTCTTTGTCATGTTTTGTTGGTCATGTCATTACTTGGTGAACATGTAATTGAGTGTGATTGACAGAGTGTAATTGCAATCTCCAATTCACTGATAATTTATATAGTATAACTACAAACTGATTACTTTTTAATTTCTTCTTTTTATCTCTATTTTTTTTTTTATTTTATTTTTATTTTTTCAAAATTCTGTTTGATTTTTATTTTTCTAATAGTTTCTCAAAATACTTTTTATATTGTATTTCCTTCTTATTCTTAACCTATACTTTATGTGATTCCATGCAATTTTACATAATATCTAAAAAAAATCATTACTATAATTTTATTAGTATTTAATTTTTAAATTGTAGTAGAATGCATTTTTGAATTAATGAAGTTATAGACATATGTTTTCCTTTTCTTTTAAATCATGTTTTTGTATGTTTTGTTGAAATTTGACATAAGAGTATTATGTTAAATTTTTTGTATTTGAATTTAGAACTTATTTATATTTTCAATTTTATTTATTTTAGGAGTATTGACTCGATATTTTGCATTGCAAGCTAATTTTTTAAGTTAGCCTTCATAGATTATCTTTTTGTCAATTTTTTTTTGTAATTTTATGACATTATATTTATAATATAATTTTTTTTATCAAACATGCATTTCATTATATTCATAGAAATGATGTACTTTTAGTTTTTATGATTATTTAACAAAAATATACTAAATTAAAAAATATAAGTAAATTAATTTATAATATTGTTAAGAACATATGTTTATTAATTAATAGGGATATATTTTCAAAAGACAATATACATCTTAAATATTCAATCTAAATTCATATAAAGGCCGTTATTGTCTAATGTAAATTTTTAATTTTAAATAATTAGTTTTAATTTTTAAATCAATATAACCTTATGATTACACTTCAACCAAACAACACATGTGTAAATATATTTGGTCAACCAAACAATAAATATGTAATTACGCTGTGACAAACAAACATGTGTAATTACTAGACTAATACTTACTATTCTAGTAATTACACTAATTTCAATTAACACGTGGCTTTTCAAACATGCCTATAATATGAACTAGAGAGGATATATAGTATTTAATTAAAGATAAGTTAGATAACTCTTTGATAAGATGAACGATATTTCAACCTAATTTTTACTGGAGAAAAGAATATCATTACTACACCATAACTCATATTAATGTACTTGTCCACTTCTTCTCTTTTTATTGATTAGTCAATTGCCCTATAAATATTTCTGAAGCATTCTTGAATTATATTATATCTATATTTAACTTCAATTAGTTAATTATCAAAGATGGAAATCCCCTGGGGTTTCATAGTGTTTGGCTCATGGCTATTTGCATTAGCTTTTGTCTTAAAAATATTGAACCATCCCACCAAAAGAAAACTACCACCAGGTCCAAAGCCATGGCCAATTATTGGCAATTTGCACCTACTTGGTTCATTCTCACATGTGTCTTTGCACCATCTTTCACAAAAATATGGAGATTTAATGCTACTAAAATTTGGCTCGAAGCCTGTTTTGATAGTATCATCTCCAGAAATGGCTAAAGAGATATTAAAAACACATGATATAACCTTTGCTTCTCGACCTCCATTAGCTGCTGGTAAGTACATTAGCTTTAACTATTCAGACATGACATGGGCATCTTACGGTCCACACTGGCGTCAAACTAGAAAATTATCACTAACCGGACTACTTAATCCTACAACACTTAATTCATTAGAGTATATTCGTGTTGAAGAAAGAAAAACTTTGATTTCTCGTCTTTTTCCTCTCTCAGGAAAACCAATTTTACTTAAACATCATTTACCTCTATTTACTCTCCACACTATAAATAGGTTGATTATGAGTGAAACATATTGTAGTAGTGATGCTTCAGCAATTACTCATGAAAGATTGCAATGGATGTTTGATGAGTGGTTTGTTCTAAGTGGTGTGATTAATATTGGGGATTGGATACCTTGGCTTAATTGGTTGGACTTGCAAGGATACATAAAACGAATGAAGGCATTAGGAAAGAATATGACAGAATTTTATGAATATGTACTTGAAGATCACAAGGCAAAGATCAGGCAAAAAGAGGAGCATTATATTCGAAAGGATATGGTTGATGCTATGTTACACCTTGCTGATGATCCTAATCTTGAAATTAAGCTTACTACAGATAGTATGATGGCATTAATAAATGTAAGTTTAATTAATTTCTCTAAAACTAGAATATTATAAGATAGACCATTTACTTTATATCAATGTCAGGATTTGGTAGCTGGTGGAACAGATACTGCAGCAGCAAGGATAGAGTGGGCATTTCAAGAACTTTTGAGGAGATCAAACATCATGGAGAAGGCACAGCAAGAGCTTGACAGAGCCATTGGAAGAGAACGATGGGTAGAAGAAGAGGACTTCTCTAAGTTACCTTATATAGATGCCATAATCAAAGAGTCATTTAGACTTCACCCTTTATGTACATTGCTTCCTCCCCGTTACTCCACTGAGGATTGTAATGTCGCTGGTTATGACATACCAAAAGGGACAACAGTTTATGTAAACGCATGGTCTTTAGGAAGAAATCCAAAGTATTGGGATAGGCCAGAAGAGTTCATTCCGGAAAGATTCATAGAAAATAAGATAGACATAAAAGGACAAAATTTTGCATTGTTGCCATTTGGTTCAGGAAGGAGAAAGTGCCCGGGGTATAGCCTAGGTATGAAGGTTGTTCGAACAACAATGGCTAACTTGTTGCATGGATTTAATTGGAAATTAGGAGGATATATGAGAGCAGAAGATATAAGTATGGACGAGATTTATGGATTGACTACACACCCAAAAAAAAACCGATATCTTTGATCATGGAACCAAGACTTCCCCTCCATCTTTATTAGTTCTTCAATTATATCAATCTTGTTCTATTTAAGTTATGTGCTAGCATTAAAATAAAATTTCACTAATTGATTAAAATTGTGTTGCTTTCATTTCTTGATCCATCCTATATTGTATAATATATTTTGAAAAAGACTCAGATAATTCTACTTTTTTTCGTCTCTTCTTATATAGAAGAGTACTGATAAGACTTGCTAGCTTCTTGCCTGTAAACTACCCTTATGTACTGGTATGGCCTTTCAATCAACATATGGTTACTTGTGGCAAAATTGTAATGATTAGATTTTTGTGCTTATGGCAATTTTAAATACTTTAGCCCGTTTGATCATGTGAGATGAAATCATATGACAGGAGTTGATTTCTGACAAAATCGAGTCGGATCCTTGTGAATGAAATAAGTTTACATGAACTACATCCTACCCAAAGTTGTTACAAATTGCTTCTGACTACTTGCATTCATGAGAATAAGTTTTTTTTTTTCTGTTGCTCTTTCATCTTATGAAGCAGGGCAAACCTACTTTCACTCCGTTGTAGGTTTGAACAATATGTAATTTAATTTGATAAATCTGTATAATTGATCAAACGAAGAACTGATTGATTTTAGATTGAAAAATTGGTTTCTATTGTTCATGAACACTTATCTCTCAAACTCAAAAAGCATGTGCAGATATTTGTGTTGGGCTGTGCGCAGCACGGGCAATTCCATTTAATGTGTTAGATGCATTTTTAAATTTTTTTGCATATGTGAAGGAGTAGGTGTGAGATTATTGTAACAAGAATGAGATTCGGGCAGATGTTAACAACATCGGAAGACCAACGATTTTTTTTTTTTGACGAATTGCTCCAAGCCAAACTTTAAATTACTAGGAATCAAAGATAATCTTTCACAAACTAATTGTCCTTTTGTTGGATGTCTTGATGTCAATGATTCAAAAAGATTTCACTGCTATTGTTTTTATTTTGTATTTTTTGTTTTTCTCTGAAGAGTGGAAAACACTCATTTAAAAAGGAGTTTATTTACGGTGGAGCAGTTACTTCGTGACTATTTTCACCCCTTTTTAAAATTGTTCTTATCTTGGTTTTTCAGAAAGTAACTTTGGATCGTGTCGCGTGAGTCCACATGGGTGATCCATGATTCAAAATCTATATTTCCCGCTTCGCATACGGTAGACAAGACCCAAGCGAATCCAACATCAATTAAACATATAATTTATATTACTAATAGTTTGTGAGACATGTAAGCATCAAGAGCTTATCTTTAAGATTTTACAAGTTCCACACAGGAATTCACTATTTATATGAGTATACTATTACTCACAATACCCAGACATTATTCATTATTTTAGTAGTTACTTATTCGATCCCTCATCCTCTTAAAGAGGTGATCGAGTTTGTGTTTAACTTTGTATACACAATTACACTCGACCTATGAGGTTAGTGTAATACTCAGGTTATGTATACAAATTAAATTATTATTAAGTTAATCGTCTTTGTTTTTATTTGAATCTATTTGTTTCAATTCAACTGATTTTCTATACATGCACTGCGATGTCGAATCATAATGGCTATTAGTGACCTGCTAAAGTAGCAACATTGCTTGAAATTTTAAGAAACAGTAAGAGATCGAAGGTTATTCCAATGATAAATTATTTTAACTTCTTGGGTCTCACACAATGATAAAGTAGGGAACCATTCTTTCATTAATCCATTGATTGATTAACACATATGGTACGAAACACGTGCTACGATGCTTTAATCTTCAACTGGACATGTGTCTCATTCTTTTAATTATCCAACACCGTACATATCATGACTTAAACACCTCTTGATGTTTAACCGGAGTTTTATTTCTTTAATGATCCTCACTATCATCTTCTTAGAGAGACTCTTGTTTGACTTATAAAATAATTCATTATATGATAGTGAAAATTATTTTTTCACATTTCCTGACGTAAGAGGTGATTACTCGTGTGAGGGAGACAATGTCGTGATTTATCTGACACTCTTTATTTTTAAAATTATTATCACATGCATATGAGATATGGATATAAATTCAAAATAGCCATATATTGATGAGAATTTTGATTTTAGTGAGGAAGACAAAGAGAACGAATTCTGATATCCATTGTAAATTTTCTTTGTTATCAACCTCTGTCTGATATAATGGATGAGTACCGTTAATATCTTATTTGATAATTATTTTCAATATAGATAAATAGTAATGTATCATGTCATTTTTTTTATCACGATTTTCACTTTCAAATTAATACGAAATGTACCTGATACATTCTAATCGATACTCATTGCTACATGCATCAGATACACTTTATTAGCCTGATATGTTTCATACAAATCAGTACACATTCATCTATATTGATACATTTATAAAAAAAAAATACATCGCATGTATCTGATACTTATTAATGATCACATGATAATGTACAGATAAAAAATAAATATACTACGCGCAACAACATAAAACATTTGGCCACGATACATTCATAAAAAAAAAGGTAGTATTACAACAACTAATAATTCACTAAAATTTTTAGAAGTGAAAATGTATCATGATGTCTGTATAAAAAAATAATAATCTAATACACATACAAAACAACTAATTTTGTACTTTTTATTATCACATCTCTTTATCCTAAATTGAAATTGTGCTCTATTTTATATTTCGCCATTACAAAGACGAGTGTTATTTTATCCTTATACAATGTCTCTCCTTCGCTCCTGTATTATATGAATCAGTTATGTAATTTGTTACTTCTAATTTCGATATATAATATAAATCACCTATTTTTTATTCATGCAAAACAAGATCTTGTGCAACCTTTTCTGAACTTTAGACACGAACAATTTCACCGGGAATCATCATGTTCCTAGTACAGTTTTACTCTCATGTCATTCCTAATTATCATTGAAGGTAATTTACCTTCTATGATGTATCAGATTTTTTGTCAACTCATCGAACTCTAATTTAGTTGCAACGGCAAATTTGAGATTCACATAAGAAATTATTTGTCCCACAATTATTCAATCACTTTTGTATCGTTCATAACTCACCTCGCTTTATCATATGTCTGAATGTCTCAACAAAATAGATATATTCATCACGTATCAATTAATGATTTCAGCGTTTTAAATTTTGTTACGATTTGACAGAGATTAGAGAGTATAAAATTTGAAATTTGAAATGTTTGAAGTTGATACGATTTGAGAGAGTCTGACATCAAATTGATTTTACGTGATTTATGAACTTGATATTTAATTTTACGTTTTATTTTCTTTTTAATCTCAACGGACAATTTTTTTTGATATATCAACTGCTATGTACCCGGATGACACAAATTTGAATGAATTTTTGTAAATTCAAAAAGATAGGGATAAGATATAGTTTGCTTCATGCACGATACGATTCCTTAAATTTTTACTTATTTTATTATTTTTTATTTAGCCCATGAGCCGGCCCTACGCATATTGCTCAAACCACACAGACCTGTAGGCTTATTCAGGCAGTCCTTCATGCGTGCGACATACACCTTTTTGTTTGTCTCGGAGCCATTTATTTGTGCCGGACGTATTAAACCCACTACGTACCACACCACCGGGTGGCTCGCCGGACTAAATTTTTTTTAAATGGGTTTTAAAAATCTTAGCTTAGCCCTGTTAAATCACAGATGAGACCAATCCGACCCAATAAACCTAACCCGTATTAACGGCTATATATATAAGGTAATCATACTATATTTTCAGTATATTTATTAATTTGAAATCAATTTTTATTGAAAACCAAGTCTTTAAATAAGTGGCTTTGATCAGGATTCCTCTTATACGACATGGTTAATTTTGGTTTGAAGACTAACAAGTAAGCTTCCCCAGCCAAAATTAAACTATGAAAATATTTTGACTACAAAACAAAATAGAGATCGAGATGATAAAGTCCGTTCACATGACTTTGTAAGAGTGTACAAATTAAATTGAGTACGTTTTTTTTTTCTAAAATATTGAGATTAATAGCATCTTCCTCCTAACCTTATCGTTCTTATTAGTTATAGATGAATCCAAAATAGTAAGTACTTGTTAAAGTTTATATTATATTAATTAGAGGACTTGGAAACAATAATCAAAACTGCCAACTTTTAAGTTACACAAGTGTGCTATCCAAGTTAGTCCATATTAATGCCTAATCTTTAAAAAAAAAGTGTGAATTATACCATACTCGTACCTTATCTTCTAATTAGAGGTATGACTGTTTGCAAAGGTGGAGTTAGGTGTGGGTTAGAACGAACTTAGTAGCTTTATATATAAGTGTATATATATATATATATATATATATATATATTAACTTGTGAATTCGTAATAAAATTGATTGACAACTCAATGATAAAAAGGAAAGAAATTTAGAATCGCTAGACTCATATAATTGGCTACGTCTCTGGACTTTTGAAGTACTTATGCCTAATCTTTTGATTAGACATGTGATTTTTGTGGTACTCTTGTTCTATCTTTTATTAAATGTATAACTTCCGCGATAACTTTATCTTTTTTCTATATTAAGAATCCTTGGTTCTGACACAAACTTATAACGGAATTATAATGCAAGAATTGTCATACCAAAATTAATATTTCAGAAATATTATTATCACATATATTATAAGATACGTACAAAGTATTTAGAGTATTACTCACCACAATAGCGACTTCATGACCATGAGAACTTCTCAATATTTAAGTAATGTATGAACTATTTTTTCTTTCTTTGCCTTAAGTTAACCTAACTACATCTATCGTTATGGTAGTTTATCCCCCCAAAAAATAAAATAGTTAAACATTGTTGTGGTAGGCATGTTAGCTTCAAAAAGTGAGTATATTATCAAATAAACTATTACTCCCTCCGTTTAAAAAAAGATGACCTAATTTGACTTGGAACGGGGTTTAAGTAAAGAAAGATGACTTTTTAATGTTGTGGTTCTAAGTTAAAGTTATGTCAAATGTACCAAAATATCCTTTAATCTTGTGGTCTTAAACATGCCACGTGAAAAATTAAAATTAAAATGTTACCAAAAAAAAAAATGAGTCATTCCTTTTTAAACAAACTAAAAAGGAAATAGGGTCATTCTTTTTTAGGGGTATATAATAGCATTATTGATAGTAGATGTACTATTGACCTAGTACAAAAAAAAAAAGTAGTCTGAGATGGAAATTGTGTTAATGATCCTCATATATTAATAGAAAGGAAAATTATAACAAGAAGATGAAATCATGGTAGTTTTTTGTGTGCCTAAGAAATTGTCATACAAATTGATTTTTTTTCACAAGCTTCTAGCTAGAGATGAGGTACTAATTGTGTAAAACAATTGAATATTAATGATGTTCCTCACTTAATTCTGCGATGATAAATTACATAAATACTAAGCAAATAAGCCACACAAAAAAAATCATTATCTAGAACAATATTTTATTTTGATATTTTCCCCTATAAATAAGGCAACTAGTTATATTTCTTCCTTAATTTAATTAGACTAAATATTTAATAAAATCAATCCCTACAAACTCTTCATTTCTACCTTTTAAATTCCAAATATATCCTTATATATATATATATATATATATATATATATAATTTTAAGTATGAATTATGCTTTTCATAAGTTAATCATATAATATTATGGTTTGAAGACTAACAAGCCAAAACTAGTACAATAAAATGTCCTAGTTTACAAGTGTAATATACAAGACAAGAGGGGAGAAAATATCATAAGAATAACTATTATTTTATTTTCTTAGATGATTTTATAAAAGTAAAATTACCTAATTTATATTATAAAAAAATATAGCTCAAAACATAGAAAGTCACTTAACTTTCAATTGTTTTCAAAGAAAGTCACTCAACTTTCATTTTCAACTCAAAAGTCACTCAATTATAACTTCTTTGCATAGAAAGTCACTCAACTTTCATTTTCAACTCAAAAGTTACTCAACTATGACTTTTTTTGCACAAAAAGTTACTCAACATATTTAATTATTTTTTTAATTAAAATTTAGTGACATAGAATTTTAATCATTAACCTAAATGTTAAGAATCTAATATATACTCATTTAATGACCCGCTTGATTTAACCCGACCTGCTAAAAATATAATATTCAACATTTTATTTTATCATTAATTCCCTAAATTATTCTCCCTTGTCTCCCACATTCTTTTAGCGAATTAATGGTAAAATAAAATATTCAATGCTCAATGGCGAATGATTTAAGGAATTAATGGTAAAATAAAATGTTTAATATTATATTTTTAGCGGGTTGGATTAAGTGGGCGAGTCATTAAATGGTTTAAATGGATATATATATTTGATTCTTAAAATTTTGGTTAATAATTAAAATTTAAGTCACTAAATTTTAATGAAAAACAATTAAATCGGTTGAGTGACTTTCTGTGCAAAGAAGTCATAGTTGAATGACTTTTGAGTTGAAAATGAAAGTTGAGTGACTTTGTGTACAAAGAAATCATAGTTGAGTGGATTTTGAGTTGAAAATGAAAGTTGAGTGACTTTCTGTGAAAATAATTGATAGTTGAGTGACCACCAAAGTTATTAACTCCTAAATTTTTAGCTCAAAACACAATTCCACATACATATTTTAGATCCGGTATAAAATAATATACAAAACTCTAATATTATATTTTTACACAAATATTTAAAAGCTTGACATACAATATTATACTATCAATATATAATATTATACAAAATTATATGAGATATTTATAATTCATATACAATAATATATAATACAAACTTCTTGTACCACTGTCTAGGAGCTTGTTTTAGGCCATAAAGACTCTTTTTGAGTTTGCACACAAAATTTTCTTTACCTTCTACTTTGAAGCCCTCAGGTTGTTCCATATAAATCTCTTCTTCTAGGTCACCGTGAAGGAGAGTCGTCTTCACATCCATCTGCTCAATATCTAAATTAAGACTAGCAGCCAAACCTAGAACTGTGCGAATCGAGGACATTTTCACAACAGGAGAAAATATTTCGTCAAAGTCAATACCCTTCCCTTGACCAAATCCCTTAACAACCAATCTAGCTTTGTACCTGGGCTTCAAGTTGTGTTCTTCAACTTTAACTTTGAACACCCACTTGTTCTTCAAAGCTCTCATGCCCTTGGGCAATTTTACCAACTCATAAGTGTGGTTCTCATGCAAAGACTTCATCTCGTCTTGCATGGCTTCAATCCATTCATCCTTGTGCTCATCTTCCATGGCCTCCTCATAACATTCAGGTTCTCCCTCGTCAGTGAGTAACACATACTCATTGGGTGAATAACAGGAGGAAGGAAATCGTTGTCTTGTGGACCTCCGAAGCGGAATATTTGATTCGTCCACAACTTCATGAGCAACAGGATCATCGATAACAATATCATTGTTATTATCAACATCAACATGTTGATTCAATACATGATTCTGGGCGTCACCATGATTATCAAGCCCAACAACATCATGCACACTTGTGTGAGAAACGTCATCATGATGAATTATACCATCAAAACTTGATAACAATTGCTTTTATAGAAGGATAAAACCATGCTTATGTCACTAATGACATAGACAAATATAGCAAAGTCAAAAATGGTTGCAAATCTTACCAATTTGTCAACCACCAAATCTTTGATTTTCAACTCCAATTACTATTCCTTTTTAACAATTGCTTGTAGTAATTGAATAGCTAAAGTTGACCAAAAAATGGGATGGACTCAACAGAAACAAGATTGCCAAGCAACAGTATAACCGAGTGACTCTATTCTGGTCATCAGCTTTTGCTGGAAGGATATAATTGTCTTATCAAAATATGACAACAGCTTTTCAAGAGCCATGTTTTCATCCCAACCATTTGCTTCCAAAGTACTCCTCACTTGATGAGCTTCAGGAAAGCCCATTTCCACAAGCTTTTGTATCTTGTCGTCTGCAGCAAGTGTGGATGTTTTCGCAAAAGTCTCAGTCCAGTAACAAAGGTCTGATGGTCTGTTGTGCAACAACTGCATCTTGTGGATCATCAGGTTCAGGAGCAGAAAGTAATGCTTGTATAGAAAGAAGAGCTGTCTTGAGAGTTAGCGCTGGGCCTTCAGGATATCTAGGCATATTGCTCCACTTTGCCAAACTTTTATGGCGAATTTCATTTTTGACAAACTCAAATGGGTAGCCATCAGTAAGAGTCATATCGATCTTGAAAGTACCGCCTTCGTAAGGAGTACCAACAGGACCAGGGATTGTACCAATCAAGTGAGTGAGACTGTCACCTTTAATTCTCTGTTGCATTCATGGAGCTCCTTTTGAACCCTAGCCAAGTCCACCATTTTTTTTTCTCTTTTCCAATTTGATTACAAGTTTTTTCTCTCTCTATATGGTTTACTTTGTATAATTCTAACATTAGGTCTTCATTCAATTATTTCCAAAAGGTTGTATACAATGATGATTCATCTGCTTCGGACATTGAAACAAAAGGATGAATCAGTTTAAAATTACTGGACACTTTGACGAACTACTTAAAAAGTATAAAATATTGATATTAATGTATATATCATACAAATACTGTTGGACAAAATGATAATCACACCCAGGATAATGTCCAAACTAAATAGCAATAGGAAGAGAGTAACAACGACACCAAATAATAAATGGGTAAATATGATACCCGAATAAGTAATACAATAATATTGATGAAAAACTTGGTAGTGTCAAAAGACTACTACTCAACACTCTTTTATTTCTTACAACTCACAATAATATTATTTGCACACTATTTTCTCACAAACTAAGAAGTAGTTTGTGGATTACTGTCTCTACTCTCTATTGCTTCTCTATTTTTTTTGGTGTGTCTTCAAGTGTTCAATTACTACTCTATTTATAGAGTTTTTTGAACACTTGTTTACATCATTAATGACATAATGTGATAGCCAATTTCAACAAAAAATTGGCTGCCTAACTCGACCAAACTAATACCAAACTTATACCAAACTTTGACTACCTACTTCCACAAATGTGGCTACCAACTTTCACATTGGTGGCTACCAATTTTCACATTTGTGGCTAGTAATTTCAACAAGTATGGCTGCAAAATTAATTGTTGCCAAGATTTATTTCCACAAATCTCTCCCTTAATTTTAATTTTTCTTCTTTACTCCAAGGCTTGATCTCAATCTCTGAAAATCTTCAAACTTGAGAGGCTTTGTAAAAATATCCGCAACTTGATCATGAGATTTCACATACTTGAGCTCTACCTCTTTCTTGGTAATGCATTCTCGGATAAAATGATACCTTGTGTCTATGTGCTTGCTTCGATCATGATACACTGGATTCTTTGCTAGTGCTTGCGCAGATTTGTTATCAACACAAATTATTGTGGCTTCAATTTGTTACAAATTGAGTTCCTTCAATAACCATCTCAACCAAATAGCATGACATGTACATGATGTCGCTGCCACATATTCAGCTTCACACGTCGAGAGAGTAACAATTGATTGTTTCTTTAAACTCCAAGAAATAACACAATCACCCAAGAAAAACACAAAACCAGATGTGCTTTTCTATCATCAACATCTCCCGCATAATCACTATCACAATATCCCACAAGATTAAAATTATCGGAAGAAGAATAAAATAACCCAAGGTCGATTGTACCTTTTAGGTAGCGAAGAATTCTTTTAGCGACCTTTAAGTGAGTGGAGGTAGGAGCTTCCATGAATCGACTTACTACTCCAACTGCAAAGACTATATCTGGTCTCGTACATGTCAAGTACCTCAGACTTCCTACGAGACTTTTGAACAAAGTGGAATCCACTTCTTCTCCATCATCAAACTTTGACGATTTTGTTCCACTTTCCATTGGGGTGTTCACAGGGTTGCAATCAAACTTGTTGAACTTCTTCAAAATCTCTTTTGTATAGCTTTCTTGAGATATGAAGATGCCTTCCTCCATTTGCTTGACTTCTAGGCCCAAGTAATATGACATGAGCCCTATGTCCGTCATCTCAAACTCAAGGGACATAGCTTTCTTGAAAGCTTCAAATAAAACTGGGTTGTTACCCGTTAGAATGAGATCATCAACATAAAGACAAACAAGCAGAATATCTCCATTAGTATGAACTTTAATATAAAGAGCATATTCATGGAGAAAACGAGTAAACCCATTGTCTTGAAAGTATTTGTCAATGCGACTATTCCAAGCTCGTGGAGCTTGCTTCAACCCATATAAGGCTTTCTTCAACCTCAACACCTTATCTTCATGATTTTTAACCAAAAAACCCAATGGTTGCTCAACATAGACTTCTTCTTCAAGATATCCATTCAAGAATGCCGATTTGACATCTAGTTGATGGATCTTCCACTTCATTTGCGCCGCTAAAGAGATCAATAGATGGATTGTATCCATGCGGGCAACAGGCGCATAAACTTCTTCATAGTCGATGTCATGCCTTTGTTTGTAGCCTCCACAAGTCTTGCCATGTATCTTTCTACTTCTCCATGGGCATTTTTCTTCATCTTGTATACCCATTTGACTCCAATTGCTCGATGGTCCTTTGGAAGAGTTGTCAACTCCCAAGTGTTGTTCTTCTCTATTGTTTGGATCTCTTCCTCCATGGCTTTTCTCTACCTTTTGTCAGTAACAGCTTCATCAAAATTCATTGGTTCACTATCAGCAAAAAGACAACACAAAAAATCAAAATTAGTAATTTCTTTTGTGTCATCATAGAGTTTTTGAATGTTCCTCATCCTATGTGGTCTTTCACTGAACTCTCTTGAGAAGATGGAGATGCAATATTTGTTGGTGAAGGAGGCGGGGTTGCATCCTGTGCCATGGTCTCCTGTTCTTCTTCATCTCCGAAGTATGGAAGAAGATCATATGTTTTTTCTTCTGGAGCCTCCCAGTTCCATGATGCTTCTTCATCAAATTCAACATCACGACTCACCACCACCTTGTTATTGCTTGGATTGTACAATTTGTAGCCTTTTGAACTTGCGTCATAGCCAACAAACACATACTTGACACTCCTATCGTCAAGTTTAGCTCTCCCTTGATGTGGAACATGAGCATAGGCTATGCTCCCAAAGATTCTCAAGTGCTTAACACTTGGCTTTCTTCCGCTCCATGCTTCTTGAGGTGTTTGATCTCGTACATTTTTTGTTGGAGACCTGTTGCTCAAATAAACTGCACAAGAAACAGCCTCGGCCCAAAATTCTTTTGGTAGATGTTTAGCTTTCAACATACATCTAGCCATATTAAGAATTGTTCTATTCTTTCTTTCTGCAACTCCATTTTGTTGTGGCGAGTAAGGTACCGTTAGAGGGCGACGAATTCCATGATATTGAAAAAAGTCATTAAATTCTTTTGAAGTGAATTCGCCTCCTCTATCAGACCTTAATGCTTTTATTTCATAGCCACTTTCTTTTTCTACAAGTGCTTTGAAATTTTTAAAGGCAACAAAAACTTCAGATTTTTGCTTCAAGAAGTATACCCAAGTCTTTCTACTGAAATCATCAATAAAGAGCAAGAAATATTTTCTTTTACCAAAAGAAGGTGAATCAATTGGACCACACACATCGGTGTGAACAAGTTGGAGTGGTTTCCTTGTTCTTGATGTAGTCTCCTTTGGGAAACTCCTCCTTGCATGTTTTCCAAGAAGACAAGCTTCACAAAATTTATTTGGATGGTTGATTGGCGGTATCCAATCAACCATGTTCTTGTCTCCCATTGATTTGAGCGCTCCAAACTTCAAGTGCCCAAATCTCATATGCCAACACCATGAGTCATCTTGCACATTAGCCTTTAAACACTTTGCATCGATAGTTTGAAGATTCAAAGGAAACAACCTATTCTTTGCCATATGAACTTTAGCAATTAAGTTGTTACTTGAATCTCTTAGCCAAAGATGCATATTTTTCATATGAATATCATATCCTTTTTCAAGAAGTTGACCCAAACTCAAAATATTACTTTTCAATTTTGGCACATAATAAACATTGGTAATCAATTTATGACCACCATCTTTACAGGATATCAGAATCGTACCTGTCCCTTCAATTTGGATCTTTGAGGTATCGTCAAAAGACACATTACCTTTCACGGTCTTCTTCATCTCCACAAATTTATCTTTCTGGCCACACCTATGATTGTTTGCTCCATTGTCAAGATACCATGAGCTGCAATCATCTTTATCTTCTTCTTTGAGTGTTAATAACAGTGTTGACTCATCTTCATCTTTGTTGTTGTCAACAAGATTAACTTTCTCAACATTACTACGACATTCCCAAGAGTAATGTCCCATTTTATGACAGTTATAACACTCAATTTTAGATTTGTCATACCTGATTTCATTTGTACCTTGATAGGCTCCACGTCCTCTGCCTCCTCATTGACCACGACCACGACCTCTGAATGACTGGTGACCTTTATCTTCATTGTTGAAATAATTGGTGTAACTTCTTCCTCTTACACGACCTACACGGCCTACACGGCCTCTCCATTGTCCATTTCCTTTGTAACTTTTCTCACCTTCAAATCCTTTGAAGGATGCATGAGTTTTAAGAAGTTGCTCTAGTGGCTCTTCTTTTTTCCTTTTCATTTTCTCTTCATGGGCTAGTAAAGAACCTTCCAATTGTTCTACCGTCATAGAGTCTAGATCTTTAGACTCCTCAATAGCACACACCACATAATCAAATTTAGGTGTTAAAGAACGAAGAATCTTTTCTACCACACGCATATCATCTACTTCCTCTCCGTATCTTCTTAGTTGATTTACAACAGCCATCAATCTTGAGCAGAAATCCGAAATGGATTCGGATTCTTTCATTTTTAAAATTTCAAACTCAGCCCTTAGAGTTTGAAGTTTTATCTTCTTTACTTTATCAACTCCTTGGAGAGAATTTTGTAAAATCTCCCACGCCTCTTTTGAGGTGGTTGCATCAGCCACCTTCTCAAACATGCCATCATCCAAACATTGATGGATAAGAGTAAGGGCCTGTTGATCTTTCTTTCTTGTCTTTAACAAGACCTCCTTTTCATTTGAGGGCAAAGTTTCCTCATTTGCGGGTTTTGTATACCCTTTGTCTACAATATCCCAAACATCTTGAGAGCCAAGAATAGCTTTCATTCGTAGACATCATTTTTCATAATTTTCACTTGTGAGACGGGGGTATAGAAAGGACAACGGACTATTATTTGTCATGGCTCTGATACCACATATTTGGACAAAATGATAATCACACCCAGGATAATGTCCAAACTAAATAGCAATAGGAAGAGAGTAACAACGACACCAAATATTAAAATGGGTAAATATGATACCCGAATAAGTAATACAATAATATTGATGAAAAACTTGGTAGTGTCAAAAGACTACTACTCAACACTCTTTTATTTCTTACAACTCACAATAATATTATTTACACACTATTTTCTCACAGTAGTTTGTGGATTACTCTCTCTACTCTCTATTGCTTCTCTATTTTTTGGTGTTTCTTCAAGTGTTCAATTACTACTCTATTTATAGAGTTTTTTGAACACTTGTTTACATCATTAATGACATAATGTGATAGCCAATTTCAACAAAAAATTGGCTGCCTAACTCTACAAAACTAATACCAAACTTATACCAAAACTTTGACTACCTACTTCCACAAATGTGGCTACCAACTTTCACATTGGTGGCTACCAATTTTCACATTTGTGGCTAGTAATTTCAACAAGTATGGCTGCAAAATTAATTGTTGCCAAGATTTATTTCCACAAATACATTAAAAATGAAAAATTGTTAATTACCAGAATCAGATCCAAACGATGTCATGTATAACAAAGTATTGAATCGACATGAACGTCTATTCTTATGGGTCAGTAATGGTGGCTGATAATCGACAACTGTTGATTGACGTATTACAATGCTTCTCATAGGATTCAGACTTGGCTCAATATAATCCGATAATTCCGCTTGAGATTCGTTGATAATTGTTTTCGGATTTGAATCAACCATAGGTATGATTTGCACTGGGACATAATAGGTCATGTTTGACATCTACAATGAAACTTCAACTTTTGAGAAAAAAAAAAACCCAAAAAAATAAACATAAGCAAGCAATATATATATATATACAAACGGAAAAAAAAAATGATATAGGGGGTTACCTGCAAAAGTGAAAATACAATTAGGAGGGAGAGAGTGAAATTCAAAATAAAAGTATTGAATGAATTTAGGAGAAAGTTAGGGACATAGAGAGAAGAGAGATAAACTTTGATTTGTATAAACTTTTATACAACGAAAGAGAAGGGTGATTGATTAGGTACACAAATAATAGGTGGGTCCCTTATTTAATGGCAAAATTTCTAAAATTGTATTCATTCAAAGTAATTAAATTAAACTATATCCGTAATTATATGTCCACTTTGAATTGACACACCTATTAAGGAAATAATTATTGATATAGTGAATTTACCGTTTTACCTCTATTAATTATGAAGCAGATAAATTAGATATTTAATATTTTCAAAAAGTACTACTTTTTTTAAAGTATTTAATTTAGGGTATAATAGAATTTTTTTTTTTTGGTCATTTTTTAATTTGTCAAAATGAACAAGTAAATAGAAACAACTATAAAAGAAAAAGTAGATAACCGAATAGGGACAAAGGGAGTATTAAATGGTGTCAAGTTTCCCTATAAATATTTGTGAAGCATTCTTGAATTATTATATCTATTCAACTTCAGTCACTTATTATCAAAGATGGAAATCCCTTGGGTTTTCATAGTGTTTGGCTCATGGCTATTTGTATTAGCTTTTCTCTTAAAAATATTGAACCATCCCACCAAAAGAAAACTACCACCAGGTCCAAAGCCATGGCCAATTATTGGCAATTTGCACCTACTTGGTTCATTCCCACATGTGTCTTTGCACCATCTTTCACAAAAATATGGAGATCTAATGCTACTAAAGTTCGGTTCGAAGCCTGTTTTGATAGCATCATCTCCAGAAATGGCTAAAGAGATATTAAAAACACATGATATAATCTTTGCTTCTCGCCCTCCATTAGCTGCCGGTAAGTACATTAGCTATAACTATTCAGACATGACATGGGCATCTTATGGTGCACACTGGCGTCAAGCTAGAAAAATATCACTAACCGAACTACTCAATCCTAGAACGCTTAATTCATTGGAGTATATTCGTATTGAGGAAAGACAAACTTTGATTTCTCGTCTTTTTACTCTCTCGGGAAAACCAATTTTGCTTAAACATCATTTAGCACTATTTACTCTTCGCACTATAAATAGGTTGATTATGAGTGAAACATATTGTAGTGATCAGTCAAACTCAGATACTTCAATAATAGCTCATGAAAGATTGCAATGGATGTTTGATGAGTGGTTTGTTCTAAGTGGTGTGATTAATATTGGGGATTGGATACCTTGGCTTAGTTGGTTGGACTTGCAAGGATACATAAAACGAATGAAGGCATTAGGAAAGAATATGACAGAATTTTATGAATATGTACTTGAAGATCACAAGGCAAAGATCAGGCAAAAAGAGGAGCATTATATTCGAAAGGATATGGTTGATGCTATGTTACACCTTGCTGATGATCCTAATCTTGAAATTAAGCTTACTACAGATACTATGATGGGATTAATACATGTAAGTTTACTTAAATTCTCTAAAACTAGAATATTATAAGATAGACCATTTACTTTATATCAATGTCAGAATTTGGTAGCTGGTGGAACAGATACTGCAGCAACAATGATAGAGTGGGCATTTCAAGAACTTTTGAGGAGACCAAACATCATGGAGAAGGCACAACAAGAGCTTGACAGAGCCATAGGAAGAGAACGATGGGTAGAAGAAGAGGACTTCTCTAAGTTACCTTATATAGATGCCATAATCAAAGAGTCATTTAGACTTCACCCTTTATGTACATTGCTTCCTCCCTGTTACTCCACTAAGGATTGTAATGTCGCTGGTTATGACATACCAAAAGGGACAACTGTTTATGTAAACACATGGTCTTTAGGAAGAAATTCAAAGTATTGGGACAGGCCAGAAGAGTTCATTCCAGAAAGATTCATAGAAAATAACATAGACATAAAGGGACAAAATTTTGCGTTGTTGCCATTTGGTTCAGGAAGAAGAAAGTGCCCGGGGTATAGCCTAGGTATGAAGATTGTTCGAACAACAATGGCTAACTTGTTGCATGGATTCGATTGGAAATTAGCAGGAGATATGAAGCCGGAAGATATAAGCATGGACGAGATTTATGGATTGACTACACGCCCAAATAATTCGATATCTTTGATCATGGAACCAAGACTTCCTCTCTATCTTTACTAGTTCTTTAATTGTTCGAGTATTATCAATCTTGTTCTATTTAAGTTATATGCTAGCATTAAAATAAAACTTCACTATTTGATTAAAATGGTTTGCTTTCATTTCTTGCTCTATATTATAAAAATGATCTATTGTATATATAATTCTACTTTCTTTCTTCTTATACATATTGTTTGTAATGTATGTTCTCATATTTGAAGGTTTGAGCGAGTTACTATCTATTTTATATTTTTCTAGTATTTATTTATTCATTTGTAAATTGTAACTTAAATTATGATTATAAAAGTTAATTTGTGATATTGAGATTAAACTAGTCAAATTTGGTGGGTCATGACCCAACCCAATTTTTTGTTCATTTGAGCCTAAAAAACTTGGACGGATCACGATTCAATCAAACTTCTATTTTTGCCTATTTTAATATATTCGATTTCAATTCAATCCGATTATTTGATAACTAAATCTCAAAAGATTTGATATTCATCTCCGCCTATACGTATGTACAGAATAATGATAAATTGCATAACAAATAGGTCAATTTCTAAGTGTTCAGTGATTTTTTTTTGTGTCAAATCTTATCAATTAAACCAACAAATCAATATCTTAATAATTTTATAATAATTTAACATGTCTAAAAATCTATAACCGATAACTTGAACCGATAAATTTTAGAACCAAACCAAAACGAATCAAACCAATAAGCATCCATGCCGGCCACCAAATCTTATGAATAAAACGTGATTTGTAAGAGTGTACAAATAGAGTAAAATATTGAGATTGACAACAACTTCCTCCTAACCTTATCGTCCTAATTATAAGTTATAGATGAATCAAAGTAGTACTTGTTAAAGTTGGAAAAAACTACTACTATTTTTAAATGTGCCTATTAATTACTACTACTTTTGGTTTACACAAGTGGGCTATCCAAAGTCCATTCACATTTTTAAATTTTATGCCTAATCTTCTTATTAGACGTGTGATTTTTGCAGTACTTATGCCTAATCTTCTTATTAGATATGTGATTTTTGTGGTACTCTTGTTCAATCTTCTTATTAATAATTCTAAAATATTATTATCTTATATATTGTAAAACACTTAAAAAATATTACTCTCCAACTTCACCACAAGAACTACTTAATATTTCAGTATAACGTATGAATTATTAATTTTTCTTTGCCTTAATTGCCTAGCTCCATATATCCATCGTTATGGTAGTTTGAGCCAAAAAAGATATTAGGTCAAGTTCTAGTGTGCCTGAGAAACTATCAGACAAATTGATTTTTTTATAAGATTCTAGCTAGAGATGGGGTACTAATTGTGTATAACTATTGAGGTTCACTTAATTTTGCTATGATAAATTACATAAATACTAGCAAATAAGCAGAAAAATCATTATCACGAACAATTTTTTGAATCACATAATTTGATATTTTTCTTATACATGAGGTAACTAGTTATATATTTCTTCCTTAATTTAAGTATGAATTATGCTTATAGAAGTTGAACTATCAATATGGGTTAGCACATACATGCTTTGGAATTTGGCAGGCCGAGTTGGGCTGGTTCTTTTTTTTTATTATTATTAGAAAACAGTCAGCCCAACTCACCAATACGTGGGTTGTGAGCCGTATCGGGTGAGTCCATTTTTTAAGACAAAATTTTAGAAATAACAAACATAATAGATATAATAAGGTTTTAAAGTTATAGTTTGATAAGTGCCCTCCATATTTATAGTTTCGTTTGCTATGGAGGTTGCAGTTTGTATATTTTGCTTGTGAATATACAAATAGGGCAAGTATATACAAATTCTATATTTATACATTTAGGAATTTTTTAGAACTCCGTTTGTATATTTTGCTTGTCAATATACAAACAAGGAGAATTTATTATGATTTTCATAAATCATATACAAATAGGCAGGGTAAGCTAAACATATATAGAATTTTGGATTTATAGAATCAGGATCCAAATTATACAAATTCTGAATTTATACAAATCAAATGAATTATACAAATCATGTGAATAGCAAGAACTGGGAAAATTGTTGTCGCCAATTGAAGTTTTCTTAAATTGTAGCTATAGTACTAAATATAGGCTAAATGTTTGTTATTCTGAATAATATTCCTTTTTAAAAAAAAAGTATATTTCTATAATTTAAAATTAAATTATAATTAAAAGTATTAACATAAATATCGACAAGACATCTTCATTTTCATCTACAGTTAATATGCAATATCAATTAGTTAAACATTAAGATAACTAATTTAAAAACTACATATAGTATTTAAATGCACACAAAAAATATGAAAAAATTGTATCAAATAGCAAACTATTAATTCAAAATAAATCATACAACTACAATTTCATTTAATTCCTTTTAGTAGCTACGGTTTCGAATTTCTTGCTATCGCTTGGGCTCACAGTTTTGTATAAATTTAAATTAAAAAAACGAGAAGTTATTCTTTTATACAATTCAGTTCAACTTCTTTCTCTTTCTCTTTCTCTTTCTCACACCCTTCAATTTCTCCTCAAATCTCTCCCCAAATAGATTTGAATTTCAAATCATCATCGTTACCCTCTCTGTCGTAGCAGCAAAATTTTTAGATAACCGTCAAAATGTGTCTAAATCAATTAGGTTTTACTTTTTATTCAATGTTCTTTTTTAATTTTTCAAGTTATTTCATGAACTTTCATCTCAAATCCTCATTCATACAATTTTTTCACTTATACAATGGATACTCAGACTCCATCAATAAGAATAATCAATATTATACAGTTGCATGACAAAAGTTTTGATGAACCACCATCTTTTTCATTGGGTCTAGCTCAAGATATTGGGGGGTTGCAGGTTCAATAGCAATTGAAGAGGTCAAATCCAAATTTAAGAATGACCCAATCCGAATGGAGGAGATTACTACAAAATCAAAGCAAACGGACATCAGAATTGTTGAGGGTGGTAACAAAGATCAGGATGATGCTAGTTCAAATAAGACGATGAAAGGAAAAGCAATTGATTCTACTAATGAACAAACAAACATAATGTGCATGAGTTTAACGATTTTTTTTGTAACGGAAATTACCACCTTTTTGTTTATTTTAAAAAAATATCAAATTGTATACAAATTGAAAGGATTATCATCGAAATATATATATTACTAGCTCCATAACAAACATAAAAATTTTTATGGAGCGCAATTATGCAAACTATACCTATAAAATACAAATATGATTTTTATCTTTGATATACCTAAAATTTACTCATTTACTATACCTAAAATTTACTCGTTTAATATTTCAAACATTAAATAGATTTCGAGTTTAGATTTTTATTATTTTTAACACTCAATTTTATTTGTAGTAAAAATTAGGCAAATCACATAGTCTAAGATAGAAATTACTTTCTATCCCTACTCTTTCACTAATTACCAAAAATTCCTTTTTTGATATTATTTCGGACATAATATTGCAGACCGATACTTTAATTAAAATGGATGGATACTTAAATTTTTAAATTATTGTTATTAGTTTACTGCTTAAAAAAAGAATTAAAAAAAAAAGAAATTATAATTAACCCCACGAATCACGCGGACGTTTAACAATTCTACCAATCAATCTTCATAAATCTCTAACTGAATTAGGTATTTTTGAATTGCAAATTGTGAAACATTCTCATTTTTCTTCGAAAAAACAGTAAAAGTTTGATTCTTTTTTATGGCTATTTTTTCTTTTTATTTTCTTTTGGTTTGGAATGTTGTTTTGGCTTCTTGAACCTTTGGTGTCAAGAGAATTATTATTTTATATTTGGTACAATTGCATCTATGTATTAGTGTGTTATGCAGTTCCAATGGAATCAATGTTGGACAAAAGTGATTGATCAGTTTTGAATTGTGTTTTGAAAGTTGTCTTGCCAACAAGATACAAAAGAATGTCCAGTAGATCAAGAAAAAAAAGAAAAAAAATCCAGATGAAAAACTAACATCAAACAGTTATGGGCGATGTGGACAAGAAGACCACAATCGAAGAACTTGTACTTTCTTTCCAAAAGAATCTTGATCAATACTTTTTTGGAGTACTGTGTTTTTCAGATCTAATAATTTTCAAATTATAACATTTCTTTCCACTGTTACAAATGTTTACATTAAAAAGTACTTTTAGCTTACTAATTTTTTATCCAATAAATTGTAATGTTACGTTATTCAGTTCTGCCTATATTTTTTTATTGTTAATTATTTTATAAAGTGAGTTCGGTATACATATTATGTATTGTTTTGTGTTTGATATAAATTGCTTTTAAAATATACGTCGTATTGGTTAAGTAATTAATGTATATATATGTAACTGCTAATAAGTACTGAAAATACTATTACATTGCATTGATTTGTCTAACATAATGAATTTGATACTTAATTCTTTTAATTTTTTTGTATTAGATAATATAGTATCAAGTGTTGTAAATGTACCGGATAAGAGTTGTAATGTGTATAGGATAAGAGACATAATGTTAAAAGATACTAAATATATTACAAATTTAGAAGATTGGAACAATTGTAAATATATAGCATCAGGTTTAGTTTTGTGAGACACATCAATTTGTGATGTTGAAAGCATAATAAATAATAATTGTGTATCATATACTTAATATGCTTTTTTGGCAAATTTATATCAACTTATACACATCAATTTGTGCTATTGAAAGCATGAAAAATAATAATTGCGTATCATATACATAATATATTATTTGACAAATTTGTGTCAACTTATAATATAGTATCAACTATAGTCATTCGTACCAAATTTATAAGAGACATAATGTTAAAACGTACTAAATATATTGAAAATTAACTGATTTGTATTAAGTATAAAAATATAGTATCAGGTGTTGTGATACATACAAATTTTGTTATATAAAAAATAATTGTGTATCATATACATACTAAAGTTTTAAAAAATCTTGTATCTGCTAATAATATAGTATCAATTATATATTAATTATAATATACTCTATATTACAATTAATACAGAGTATAAAATACATGATGTATAAAATAATTATAATGGTGTATCATATACATAATATTTGATATTTTGTATCAGATAATATATGATGTATAAAATACTTATAATAGACAAAACGTAACAAGGTACTAACAATAACAAATATTATATAAAAAATAAATAATTTTGTTACAAAAAACCGTAAAACTTGAGAAAATATTTCTTGAAAGATAATAAACCCTCCAAAATATTAGTTAATGTATCTTATCTTACAAACAATAAACATCAAAAGTTGTCTGTGAATTGGTACATAATCACTAATATATATGATCCAAGTCATGTTATTGTTGTGGAGTGAAATAGCTCTTCACCTTTAGTGGATCATCGTTGTCGCTAACATATCCCACCTTGACCTCTTCGAGCGTACTTCCATAATAGTGTTGCATATCTTGTGCGAAGGTAGTAAACTCAGAAATCATTAGATGGATGTTGACTTCATCGCTAAAGAATTAAACAAAGGCAACTACAAACATTCAACCGTCACTATAAATATTCTGCAGATACATTATAAAAATGAATTAATTTGAACAAAAAGTTAATTACATGATACTTTATAATAACTACAAAAAATCTTATTATTTATTTGATACATAATGATAACAATGTTACCAATCTGTGTTCTAAAAACAGAATTACTGATTCAGATAAAACTTTGCAAAAATACGAAGTAACTAAAGTTTTCAAAATCAGTACAAAAGATGAGCAGAAATCAATTAAGAAAAAATTAAAATCTCTAAAAACACATACCAGAATCTGAAAATTTTTAATCTGAAAAAGATCAAGTCTACTGAACTCACAGTGTCCCCTTAAGGAAATTATTCTCCTCTAGTATCCGAGGTTTGATTTGGAATATGACCTCCCAGGGTAAAATGATCTCAATCACCAGAGTATAGATACCAAAAACTCTGGTGTCCGCGAACCAGTCAACTACAGTAAAATACACGAAGTAATTTATTGTGCAGAAGAAGAAGAAGAGATCAGAAAATTTGTAAGAAAAAATTCTGAAGAGTGAAAGGTATTTATAAGAAAGACGAACAAGTTCCTAAAGGTTACAATCCTTTCAGAATTCTCACAACATTAATGAAAGTTTGCAACCTTTCAAATGGTAATGACTGTTCCTGAAAGTTGCAATATTTCATAACAGTCATGGCGGGAATTTTAAATAAAATGGGAAAGTTTTTAAATTAAAACGGGTCACGCGCGGATCCGAGTCGTGTCGGGTTAATCAACTAAAAAGTTAAAACATTTCGGTTAATTTTAAATAAATAACTGAAAACGTTTTCAACTAATTAATTAAAAATATATTGATCATTTAATTTAATTAATTAATTAAATAAATAAATAATTATATAATTAAAACAAACTTTGTCCAAAAATAATCTCTCGATCGATCATTTGTCAAAGCCGAAGCTGAAGCCGAAGTCGAGCGAGCGAGCGACGACAACGGCGCGAGGGGTTCCAACCCTTTTAACAATTAATAGGAGTGTTTCTATATTTAAACTCTTCTATTTTTCTTTCCACCACCGTTGAGGGACAAATGCCTTTTCATTAAAGCATAAGAGGACTTTTCAAGTTCTCAACTTTTCAAATTCCTCTCTTTCCCTCTATTTCCCCTCAATTCTTGCTACATACCCAACAATCCCCCACATTGATGGGGAATGGTTATAACATAGGAATGCACAAACAAGTGTGTACTTTACAGGCAAGGATTAATTGCATCTGGATAAGTAGGTTTCCTCTTGGACTTTCCGTAGTGAACATATGTCGGATATACTCGGTCAATCGATAGATGTGATATCTTTGAACCGTCTAGTTTTAATGTATATCTAGACAACCATATATCACACAATTAACCCTTTACTGTTTTTGGTTCTTACTATTGTGTTCGTTTCAGCCATGAACACCTCCTGGTTTCATGAGTGTATAGAGAATAGGCTTTTGACATAAAATTATCTTTGAAGCGACTTCCACTTCACACTTACATAGGTGATTTCTAACCGTGTCATCTCGTAGATACACTATTTGGTCAAATCTACCAAACTTAGCAAATCATTAAAAAACTTTAAGCTTTATTACCTTATTAACAAGTCTTAAAGTCTTAACCTTGAACATGAACATTGTCTTCATCATGAGAATGGATTGAGTTAATTGACAATGTCGAACCGTCAGCTACAACTTTGTTTTTCTCCTTGAATCTAGCTTTTGGGATCTCCAGTCTGCTAGATAGAGTTACCGTCATACTGACTTGTTCTAAGTTGTAAACCCATTCCCTTAGATGATCTTTCAACTGCCTCTCTCACTAGGCCTTTCGTTAGTGGATCTGACACATTATCGCTTGACTTTACATAGTCAATTGTGATAATTCCACTAGAGAGCAATTGTCTTACGGTGTTATGTCTCCGTCGTATATGACGAGACTTTCCGTTGTACATGACGCTCCCTGCCCTACCTATTGTTGCTTGACTATCGCAATGTATGCAAATAGGTCCAACAGGTTTGTGCCAGAATGGAATATCCTCTAAGAAATTTCGAAGCCATTCAGCTTCTTCACCAGCCTTATCCAAAGCAATGAATTCAGATTCCATTGTGGAGCGAGCAATACATGTCTGTTTGGACGATTTCCAAGAGACTTCTCCTCCACCAAGTATGAACACATAACCACTTGCGGATTTTACTTCTTTTGACCCGGTGATCCAATTTGCATCACTATATCTTTCAATCACAGCAGAATATTTATTATAATGCAAAGCATAGTGTTGTGTATATTTCGGATAACCCAACACACGTTTCATTGCCATCCAATGAGCTTGATTCGGATTACTAGTGAACCGACTCAGATTGCTAATAGCACATGCTATATCTGGTCGCGTACAATTCATAATATACATCAAACTTCCCAATACTCTGGCATATTCCAATTGAGAGTCACTTTAACCTTCATTCTTTTGAAATGTACAACTTAAATCAATTGGAGTTTTGACAATATTGAAATTCAAGTACTTGAACTTATCCAATACTTTTTCAATATAATGAGATTGAAATAATGCTAGTCCCTGAGGAGTTTTGATAATCCTGACCCCTAAGATCAAATCAGCAACTCCTAAGTCCTTCATATCGAACTTGCTAGACAACATGCGCTTAGTAGCATTTATATTGTCAATGTCTTTACTCATTATTAACATGTCATCAACATATAAACAAACAATGACTTCATGACTCATAACGTTTTTAATGTAAACACATTTATCACATTCGTTGATCTTGAATCCATTTGCCAACATAGTTTGGTCAAATTTAGCATGCCATTGTTTGGGTGCTTGCTTGAGTTCATAAAGTGACTTCACAAGTCTGCACACTTTCTTTTCTTTACCAGGAACTATAAACCCTTCAGGTATTTCCATGTAAATTTCTTCCTCCAACTCTCCATTTAAGAAGGCTGTCTTTACATCCATTTGGTGGATTTTAAGATCATGCACTGCTGCTAGTGCTATTAACATCCTAATTGATGTTATTCTTGGAGAGTATGTGTCAAAGTAGTCCAGACCTTTCTTTTGTCTGTAACCTTTGACTACCAGTCTAGCCTTATATTTATCAATAGTCCTATTAGGTTTCATTTTTCTTTTAAAGATCCATTTTGATCCTAAAGGTTTATTTCCTGGAGGAAGATCAGTCAATTCCCCAATTGTGATTACTTAAAATTGATTCGATCTCACTATTGACTGCTTCTTTCCAATAAGTTGACTCAGATGAAGACATAGTTGCTTTAAATGTTTGAGGCTCAATTTCAAGCAATAGTGCCACAAAATCTGGTCCGAAAGAAGCAGGTTTTCGTTGACGTGTACTACGCCTAAGATACGCACTAGTTAGTGTATTTTCCATTGATTCTTCTTGTGGTCGTTTAGGTCTTTCACTTGTCGACTCACATTCAATTTTATACGGATAAATATTTTCAAAAAACTCTGCGTTATCTGACTCAATTATCGTATTAACATGAATCTCAGAATTATCAGATTTTGTGGACCAAAAACCGGCAGACCTTATTGTTCACAGCATATCCAATAAATACGCAGTCTATTATTTTGGGTCCAATTTTAACCCTCTTTGGTAAAGGAACCTCTACCTTGGCTAAACACCCCCACACTTTGAAATATTTCAAGTTGGGTTTCCTTCCTTTCCATATCTCATATGAAATTGATTGTGTTTTCCGATGGGATACCCTTTTGAGTATCTTATTAGCCGTAAAGATGGCTTCCCCCCAAAGGTTTCGTGGTGAACCAGAATTGATTATCAAGGCATTCATCATTTCCTTTAATATTCTGTTCTTCCGTTCTGCCAAACCATTTGACTGTGGTGTATAAGGTGCAGTAGTTTGATGAATAATACCATATTCCAAACATATTTCTGCAAAAGAAGATTCATATTCTCCACCCCTATCACTCCGAATCATTTTCATCTTTAGATTCAATTGGTTCTCCACTTCATTTTTGTATTGCTTAAATGCATCAATTGTTTCATCCTTACTATTAAGCAAATATACATAACAAAATCGAGTGCAGTCGTCAATAAAAGTTATAAAATACTTTTTTCCACCACGAGATGGTGTCGACTTCATATCGCATATATCTGTGTGAATTAAGTCTAAAGTTTTGGAATTTCTTTCAACAAACTTATAAGGATATTTAACAAATTTACTTTCCACATAAATTTCGCATTTTGATTTATCGCATTTAAAATCAGGCAATACTTCTAGAGTAACCAATTTTCGCAAGGCTTTGTAATTTACATGTCCCAAACGGGCATGCCATAAATCATTTGACTTCAATAAGTAAACAGAAGCAGAATTCTTATTAATATTGTCAACAACCATTACATTCAGTTTGAAAAGACCCTCATTGAGGTAGTCCTTTCCTATGAACATTTCATTCTTACTTATTACAGCTTTATCACTAACTAGGACACACTTAAATCCGTTCTTAACAAGTAGTGCAGCAGAAACTAAATTCTTCCTAATAGTAGGGACATTGCAGAACACTGTTCAAAGTCACACCTTGTCAGATGTCATTTTCAACATTGCTTTCTCGGTTCCTGCAATCCTTGTTGTTGTTGTGTTTCCCATGAACAAATCTTCATCGTACTCAGCAAGAGTGTACGTTGCAAAGGCTTCTTTCGCAGAGCAAATATGTCGAGTGACACCTGAGTCGAGAAACCACTCCTTGGGATTTCCAACTAAGTTACACTCCGAGATCATTGCACACAAGTCATGTGCATCTTTAATCTTTTTCACGATATTTGCTTGACTTTTGCCTTTGCCTTTGTCTTTGTCCTTTCTTAGAGCACGACAATCAGAAGATCTATGACCAGCCTTGCCACAGTTATAACAGTTGCCTTTGAATTTCTTCTTGGCCTGTTCTAACTTCTGCCCGTTGGACTTCTTTCTCTTTTTGTCTTTGGTAGAAACTTCTTCAACAATATTAACTCCAATGATTGTTGAGCTCTTACGAGATTTATTTTCGGCATTTTTGTTATCTTCCTAAATCTTGAGCCGAATCACAAGATCTTCCAGCTTTATTTCTTTATGCCTGTGCTTTAGATAATTCTTGAAATCGTTCCACGAAGGAGGCAACTTCTCGATCGCTACAGCCACTTGAAAAGCTTCATTAACTACCATATCTTCAGCAATCAGATCATGGAGAATAAGTTGAAGTTTCTGCACTTGTGATCCAACAGTTTTACTATGTACCATTTTATAGTCTAAAAACTTTGCGATCACAAACTTTTTCAAGCATGCATCTTCTGTCTTATATTTCTTCTCAAGTGCATCCCACAACTCTTTTGAAGTTGTTATTGAACTATAGACATTATATAAGTCATCTTCTAAAGCACTCAAAATATAGCCTTTATATAGGAAGTCTGCCTGTTTCTATGATTCAATTATCATGAATTTTTCTCTGTCTGACATATCAGCAGCAGGCACTGGAGTTTCTTCATTGGTAAATTTATGCAGACCAAGAGTGGTAAGGCAGAAAAATACCCGTTGCTGCCATCCTTTGAAATTTACACCAATGAATTTACCCGGTTTCTCTGCTTGTGGTACAACAGTTTGGGTTGGTGCAACAATAGCCACTGTAACACCATTGTTTGCCATTTCTGCTAAACAAAAATCGATACAGTCTTAGTAAACAATAAATTATAATTGCAGACTTTAAGGAGTATAAAATAACGAAGATTTTTGTCTCCACCATAAACACAGATTAATTATAATGAATAATTTTCTTAAGATTATTACCAATTTGTGTTCTAAAAATAGAATTACTGATTCAGATAAAACTTTGCAGAAACACGAAGTAACTAAAGTTTTCAGAATCAGCACAAAAGATGAACAGAAATCAATTAAGGAAAAATTAAAATATGTAAAAACACATACCAGAATTTGAAAATTTTTAATAGGAAAAAGATCAAGTCCACTGAACTCACAGTGTCCCCTTAAGGAAATTATTCTCCTCTAGTATCCGAGGTTTGATTTGGAATATGACATCCCAGGGTAAAATGATCTCAATCACCAGAGTATAGATACCAAAAACTCTGGTGTCAGCGAACCAGTCAACAACAGTAATACACGAAGTAATTTGTTGTGCAGAAGAAGAAGAAGAGATCAGAAAATTCGTAAGGAAAAATTCTGAAGAGTGAAAGGTATTTATAAGCAAGAGGAACAAGTTCCGAAAGGTTGCAATCCTTTCAGAATCCTCACGACCATTAATGAAAGTTTGCAACCTTTCAAATGGTAATGACTGTTCCTGAAAGTTGCAACCTTTCATAACAGTCATGGCGGGAATTTTAAATAAAACGAGAAAGTTTTTAAATTAAAACAGTTCACGCGCGGATCCGAGTCGGATCGGGTTAATCAACTAAAAAGTTGAAACGTTTCGGTTAATTTCAAATAAATAACTGAAAATATTTTCAACTAATTAATTGAAAATATGTTGGCCATTTAATTTAATTAATTAATTAAATAAATAAATAATTATATAATTAAAACAAACTTTGTCCAAAAATAATCTCTCGATTATTTGCCAAAGTCGTAGCCGAGCGACGACGACGACGGCGCGAGGGGGGTTCCTCTTTCCAACCCTTTTAATAATTAATAGGAGGGTTTCTATATTTAAACTCTCCTATTTTTCTTTCCATCAGCGATGAGGGACAAATGCCTTTTCATTAAAGCATAAGAGGACTTTTCAAGTTCCTAACTCTTCAAGTTCTCAACTTTTCAAATTCCTCTCTTTCACTCTATTTCCCATCAATTCTTGCTACATACCCAACAAATAATAGTAACTGATACTCAATACCACTTGATGATATTTGTTTCTGATACTAAATGAAACATCATATATTCGTTATATGTTATTTAGGGATCGTGGTGAAGCTATTTTATAATATGATACACTATTCCGCAATTACATCTCATCAAAATAATTTATACTATATAGTTTGATAGATTAGTGACAATATATCAAAAAACAAAAAGAATTAAAATTAGGATTTTATATATAATTTCGTAAGATTTAAAGCAAGAGGTACAAGATAATATGATAATGTATCATTGTTGTCAACATATCTAATTTTTTAAAAATAACTCACCAGGGATGAAGTTCTTCCACATTTGCTTTAAAAGATGAAGTTTCATCCTTCTTCGATTTTGTCTTCTAAATATTATGATTCGCCATTGTTAATGGATCCTACAACCTTTTGGATCTATTTTCAACTCAATCATCATCATCGGAATCGTAAGGAGTTGATTAGATTAATTTTCATGAAATTTTTCATCGTCAAAATTAAATACACAAGGTACCATACTAAAAAGAGGGAGCAAAATTCATATGTATAAGAAAATTGTAAATAAAAATAATAATTTTTTTTTTATATAAAAAAAATGAAATATGAAGAACTGAAAATAAAAAATTGATGAAAAAATAGTTTTACCTCTTTAGGAACTTGAAATTGATGAACTTGAGAGAGAATAGATTTGAAATTAAAAAATTGAGTGATTGATGTAACTGTTGATATATGGGAGTGATTTTAGGCGTAAAAATAAAATAAAAAATCGTTGCATTGAAGGGATGTGAATAAAGTATCTGAAAAATGAGAGAAAAAAGGGATTTTGAAATATTTTGAAAAGGTAGGGAATTTTAGAAATTATGGAAAGAAAGATTGTGTAGTTAAGTAATTTTTCCTTTTTATTTTTTTTATTTAGCCCACAATCGGCTCAACCTATATTGCTCAAGCGCATAGACCAGTGGACTTATCGGGGCCGGGCTAAAAAGTCTTTTTCATAAATGGGTTTCAAAAATCTTGGTTCAGCTTTATTAAATTACAAATAAGGCTAAACCAGACCAACAAATCTAGCTCATATTGACAGTCTTATACATAAGTTACAATATTTTAAGAATGTCTATTAATTTGAAAATCAATTTATATGGAAAATAAAGTCTTTAAATAAGTGGCTTTATCAAGATCCCTCTAATACGCATGGTTAATTTTGGTTTGAAGACTAACAAGCTTACCACGCCAAAATTAGTACAATAAAATGTCCTAGTCTACAACTGACCGATAAACCAATATACAAAACTCTTATACTCCCTCCGTTTAAAAAATAATGACCCTATTTCCTTTTTAGTCTGTTTAAAAAAGAATGATCCCTTTCCTTTTTTGACAACATTTTAACTTTAACTTTTCACGTGACATGTTTAAGACCACAAGATTAAAGGATATTTTGGTACATTTGACATTACTTTAATTTAGAATCACAACATTAAAAAATTTTCTTTCTTTTCTTAAACTCCGTTCCAAGTCAAACTAGATCATCCTTTTTGAAACAGAGGGAGTATTATATTTTCGTAAAACTATTTAAAAGCTTGACATACAATATTATACGATCAATATATAATATGATTCAAAATTATAAGAGACATTTATACATTCATATATAATAATATATAATAGTATATGAAAAAGAATTGAATTCATTTTCTCCCTTGAATTCAAGAATCAAATTTATCCAAAAACACTTTAAAATCATACCAAACCATCCAAATTTCACATTTAGACTCCTCGATCACATGTAATCAATCCTTTTTTTTCTTTCAATAATGCCCACTTAAAATGGAGCGAAAATTTAATTTTCAAATTTTAAAACTTTGAGCTACAATAATGATTGTATATGAAGTTATTGTACCAATTGAAAACTTTCGAAAGTCTTAAATTTTCGCAAGACTCAAAAATTAACATAGATCACAGATCTATGACATAATTTACGTTATTCAAATAATCATTCTACTAAGATTGACTTTCATTGTTCACCCAAACTTATAGATATGTTAAATCAAGGCTCTAATACCAATTTGTTGGAAAATGAAGAATAACAACAAGAATATTTACACAAAAAATAATGGGGATATAATAAAAAAAATAATAACACCAAGAAATTTATATGAAAATCTTTTAAGAAAAAAAAGTCATGGAACAAAAGCAAATAATTGATATCATTGTACGAAACAAATTTACATTATGTGGACCTGGATAAAATATTACAAATATTAATTTAGACTTGAAACAGAGAATCTTTTAATTTCCACCTATCTCACACTTCATATATTTTTCTTCACAAGTTATCTCATATAGTCTATAGTATAGCTCAATCTACTCTTTAATATTTTTATCTCTATAATGATGTAGAGCTCCTTATTCACAGAGATAAAATGTGCCTAATTTTCACTTTGTATTAATTGACCTGAAGCAAATTTCAATAAAGATACACCAAAAATCTTCTACAAACAGAATAGGCTGGACCCCGCAAATGAAATTAGAAAGTTCTTAACACAAAATATCTATCAGAAAATATCACAATATTTCATGTGTTTACTTTTATTTATCATTTATTTTTAAAATAGATTTTCAAATTTATTTGTCACTTTTAACATATCAAAAAATGAGAATATTTTTCTCGAATGTTGTACCCTTAATATCAAATAATTATTTTTCAAATCATTTTTTAAGACATAATTTAATAGGAATAATTTGATAAAACCTTTATCATTAATTATTTTCTTAATTGGTGTGTCAAGTAAAACTGTGACAAGTAAAAGTGAATCGAGAGAGTATTTTACTCCCATTTTTTTTCTTAAAATAATTTATAGGTCAAACCCACCAACTTCCCAGCTCCATTTGCATTTCTTAAGAATGAAACTTTTGTCTTGCCCTATTATATATCTTCTGTCTTGCCTCATCTCGTTTCAATATTCCTCTACAGTAAGTCATTACCATCTACGAACAACTAGTAAAAATCTTATGTACTTTCTTTTCAATTTTATTTTTTAATTATTTATTTGTAGCTTGTATTGGAGCTTCAACTGAAATCGAATAGCGCACTATAAAGAACCATTTTGGTGTGACATTTTCAACAAAATTATCTCCATTTTACAAAATTCTAACTCAAGACCTCTAATTAAGGATAAAAGGATATCAATACTACATCATAACCCATATACAAGAAGTGTTCATGACATTTCTTTTATGTAACAAACTAAGCAATCACAAAGGAGTGCTTTCTTTTTTATAGATTGCATCATGTGCACTAATTTTTTTCCATCAATTCAGGACGCTCTTAACTACCATTTTTTCTCAGTATCAATTTTGCAGCAATCTTGAAAAAGATACTCCCTCCGTTTAAAAAAGGATGATCTAGTTTGACTTGGAACGGAATTTAAGAAAAGAAAGAAGACTTTTTAATCTTGTGGTTCTAAATTAAAGTTATGTCAAATGTACCAAAATGTCCTTTAATCTTGTGGTCTTAAACATGCCACGTAGAAAGTTAAAGTTAAAGTGTTACAAAAAAAAAAGGATCATTCTTTTTTAAACAGATTAAAAAGGAAATGAGGTTATTCTTTTTGAAACGGAGGGAGTATGATTTTTCATAGCAATATATGGGACCACTTGAAATATGTAACCACTTCTACTCTTTTTATTGATTAGTCAATTGCCCTATGAATATTTCTGAAGCATTCTTGAATTATATTATATCTATATTCAACTTCAATTACTTAATTAAGATGGAGATCCCTTGGGTTTTCATAGTGTTTGGCTCATGGCTACTGGCATTAGCTTTTATCTTTAAAAAAAAAAGTTAAACATTGTTATTGATAGTAGATGTATCAAAAAAAAATAAGTAGTCTGAGATGGAAATTGTGTTAATGATCCTCATATTAATTAGAAAGGAAAATTATAACAAGAAGATGAAATCATGGTAGTTTTTTTTGTGCCTAAGAAATTGTCATACAAATTGATTTTTTTCACAAGCTTCAAAGCTCTCTAGAGATGGGGTACTAATTGTGTAAAACTATTGAATATTAATGATGTTCCTCACTTAATTCTGCGATGATAAATTACATAAATACTAAGCAAATAAGCCAAAAAAATAAATCATTATCTAGAACAATTTTTTGATATTTTCCCCTATAAATAAGGCAACTAGTTATATTTCTTCCTTAATTTAATTAGACTAAATATTTAATAAAATCAATCCCTACAAATTCTTCATTTCTACCTTTTAATTTCAAAAATATCCTTTTATATATATATATATATATATATATATATATATATATATATAAAATAAGTATGAATTATGCTTATATAAGTTAATCGTATAATATTTCAAATATATTTATTAATTTGAAAAACAATTTATATTGAAAATTAAGTGTTTAAATAAGTGGCTTTAATCAGGACCCTTCTAATATATGACATGGTTAATTTTGGTTTGAAGACTATCAAGCAAAACTAGTACAATAAAATGTCCTACAAGTGTAATATACGAGACAAGGGGGGGGGGGGGGAATGTCATAAGAATACTATTTTTTTTGTATGATTTCATAAAAGTAAAATTACCTAATTTATATTATAAAAATATAGCTAAAAACATATGTTGACACCTCCCGAGACGAATTAATTAACGAGTTTTTTAATTCTAAACGATTTTAAATAATTATATTTTTTAAAGTCTAAAATGTTTTTAAAGTTATTTAAATTAATATTATCACTCTTTATATTTTTTAGATAATATATATGATTTACATAATGATGTATATGATTTATATATTTTTTAAATCACCTCAAAAATATTTTAATTTTTTGTAAGTGTTTTGATAAATTAGTTTAGTTTAAAATCGTGGTAAAATTTGAGTTATTTGGTTTATTAAAATTTTTATTTTATTTCATTAAGATTAAGAAGCTCATTAATTAATTTAATTTATTCATCTTGGTCAAATTTACGCAATTCGACTAAATTTTTAATTTTGATTGGCTGCCATGAAAATTCTTGGGCCATCTTGTACAATCAATTTCAGCTAGTCTTTTCCCAACTTCCACGACCCCTTTTTCTTGAAATTTTAAGACCCAATTTTGGGCCTTTCTTTTGATATTTTCACCTAACCCAATACCCAAAACCTCATCCCAATTCAATTCCAAATCCAGCCCACCACTTCAACCCAATTTCAGAATATCTGACCCATTATAATAATATTTCAACATTTTTCAAAGGGCCAACAGCATACAAATTCAATCCAAAAACCCGATCCAAGCCCAATTCTTTCAACAAAATATTCAGCAATACAATCCAAATACGCAAGAACAATTGATACCCGACCCCACCCGATTTTCCCTTTTCTTCTTCACGCGCGTCGAGCAAAAACGATCGCAGAAGCTCCATCAGGCACGACCCCTTGCACGCGTCTCGTTTCCTTCGATGTCTTTTTCAACTCGTCCCTTTCTCCTTTCTGCGCTTGTACGACTCCAACAGCAGCTCCAGGCACGCGAGAATCGTCCTGGGATGACGAGATTGCACCACGTCGCCATTCCAAGGACGATGGAACCATCTCAACCATCTACCCCTTTCGCCCTTTCCGGAATAGGGCCAAAAATCTAAGCAAAAGTTTGTTTACCTAGCGAAAGGATTTTGAATTTTGAATTTGGTGGGTCTGAGATTGATTTGGCCAGCCTTTATCCCCATTTTCGGAACCCTAATTTGGGGATATATAAGCTTCATTTTCCAGAGATAACAGGGGGGAAGAGTTCTGTGAAAAAAAAAAGAAGAGAAAGTTATCGTAAAAAAAATACAGAGAAAGAGAGGGAAAAACTTTTTACAGAGAGTTCTTTTGAGCTGGGAAATTTCTGAGCTTTGAAAAAGATTTTGGTTTAGAGAATAATAGTTTGAAAATCGAGAGAAGGTAGTAACTATTAGCTATAAAAGTTTTACATATAAATACTTAGGCAGAGATAACGAGAGTTCAGGCATAACTTGGGTCTTTGTTTGTTTTCCTCGTTCACTGAAATTTCGTGGAGTCGTCGAAAAGTCGTTCCCCTGCTCGTTCTTGTCCAGTTCGCTGCTCTCAAAAGGTAAATCCTCCATCAATTTTAACTCGTTTTATTTGTTCCTCCGATTACTCTGTTTTCTCCTTCTTTCCTTCTTGTTTCTTTTCTCCATTTTTTTTTTGCTGTTCATTGGAAGTTTGTTCGTCGGCGCTGAGTCAATACAATTTGGGTGTCTAAAAGTAAAAACAAACCTCCTTTCCAGTGAACTAAAGGCTGAAATTGTAGGAAATTTTGAGCTTGAAGTTCTCTTCTAATTTTCGCATTTGTGTGCTTTCTTTCCATGGCTTGTTTGTTTGTTCGGCTAGATGAAGGCTAAGACAGTTGAAATAGTTCTTTCGTGGTTCTTATTTTGACCCTTCCCTCGTTTTATCCATGTGGTCTTCGCTTGAAAATAGGAGTAGATTTTCTAGTATTAATCAATATAAACTTGTATATCTTGTGGTTGTTCTGTTATTAACAAAGCATGTTAGTCGAAATGTTGTCACCAACTCTCGAAGTGTGGAATTATATTACTACCTAGGTCCTAGTCCGTTCAGTCCGCGTTGCTGTTGATTTCTCGACTGTATGAGCTGTTATATATTAATGTTTAGGATTCTTTTCTTTTCTTTGCTTCTTCCTTGACTCACTGTTAGTAGTAAATTAGTAATGTTTGTGTTCATTATCCGCGGAAGTTTGGTGTTCCTTCTTGGGTCTCGGGTCCCTTTGCTGTTAAAATTTTACTTAAAAATGTGGTTAAGTTATGAGGCTTGGAATCCTTTCCGATTGGAGGTTCCAACGTCATTCGGCTATATTTTCTTCGTTGCTTAGTATTGTGTTTTTGATGAAATTAGCTAAATCCTACAGTGAAGATTGTGCTGTTCTATCTCTTTTGCTTACCGTTTTCTATGTGTTTCTAAGTAGCTATTTGGCTTGAGTTTATCGATTTCCAGCATGCTTGAAATATATCATCGCTTCTTTATCTACTGTAGCATTTTCAGGACGCTTCCTTTTTTTTTTTTTTTTTCCTTAGTTTAAGACCTCTTTAGTACTAAATCTATTTTATAAAGTGATACATTGTTATGGTTAAGCTTACTCATTATAAATCTATTTTATAAAGTGATACATTGTTATGGTTAAGCTTACTCATTATGAATATCTTGTTGCCCTAAGTTGGTGACGTAGGTTTGATCTTGTATTGTCATGGAGGGTGTTGCTTTTGGATTCGATTAAGATGGTCATTTGCTGTTGAGCATTGGTTTCCTCCCTAGTCGCCCCTTCCTTTACCATGTTACTTTCCGTCTTGCATATTAATCCGCGCTTTATTAATCTTCTAGTCGGCCATATGCGACTCTAGGTTTCAAATTATGTGCCCGAAATAAGTAGTTTATTTAGTATATTTGTATGGAAAAGGCCATAGGAGTTTACTCAATCTTTAGATATGCACAAATGATTTGTTGAATAATCTAGATACTTGGTTCGCTTTGATTGACTTTAAATTGCTTTGTTATGCCATTTCGTAGTTTGTCAATTATACAATTTGCCGTCTGCTTAGAGTTTAAATTTAACAAGTATTAATGTTTAGTTGCTATTGCTGTCATACTTCTTTGTGAGTAATGATTGGCCATAGCAAATTGAATTCGTTTCACATCATGGTCTAAATTATGTTTAAGTTATCTTGATCTCTTTATATTGTTTGATACTTGAAGCAATGGTTCCTCTTTACTTAATGTTTTTTCCCGTGAAGTCAATAATTCGTTACTTATGTATTTTCATTCATTTATGTTGCATGTGAATTTGTCCGAGTTCATCACGAACTTTTCTCCGCATTTCGAGAGAGCCGTAAAGGCTCAAACCTTTTTTGGAGTCTTTCGACTATATAATTGGCGTACAGGTTTCGGAGTTGGAGAATTCCAAATAAACCAAGGAGTTGAAGAATTCTTTTTTTTTTTTTTACATAATTGTATTTTGTTATTTTCAGGCGTAAGCCTTGTAAATTTATTTATTACTATTTTGCTAGATGTTAGGACAGGTAAAATGGGTTAAAAACCCAAAACAAAATGGGTCCAAATAGCGGTCTTGACGGACGTCCACAAAATTTTTTGGCACTTTTGACGTCGGAATTCGGATCACCCAAAAAATGGTGTGCTATAGCACACGAAAAATCATCGAAATGGGGGTATGCGCGCTTCGAAGCTATTTTGACCTTGAAAATGGGTCGGAATGGCCGTGAGTGCCAACCGGATGCATAGCCAAAGTCTTGACGGACGTCCACAAAAATTTTTGGCACTTTTGACGTCGGGATTTGGATCACCCAAAAATAGTGTGCTATAGCACACGAAAAATCGTCGAAATGGGGGTATGCGCGCTTTGGGGCTATTTTAACCTTGAAAATGGGTCGAAATGGCCGTGAGGGCCAATCGGATGCATAGCCAAGGTCTTGACGTATGTTTACAAAATTTTTTGGCACTTTTGACGTCGGAATTCGGATCACCCAAAAAATAGTCGAAAAATCGTCGAAATAGGGGTATGCGCGTTACGGGGCTATTTTACCTTGAAATGGGTCGGAATGGCCCTGAGTGCCAACCGGATACATAGGTCTTAACGGACGTCCACAAAAAATTTGGCACTTTTGACGTCGGGATTCGGATCACCAAAAAATGGTGTGCTATAGCACACGAAAAATCGTCGAAATAGGGGTATGCGAGCTTCGGGGCTGTTTTGACCTTAAAAATGGGTTGGAATGGCCGTGAGGGCCAACCGGATGCATAGCCAAGGTCTTGATGCACGTCCACAAAAATTTTTGGCACTTTTGACGTCGGGATTCGGATCACCCAAAAAAAGGTGTGCTATAGCACACGGAAAATCGTCGAAATGGGGGTATGCGCGTTTTCGGGGCTATTTTGACCTTGAAAATGGATCGGAATGGCCGTGAGTGCCAACCGGATGCATAGCCAAGATCTTGACGGACGTCCACAATTTTTTTTAGCACTTTTGACATCGGGATCCGAATCACCCAAAAAATGATGTGCTAGCACACGAAAAATAGTCGAAATGGGGGTATGCGCGCTTTGAGGCTATTTTGACCTTGAAAATGGGTCGGAATGGCCGTGAGTGCCAACCGGATGCATAGCCAAGGTCTTGACGGACGTCCACAAAAATGTTTGGCACTTTTGACGTCGGGATCCGGATCACCAAAAAATGGTGTGCTATAGCACTCGAAAAATCGTCGAAATGGGGGTATTCGCGCTTTGGGGCTATTTTAACCTTGAAAATGGGTCGGAATGGCCGTGAGTGCCAATGCATAGCCAATGTTTTGACGGACGTCCACAAAAAATTTTGGCACTTTTTACGTCGGTATCCGGATCACCCAAAAATGGTGTGCTATAGCACACGAAAAATCGTCGAAATGGGGGTATGCGCTTCGTGGCTATTGTGACCTTGAAAATGGGTCGGATTGGCCGTGAGTGCCAACCGGATGCATAGCCAAGGTCTTGACGGACGTCCACAAATTTTTTTTTGGCACTTTTGACGTCGGAATCCGGATCACCCAAAAACGGTGTGCTATAGCACACGAAAAATCGTCGAAATGGGGGTATGCGCGCTTCGGGGCTATTTTGACCTTGAAAATGGGTCGGAATGGCCGTGAGTGCCTACCGAATGCATAGCCAAGGTCTTGACGGACGTCCACAAAAATTTTGGCACTTTTGAAGTCGGGATCCGGATCACCCAAAAAATGATGTGCTATAGCACACGAAAAATCGTCGAAATGGGGGTATGCGCGCTTCAGGGCTATTTTGACCTTGAAAATGGGTCGGATTGGCCGTGAGTGCCAACCGGATGCATAGCCAAGGTCTTGACGGACGTCCACAAAATTTTTTGGTACTTTTGACGTCGGGATTCGGATCACCCAAAAATGGTGTGCTATAACACACGATAGAGTTTCCCTTCTTCATCAATCTCATATCGTGCCATAGAACTTAATTCTATAAGATCTCTCTCTTATGTTTTCTTGTCCGGTGGTCTTTTAGATATGATTGCTTGGATGAGAATTCTCTATGCTTGAGGGAGAAAAGGTGAGTTTAAAATGCTTATCTTTGTTTTATGGTTTGAATGAGTATGTGTGAAGGTGACACTTGTCCTTATTTGATAATGTATATACTAACTAAGGCGACTTGAAGGGTTAACTAGACTTAGGTAGGGGTATGGGATTCTACCTATGTCTTGCACTAGTTTTCCTTGATGGAGACCTTAGGAGGTTAATATTATGTATGTGTATGATGATAGATATGAATGTCCTTATGAGATGATCTCTATGCTTATAAACATGTAAATAGCCTAATGTGCTAAAGATATGGAGTTATCCATGCATGAAGGTTATAGATGAGTGGAGTATGATGCTAATTGTAGTTCTTGTTGGGTTACTTGGTTTAGTGAAGTTATGGAGCTTTACTTGATCATTGCACATGTTAACTCTATGGGGATTATGATTGGTTATCTTACCTTGCTATGCATGAAATATCTCTTATTTGATGATGTGATGCCATTTATGGCAATATATGAAATCTATGTGAAATAGCATGTTATGTCGACGATGTATGTCATGATATAGTTGAAGCATGCTAGAAGTTATAGTGGTTAAAGTGATTTCTCTTAAATCGTGTATTCCTATATGATTTTGTATGATAGTATCCAAATATTTGGATTTGAACTTGGATTGTTTAATAACTACCTATGGAGGTATGTTATCCTATGGGTATATGTGATTAAAAGTGTGTATTGTTTTCCTTTGCATATAAATGATACTTGATGAGTTGCTAGCATAAATTGGAGTCTTTTATGGAGACTTGAGTTGTAAATATAGTATGCATGCTTATGAAGAATGAGTTAGTAGAGCTTTGTATCTTATAATTCCATGCTTGTTCCATTAGATGTCTAAATGTTGCATTTTTGGATATTTGGAAGCATGCTCACTGTAAAGACTAGGCAACGTATTGTAATATATTTGGAGAACCTACTAAATTGTCATTTGATTGGACGTTATTGAAAAACGTGTAGAATTTATGAATATGAACATGATAAGGAATGTGGAAAAGAATCTTTGCTTTTTAGATTGAAGGATGAGAATCTTATGACATGATGGGTTGTAGAGTTATTTCTAAACTTCTTGTTGTGTATGAACTTCCTTGTTGTTTTCCGCTAATGATGTATGACCTTAGTGTCTATTGCATTGTAGGAAGACCTTATGTGAATCGAATAGTATGACCAAAGTTGATGGTTGAGGATGATTTACCTAAGATGATAAGGTTTAGAATGCCTTAGCGTTGTTAAATTGAATTAATGAAAATTCTCTCTAAAGTAGTAATCACTTTAAGTGATGAATGTTAAGATTTTGTAATTGAAATCCTCTATGTGTTGGGTTAAGTTGCTCTTAATTTGGTTTTACCGTAAGTGGGGGATGGTGTTTGAGTAGTGAGATTGTAGAAATTGTCTACATTGTTCTTCTATTCTTACTTGAATTGGAAAAATATGAATTCTTGGTATGTTTGTTCATGAAAATAGTCTTGCATAAAGTATGAATGGCATGATCTTTATATGATTGGTATGAATTGATTGACATCATCTTAGAGACATGGCGAATTTTCCAAAGGGCATGAAAAGAAATTTTTGATAAAATCCATGTTTTCTCTTGTTGACTTGCATTTTAATGTGCTAATTGTGAAGTTGACTTCATGAGGTAAGACAAGGAACTTGGTGATAGTCACTTGTAGGTTAAATTTGTTTAGCCTTGTAATAGAAGTTGAGTCTCTTTTACCATGAAATATGTTGACTCTCTTGAAAATTTAGTGACTTGATGATTTGTAATATAAAATTGTAGGTTCATTCTTGAAAGGTGAAAGCATGTTTTGCTAAGTGTATACGTGTGTGCCTATGGTTTGTGCTATTTTTCCATAATGAGGCTTACTTTAAGGGTGAGTAATATGTTAAGAAAAGAGATTTGTGGAATGACTTCCTATTTTGTTGTGATGCACTTGGTGTGACTTGCCATTTAGACTTCACTAGGAAGAAAAATATATGCATGACTTTGCTTGAAAGTTGAAATTTCTCATTTTTAAGGAAATTGACCTTGTACTTTGCTAAGGTGTGAACTCATGATACATGTAATGTGTTGAGGAGCAAGACATTCCTCCATGGACACCACTAAGCATGGTATGGTTGAGTATGACCTTCATGGTACTAGGTCTAACTAATGAAGATTTTTGTTAAATGCAATTAACTCAAATCTATGTGCATTGAAGTATGAATGCCTACTTGTTTTGAGTATTGTTGAAATCTGCCTATATGTGGCCTTGCAAGATGATATCTTGAGGAATTAAGGTGCAATGACCATGTTATGATTAGGAGAAGTATGTTCCTCCTATGAACATGATAAGAGCCTCTTTGATTAATGCATTAAGGGTGAGTGAATCGAAGTTTTGCTTACTTGTGTGCATGGAGTGCTAAAATGATTTGATGATATTTTAAAGGTGACGAACTGCTCTTATATGCATTGAAGTCATTGATGTGATTAAAGAGTCCTAAGTGTCATTCGAGGACGAATGTTCCCAAGTGGGGGATATTGTAAGACCTCGAAAATGAGATAAGGTGTCTAGAGCCTAACATGTTCGTCTTATCGTTATAAGGTCCTAAAATGCCTTATTATGTCATATAGAGTCAGTGTGCAAAGTTTGAAGTGATTTGGAAGTCGAACGTCAAGGGACGTCCAAGACGTTCGACGAATAGTCGCTTATGTGCCTCATATGTGTATGCATGCCTAAGTTGTGTGAACTGAGTCAAATAAGTCTTGAAATGGTGTTAAATGATGTTTAATGTTATTATATGAAGTTTCGTAAAGTTTGGAGGTCAAACGCCCAAGAACGTCCAAGACGTTCGAAAGATAGACCCTAAGACTTTCATCGTATGTCATGTTGGGGTCAAGGCTGTTTGGACGTCTTGTAGGTGTTTGTTTTGGATGAAACTTATGTGGTAGGTCTATAACATGTTAAGGTTTGTAATCGCGTTGGAAACGTCCGGGTACGACTTCTAAAGGGCCCCACAAGAGGCCCCAAAAGAAGGACCTCAAGGCTGCCTAAACACTGCCTGGGCAGTGTCTCTTGACGGACCCAATGACGGACCGTTGGGCCCCCAACGGACCGTCAAGCAGGTCCCGTCGAAGGAGATTTGCCTTGGTCAGGTTGTGAGCCAAGAAATTGTCCAAGTCATGGGCGACGGAGGGCATGACGCCCCGTCAAGCCCATGACGCCCCGTCAAGGCCTACGTCGCGGGTGCCTGCAAGTTGGCTGCCTGCGTGCTGCCACTTAAAGGGGTGAATGGTAAATTCACCCCACGTCCTAACCTGACTATAATAGGTTTAATTAAGTAATTTTAGGTGTATATAAGTCTTTAAAAACGAGATCAACCCATTCCCAAACCCTCTCTCATATTTTAAGCCTTTCTCTCCAAAAATGTTCTCTCTAAAACCACCATTGTTGGTGAAGCTCAAGAACAGATTCAAGCTGGGTTTTTCATGGATGAATCATGAAGTTTTAGAGGTTTTCATGTAGATAAAGGTATGGTGATCTTCATCTCTAGTTATCTTTTCATCTAGAGAGCCATTCTCAATGTTTTTCAAAGAACGTTTATGATCAAAGTTGTTCTTCTCCAATCTAGCCATGGGTTCTTTCTCAAAACGTTTTTAATGATTAAATCATGATGAATTGAAGTTAATACAGTGATTTGAATGTTATTTCACTCCAATTGCATGATGAACCCATGTTCCTTCCAAAATTGGTTTAGCTCTTACATGGGCTTTGTGATCTTGACTTGTTATCGATTGAACTATGATTCTCTTACGTTGAGGTGATGGTATATACTGTTATTTACATGAATTTATGTTGAATTGATGTTGAATGATGCATGAGGATTAATGTATGAAGATTTGAGCATGTTTAGCCTAGTTTTCTATAGTTCACTGTAAAATTGGTTTTCTTGTGATCTAAAGTGAATTTCGATTAAGTTGTGGTTGTTGTAGCTACTGTTTTAGGTTAATACCATGGTTGAATTGTGGATATAAATCATGTACGACTAAAGTAGAAAAGGCTTGGTTTGAATTAATCTAGGCTCTTCTTGTCTATGAAGTTGTAACTTGTGATCTTAACGTTAGGTTAGTCGCTATAAGAATTGATTATGGTTAATGTCTATAGCTGCTGCCTATAATGAAATATGAGGATGAATTATATGTAATTAATTCAATATGGGTCAATTCATGATGGGTTGAATATGATTAACCTATGTAAACTTACTTTCCATGAACTCCCTATATAAAGTATGCTTGTATCGACCTTAATGGCAAATTGTAGTAGTGTCTCATCTAGATTATGATTTCATTAGCTACTGCCTTAGGGTGATATGATTCATGAAATATGACCTATAATCCATATGAATGAAATTGATTAATGATCTATGTTATTCTACTTTCCTAGTATGTTGATATGTTGTATTATGTTATGGTAAAATCATGTAGTGACTTGTACATGGTTTCTTATATGTTTAAAGTACATATAGCTACTGCCATTTATGTGTTTTATTGATGAATAAGGTGTATTGATCAATGATGATCAAAGGGTGAGAAATTGGTAAGAATGCTTAATTCCTCTACTCTTCTACTTCTCTATTCTTTATAGAAATGTTGATGAAGCCTTGTATGGCATTGTGTGGTATGGTCCACTTATGGTGGCGGTGTTTACTTTATTGTCATTATATATGTGTTGACCATGGCCATGAAGGCAAATTGATGAACTTATGAACATATGCTTAAAATGATACTATGAGAAGATTATGCCTACCTTCCTATTCTAGATGTGAATTAGGTTGTGTGGCTATTGTATGAGCATGTGTATAACTATGTTAGGGTAAAGTATAGGTGCTGCCATGGATGTGTTAAGATGGTTAATAACCCCTTACCTATGTATCCTTATATGAAAGTGTAAATGGCTAAAGTTAGGAGTCTTGGTTACATCGTATGTATAGTCTTGTCTCCTATGCTATTATGTGTTGTGTGCGATGTGCTTGAAGTGCAATGTGGTCTAATAGGGTGGCTGACTAAATAAGTTATTGATAGCCATTATGTGATCATGTTGGTCAATGTACACACACTCCCACTTACATGCATGTTATAAGTAGTATAAGTCATTGTGTCTAAATGAAAGGTAGTTCTCATATTCACTAGTGTCTACTACTATGCATATTAAGGTGATGTTTATGGAAGCATGATTTGTATTTCCCTTACTAGGATGACTTGATAGGTGTACTAGTATGGTCAAGGGTATGGAACCTTGTCTATACATTGCACATGTGTATCTTGATAGGATAGTTCCTAGATTTGGTTTCTATGAACATGAAGGATGAATGTATGAACATGTTATGAATACGATGTGTATGATATGATGAAGTATGAATGTGCATAGTGTCTTAGTAGGTTTATATGAAAGGATTTCTCATATAGTTATGCCTATAGACTTATGTATTGATATATGAACATGTGTGACATTATGTGATTATGTGAAAGGTTTGCTCACATCTAAGTAAACACTCACACATGGATGATCTAGTTAGTGAGAGGGGCCTTGCTAGGGGTGCCCAAGAATACTCCAAAACTAGATAGGTGCTTGAAGATGCTATAAGCATATGAATGATGAATATTCTAAAGCTTATGTTTTATGAACAAACGTAATAAAAGCTTTTCAATAAAGGGAACTTAACCTAGCACCGAGCGAACTTGTATATGAGGGAGTGACACTTTCCAACATAGGAAAGGCAGGGTTCACTACGGTCCTCATGTGAGGGGTGACACTTTCTTATTTAAGAAAGGCAGGGTTCATTACGGTCCTCACGGGGTGGATAGCCTCATGACCCAATCTAGGGTGTAGAGTTGATATTTCCATGATTTCCCCAAGTTCCATAAACTATGTTGCCACCATAGGATACTAGCTAGTGGATTTCCACATAAACAGCTATGTCATGTTAGGTTCTACTTTGGCCGGTAGACCACCTTCCATCGGTGTAAGGTTTTATGACACCGGATTCCATGATTAGCACCCATGGTCTATGTCGGTTAAGGTTATGGTTTCCCTAAAAGGTAAAATGGACAATGGAAGTAATTGAATAGGATCCTAACTAGGAGGACTTAAGGTAAGTTACTTAGGATAGGTGGAAGTAATGAACCCATCTAGACATTGCACAAGTGACTCCTTAGGAAGTCTTAGGAAGGTATCCTAATGCATATGATTATGTATGTGTCCTTTATGTATGATATTGTAGTCTTGGTTTGACTATGATTATATTGTACTATACTTCTATGATGGCATGTGTTGTCTTGTGTAGATGCTATGTATGGTTTTCTCTTATGTTCCTAAGGTGATGCATTGCACCAAGTATCCCTAAAGGATTACTTAGGAGGTTAATGAATTGAAAGAAAGAGTTAAATGCTAAGAAGGGTGAGTTCACTATAAAGTGACCTTTATGTGCACTTATATTCTATATGTGCTTTCATATGATGATTGGCCTTTGATTGTGTTTCTATGACATATGTGGATGATATAAATGATGTTAACAAAGGTTTTATGATGATTTACTCAAAATGGCATGAAGTATGATTTCAAGGAAATGTCCCTTTTAAATGCATGTTTTCGCATGGTTGCCATACTTAGTACATTCTTGTGCTAATCCCATTCTTCTTTACTTTTTACACAAAGTGTAGGTATTGGAATGCTTAAAGAAGGTCTATGATCGAGAAGCTTGATAGGTGTTTTCTCAAGCTCAAGGAAAGGAATCCTTAAGTTCAAGGATGTCCTACTTATGTCTTTAATATGAAGTCTTTAAATATTGTATAGTTATGTAAGGTGTTGTATGCGCCGTGTCCCTAATGTATTCTAAAGTTATTGAGTCTAAGATGGCAAAGAGACTTAGAGTCTAAATATGTATTATGACTTATGTTTTATATATATACGATGTGATGTTTCTAGCATATGATGTGCTACGAAAAGTTTTAAATTTTCCGCTAAATTTACTATGTCAATGCAATGAATGATATGAGAGGCTTGTCTTAGACCTCCGAGAGGTCGACGACGCCGGTTACAATCCAAGATTGTACCCTATCTTCTAGGGTATGCTTTTGGGTTGTGACAGGAATGGCCGTGAGGGCCAACCGTATGCATAGACAAGGTCTTGACGGATGTCCACAAAAATTTTTGGCACTTTTGACGTCGGGATCCGGATCACCCAAAAATGGTGTGCTATAGCACACGAAAAATCATCGAAATGGGGGTATGCGCGCTTCGAGGCTATTTTGATCTAGAAAATGGGTCGGAATGGCCGTGAGTGCCAAGCGGATGCATAGCCAAGGTCTTGATGGACGATCACAAAAAATTTGGCACTTTTGACGTCGGGATCCGGATCACCCAAAAAATGGTGTGCTATAGCACACGAAAAATCGTCGAAATGGGGGTATGCGCGCTTTGGGGCTATTTTGACCTTAAAAATGGGTCGGAATGGCCGTGAGTGCCAACCGGATGCATAGCCGAGGTCTTGAAGGACGTCCACAAAAATTTTTGGCACTTTTGACGTCGGGATCCGAATCACCCAAAAATAGTGTCTATAGCACACGAAAAATCGTCGAAATGGGGGTATGCGCACTTCGGGGCTATTTTGACCTTGAAAATGTGTCGGAATGGCCGTGAGTGACAATAGGATGCATAGCCAAGGTCTTGATGGACGTCCACAAAAACATTTGGCACTTTTAACTTTGGGATCCGTATCACCCAAAAATGGTGTGCTATAGCACACAAAAATCGTCGAAATGGGGGTAAGCGTGCTTCGGGGCTATTTTGACCTTGAAAATGGGTCCGAATGGCCGTGAGGGCCAACCGTATGCATACAAGGTCTTGACGGATGTCCACAAAAATTTTTGGCACTTTTGACGTCGGGATCCGGATCACCCAAAAAATAGTGTGCTATAGCACACAAAAAATCGTCGAAATGGGGGTATGCGCGCTTTGGGGCTATTTTGACCTTGAAAATAGGTCGGAATGGCCGTGAGTGTCAACTGGATGCATATCCAAGGTCTTGACTACGTCACAAAAAGGTTTTTTGGCTCACTTTTGACATCGGGATCGGATCACCCCCCACACAAAACAACAATGGTTTCTGTGCTTAAGCACACAAAAAAAACATCGTCGAAATGTGTTATGCGCGCTTCGGGGTCTTTGACCTTTTTAAAATGGGTAGGAATGGCGTGCGTGCGTGCCAACCGATGCAATTAACCAAGGTCTGACGGAAGTCCACAAACAAAATTTTGGCACTTTTGACGTCGGATCCGGATCACCGAATAAAAATAGTGTGCATAGCACACGAAAATCATCGGAATGGGGGTATGCGCGCTTCAGGGCTATTTTTGACCTGAAAATGGGTCGGAATGGCCGTGGAGTGACCAAACGGATGCATAGGCTAGGTCTTGACAGACGTCCACAAAAATTTTTGGCACTTTTGAAGTCGGGCATCCGTATGACCCAAAAAAATGGTGTGATATAGCACACCCAAAAAATCGTTCGAAATGGGGGTATGCTGCGCTCGGGGCCTATTTGACCTTGAAACTGTGTTCGGCTTGGGAAGTGATTGCAAACGGATGCATCAGACAAGTCCTTGGGGAAGTTTCAACAAAAATATTTCGGCACTTTTGACGTCGGGATCCGATCACCCAAAAAAATGGGTGCTACTAGTAGAACACGAAAAAATCGTTTCGCAAAATCGGGGGTATGCGCGCTTCGGTGCTATTTTGACTTGGAAATGGGTCGGAATGGGGGACGTGAGTGCCAATCGGAGCATCAGCCAAGGTTTTGATGGCGTCCACAAAACTTTGGCACTTTTGCCGTTCACAAAAAATTTTGGCCCTTTGCCGTCTGGATCTGACCACCCACAAATGTGTGCTTATAGCACCAAGAAAATTCATCGAAATGGGGTTATGCGCGCTTCGAGGCTTATTTTGATCTAGGAAATGGGTCGGAATGGCCGTGAGTGCCAAGCGGATGCATAGCCAAGGTCTTGATGGACGTCCACAAAAAATTTGGCACTTTTGACGTCGGGATCCGGATCACCCAAAAAATGGTGTGCTATATTACATGAAAAATCGTCAAAATGGGGGTATGCGCGCTTCGGTGCTATTTTGACCTTGAAAATGGGTCGGAATGGCCGTGAGTGCCAACAGGATGCATAACCGAGGTCTTGAAGGACGTCCACAAAAATTTTTGGCACTTTTGACGTCGGGATCCGAATCACCCAAAAATAGTGTCTATAGCACACGAAAAATCGTCGAAATAGGGGTATGCGCACTTCGGGGCTATTTTGACCTTGAAAATGTGTCGGAATGGCCGTGAGTGACAATCGGATGCATAGCCAAGGTCTTGATGGACGTCCACAAAAACATTTGGCACTTTTGACTTTGGGATCCGTATCACCCAAAAATGGTGTGCTATAGCACACAAAAATCGTCGAAATGGGGGTAAGCGTGCTTCGGGGCTATTTTGACCTTGAAAATGGGTCCGAATGGCCGTGAGGGCCAACCGTATGCATACAAGGTCTTGACGGATGTCCACAAAAATTTTTGGCACTTTTGACGTCGGGATCCGGATCACCCAAAAAATAGTGTGCTATAGCACACGAAAAATCGTCGAAATGGGGGTATGCGCGCTTTGGGGCTATTTTGACCTTGAAAATGGGTCGGAATGGCCGT